>BFFQ01000963.1:191214-208916 GCA_003402635.1 Protobothrops flavoviridis
ATATTACAGTATTTTTTTAAATTTTCTGTATGACCATCAAGAGTTCTAAGGCAGTGCAGGAAAATGACACTTGTCATTAACAGGTGGAAACTAAGCAAGGAGAGAAGCAACCTAGAACTAAGGAGAAACTTCCTGACAGTTAGAACAATTAACCAGTGGAACAACCTGCCTCCAGAAGCAGTGAATGCTCCAACACTGGAGGTTTTTAAGAAGAGACTGGACAACCATTTGTCTGAAATGGTATAGGGTTTCCTGCCTGAGCAGGGGGTTGGACTAGATGACCTCCAAGGTCCCTTCCAACTTTATTATTATTATTATTATTATTATTATTATTATTATTATTATTATTATTATTATTATTATTATTATTATTATTATTATTATTATTATTATTATTATTATTATTATTATTATTATTCATAATTCTACCATAAAAATCTGGCAGTAAATCCATTTGCCAACTAGTGCATTCTCATTCTGCATCTTCCTCCATCTTGTGAAATTAAAAAGGATACTGTCAGGAACTTTAATCACATGGCCAATTCCTTTCCACAGTGGTGCCAGATCCCCTTTGTATCTCAGGCAAATCTCATCCCCTTGCATCAAACGCATATCTGAGGACACAGTAAATAATTTGAGTACTTTTTGAAGATAGCACTGTATATAGTATCATCTGCCCACTGATATTTATTAACCCAATTCACTTTTTAAACTTATCAATATTGCTAATTCCACTCTGACCTGAATCTGTCTTTGGCAAGGTGAAGTAGGCAATCCTTTTCTTGTTCAAACCAAGATCCCATCTCACAGTAATGTTGTCTTGAGTCTAAAATAAAGAAAGACAATTCTTCATTTTTTGATACTTTAATTAGAATCAAAGCTGTTCTGGCCTTTTATTTCCTATTTTATTCCAGCACTCCTGGGCGAATCCTTCTATAAACAGATTTGTAATCTTTGATGACTTTTTAGAAATATGCTCGATTCAATGCTTGCTGGAAGATTTCAAATGCATCAATATTAAGAGGACTGATTAATCTGATTAATTCAGTGGAGCTGCTTCTCATTCATAGACAACTGAAGTTCTTTTCCTATTCACCATCTAGTTGTCTTCTCACTTAATTATTTGCAAATGCTTTTTGAAATTAGCACAGAATCCACATGCAGCTTTGGAATTATCAGACTGCCCACTTCTAATCTATTAATAGCCCACCTTTTTTGCCAGATTATATTTGCTGCAATGCCTGTTGCTTTCTACTGAAGAACAATACATGTATATAGCAATCACTCTGACTGTACCCAGAGATTTTAAGATGGAATAGAATACAAGTTAAATACTGCAGCTCAGAAAAATTTCAAGGAATACAGAGCAACTGTCCCAACAAAGCACTTATCAAAAGCAGCTCAACTATAACAAAAACAATTTATAGAAAGTATAACACTGAAGCTACCAATAGAGGCCCATGAATTTATGATGCTGAAACGAACATGTAACCATTTACAATGCCCAGTGCAAGCAGATAGGGTTGCATTACCAGAAGCTGACATTTCCAAAAGCCAACATGGGTTTGTCAAAAACAGATTATGCCAGACAAATCTTATTGCATTCTTTGACCAGGTGACAAAATTAGTTGACCAGAGGAATGCTGTGGATATAATTTACTTGGACTTCAGTAAGGCATTTGATAAAGTAGACCACAACCTACTACTCGATAAGATAGAAAAATATGGGTTAGACAGCATCATCACCAGATGGATTCGCAGCTGGCTGACCGGCCGTACTCAGCGTGTGGTCCTCAATGGAACCGCATCTACATGGAGGGAAGTTTGTAGTGGGGTGCCCCAGGGCTCTGTTCTGGGCACAGTGCTCTTCAACATCTTCATCAATGATTTGGATGAGGAGATAGAGGGGGAACTCATCAAATTTGCAGATGACACCAAGCTGGCAGGAATAGCCAACACTCCAGAAGACAGGCTTAAGATACAGGAGGATCCTGCCAGACTTGAACATTGGGCGCTATCTAACAAAATGAAATTCAGTGGTGAAAAAAGTAAGGTTCTACATTTAGGCAAGAAAAAACAAATGTACAGGTATAGTATAGGGGATACCTTGCTCAATAGTAGTAACTGTGAGAGGGATCTCGGAGTCCTAGTGGACAATCACCTAAATATGAGCCAGCAGTGTGCTGCAGCTGCCAAAAAAGCCAACACAGTATGAGACTGCATTAACAGAGGGATAGAATCAAGATCATGTGAAGTGTTAATACCATTTTACAATGCCTCGGTAAGGCCACACTTGGTTTTGGTCACCACAATGTAAAAAAAGATGTTGAGACCCTAGAAAGAGTACAGAGAAGAGCAACAAAGATGATCAGGGGATTGGAGGCTAAAACATATAAGGAACGGTTGCTGGAATTGGGTATGTCTAGTTTAACGAAGAGAAGGACGAGGAGGGGGGACATGATAGCAGAGTTCCAATATCTCAGGGGCTGCCACAAAGAAGAGAGAGTCAAGCTATTCTCCAAAGCACCTGAAGGCAGGACAAGAAGCAACGGGTGGAAACCAACCAAAGAGAGAAGCAACCTTGAACCAAGGAGAAATTTCCTGACAGTTAGAACAATAAATAACTGGAAAAACCTGCTTCCAGAAGCTGTGAATGCTCCAACACTGGAAGGTTTTAAGAAGAGACTGAAATGGTATAGGGTTTCCTGTCTGAGCAGGAAGATGGACTAGATGACCTCCAAGGTCCCTTCCAACATAATAATAATAATAATAATAATAATAATCATCATCATCATCATCATCATCATCATCAGAGGAGGAGGAGGAGGAAGAAGAAGAAGAAATTATCATCATCATCACCATCTATAAAGGTACAAGCTTAACCTACTTGTCTTATAGTCAAAACTATGGTTTTCCTAGTAGTGATGCAAAGACTTGTGAGAGTTGGACCATGAGGAAGGTTGAGTAGCAAAGAACTGTTGCTTTCAAATTGTGGTGCTGGAGAGACTCTTGAGAGTCCCTCAGACTGCAAGGGAATCAAATCAGTCAAATCCTAAAAGAAATCAACCCTGACTGTTCTTTGGAAGGTCAGATAACTGAAGCTGAAGCTCAAATATTCTGGCCACCAAATGAGAAAAGAGGACTCGTCGGAAAAGGATTTATGTTGGGAAAGATAGATGGCAAAAGGAGAAGAGTCCTGGCAGAGGATAAGATGGTTAATGTCATCAATACAATGAACATGAATATGGACAAATTCTGGGAGACAGGGGAGCCTGGCATTCTATGGTCCATTGGGGTCATGAAAAGTCGGACATAATTTAGCAACTGAACTAGTCTTCTGCTTAAAACTTTTATCAGAGAAATACAAGAGTAGTAAGTAAGTACCCAACACCAACTCCAGGACGCAATGAGTAATGGAACTATGGATACAGTTCAAAGTAGAAAGTACGTGCAGTTTCCACCATTCCTTAGTGAGGAAAATGCTTCAAAATATTTATATCAACTATATTTCAAATGCCTCCCACACTTATGAATTATAGGCTTTCAGAAGTCTTACCCTCACTTAACCCCCCCTCCCCCCAACTGAGCATACAATTCAGCGTCACCAATCCAAACTATTTCAAGTGGCTGCCTCCTTTTGGACATTTTACCTGAGATTCCTTCAATTTCTTGTCATAGTCTGCTTCAAGCTTGACCAGAGGACCAAAGATGTTCTGGTACTGATAAGCATCTTCGTATCTAAGGAGGACATGCTGTGGCTCTTCGTCAACACCAGGCTTTTCCAGGTCCTCCAAAGTGGCAGATGGGTTCTCCTGCAACCATAGACAACATGACACTAAAACCAACTTCTCCAGCTGGTTTATGGGAATCCTTCCAAAATGAGGGAACTAAATACTAGGAATATATGGATTATCACAGACTTTAGGTCACAAAACAATGAAATACAAAGCGTGCCCATTTAAATTACTAAATGTAAGGATACTGCAAATAAAAGCCATATCCGCCTTTGATTGAAATCACCCAGAAATCCTAATTATGTACTATGGGAAAGAGTACTGTATGAGTTGTACAGATTGTGCAAATTCTGCTCAATTTGCTGAATTCATCTTCTGCTGAGTAGGATGAAGGCATGAATCTAGACAAAGCTTCAAAGCCCCAACAACTGGTCTTCCTATTCAACCATCTTTCTGGCTTTAGTATTCAAAACTTCAACAGCATCTTCACAGTCCAGAAACTTGATTTAGAAAGAAACCAAGGATACTCAGGAAGCAGAATTCTGAACCCAGTACTATCTTACTATCCGTCCGTCCGTCCGTCCGTCCGTCCGTCCGTCCGTCCATCCATCCATCCACTTATGTATCTACCTACCTACCTACAATTATATCTGCTTGTCTTAGATCAGGGGTCCTCAACCTTGGCAACTTTAAGACTTGTGGACTTCAACTCCCAGAGGAATTCTGGGAGTTGAAGTCCACAAATCTTAAAGTTGCCAAGGTTGAGGACCCCTGTCTTAGATGACATCTTATAGCTCCTTTTTCCTCTCCATGGACAGAATCTCTCAAACATACCTTCCAGAGTTCTTCTAGTTTGTTAATTTGCTGAGCTGTGATCTGCCGGGCCCTCAGTTGTTCCTGTTCTGAAGGAATTTTGACTAGCCAGGAAAGGAAGCAGCGATCCTGAATCAAAGGCTGCCACTGTGAGCTGTCCCAATTGATGTCCTTTAAGCTGCTCTGGCTGGCACAAGGCTGCCTGCACAATCAGGATATGAGAGAAACATATTAGTCAAACACAAAAAAGTATTACTCAGTAAAAAAAAAAATACTCAGTACATTAAAACACACACTTAATAGTTTCTTGTGATCATTGTTCAAGTAATTTCTTTCTACAAAACAAAATTTCTCTTACCTGCATAACAAAACAACCACAGAGTCAGCTTTGGCTGGGATGAAGCCAAGAAGAAACACATTACGACAGCCACAATTGTAACATTCCAAGACAGTCTCGCCCAAAGGACCATCCTTATGAAGAGTCACTTCTTTGCACTTGGCTCTCACAAGATGGTTCACAATGTGGCTAACAAAAGACAGAAAAATACATGCTTGATTGCAAAACAAAAGTTTTCTTTGAAATGTAAACAGAAAACTTATTTATATTGGAAAAACAAAATGAAGTTCAATTCAGAACAACAGAGTTGGAAGGGACCTTGGAGGTCTTCTAGACCCTATACCAGTGATGGCGAACCTTTTAGAGACCGAGTGCCCAAACTGCAACCCAAAACCCACTTATCTATTGCCGGGTGCCAGGTGGGCGTGGCCCACTGGATGGGCGTGGCTGTGTGGTTATGGCAGATTGGATGGGCCTGATCACCTCAATGTTGCTCGTGGGGAGGGACGCCTGTGGGAGCTGGGCAGGGTTGGGGGAGATCCAGGAGGTCTCTGTCAGGTGGGGCGGTGGTTAGGAGGCTCATCCTGCGGGGCAAGGGGAGGCAAGGGGAGGCAGAGCGGGGATGCCATTGTCACAGGGCAAGGTGAGGCAGGGGCCAGGGCGGCTGCTGCCTGACACTATCGGCCCCCACACACAGAGGCCAGCGAGCGCATGGGTGCTGGGATGCATCCAGCCATGTGGGACCTCGGTGAGTTAGCGGGTGGCTGGTTGAAGAGGAACGGTTGTCATCTCCAGGGTATGGCGCGTGTGCCCATAGAGTGGGCTCTGAGTGCCGCTTCTGGCACACATGCCATAGGTTCGCCACCACTGCCCTATACCATTTTAGGCAAACAGCTGCCCAGTCTCTTCTTAAAAGCCTTCAGCGATGGCGCACCCACAACTTCTGAAGGCAAGCTGTTCCACTGATTGTTATGTTAGGAAATTTCTCCTTAGTTCTAGGTCAGTGGTGGTGAACCTATGGCACGGGTGCCAGAGGCGGCACTCAGAGCTCTCTCTGTGGGCACGCGCGCTGTCGCCCTAGTCCTATAGCTGGGTTTTATAAAACCTTTTCGCTTTAGGCCTCTGTCGCCGTGTGCAAAAAAAAAAAAAGTTCAATCAGTCAATTTCAACTTCTCGCGGGAAAAAAAAAATCTTGCAAAGTTGGAATTGATTGAACGTTTTAGTCCCACCCAGTCTGCCATTACCACCGCAGCCAAGCCCACCCAGTGGGCCACGCCCACCCAATTGGCCACAGCCACCCGGCACTCGACGATGCATAAGTGGGTTTGGGGTTGCAGTTTGGACACTCGGTCTCTAAAAGGTTCGCCATCACTGTTCTAGGTTGCTTCTCTCCTTGATTAGTTTCCATTGTTTCTTGTTTTGCCTTCTGGTACTTTGGAAATTAGGTTGACCCCCTCTCCTTTGTGGCAGCCTCTCAAATATTGGAAGACTGCTATCATGGCATCCCTAGTCCTTCTTTTCACTAGATTTTCTTCTTTTCACTAGAATTCAAGTAAAGAGGATATTTATTTTATAACCTGCCTTTATTATTTTTTACAAATTAACTGAAGGCAGTGAATAAATAGTGGGGCTAGGTAAACCATCCATTCTGGGTAACACAAGGAACAATTTGAAGGTCTTACTGGACTTCCTTGCAGACAGTGATGACTAGCAAGATACATCAACCAGCTGATACTCCATGTTCTAGTCCTGCCTTATCCATGAAAGCCAGCTGAGTGACTTTAGGCCATTAACTCTCAGACCAACCCACCTCACAGAGTTATTGTGGGGGAAACAGGAAGAGGAAGGAGTATAGTGGGTGTTCAACACCTTGAGTTCTTTATAAAAATAAAGAAGGAATATCAACAAATAAAATATGGCAGGTGAAACCTTCCTAAAATATACTTTTCCTTGAGTGCTTATGCACTAAGCACAGGGGTAGGCAACCTTGGCTCTTTTATGACTCGTGGACTTCAACTCCCAGAATTCCTGAGCCAGCCATGCTGAGGGGAAAGCGAGAGATTTCCAAGCTGAGCCATGCTGGCTCAGGAATTCTGGGAGTTGAAGTCCACGAGTCATAAAAGAGCCAAGGTTGCCTACCCCTGCACTAGCACCATTCAAGTTAGATTATTTAACAGAATTTACTTGCAAATCCCTTTGGAAGAGTGAGCTAGTGCATAATGCAATTAACTCAGCTTTTTGTGGAAAACTAGCAGCTAGAACATGTGACACTAATACAGTATTAATTGCACTGGTTGTTGATGTATCTTCAGACCCAATTCAAAGTGCAGTTTTTGATCTTTAAAACCATTAACTGCCTGGACCCAACTTACTCAGGCCATCTACATCTGTATCAACAGTCTTGCTCTTAAGAACCATCACAAAGGCCCCTACTAATGAAGAGTGCTAGTGCCAGCAATTTGATAGCGTTGGGAAAAAAGGGCCTTTCAGTACAATTCCCGTGTTCTAATACAAATTGGTAGGTTCCCATCTCTGCGAACTTTTAACAGCAGCAAAAACCTATTTATTTTGTGTTGTTTCTTGACTACTACATGATGCATGCAGTCCGTTAAGTTGCTCATTTTAACTTGTTTCGTGGCACAGGTAGCCTTGATCACAACTGGGCCTGGAATTTTATTACTAAGCGAGGCAATTGTTAAGTGAGTCGTGCCCAATTTTACCGCCATTTTGCTACGGCCTTTAAGTGAATCACAGTGAAGTAAAACCAGCTTCCCCCATTGGTTTTGCTTGTCAGAAGCCCGCTGGGAAAGTCGCAAATGGCAACCTGACTTGAGAGGCTGCAACTGTCATAAATATATGCCAGTTGCCAAAATTTTGATCAGGTGACTATGGGGACACCACAGTGGTTATAAGTACGAGGAGCAGTCATAAGTCACTTTTTTCAATGGCCACTCTTAACTTCAAATAGTCGCTAAATGAATGGTCGTAAGTCAAGGACTACCTCTATTTAAGTCAAATAGTATTCATTACAGATTCTTACTGCTATTGTTGTGTTTCCTTATATTGTATTCATAATACATTAAGGGATTGTATTTTATGAAATATTAAAATACTTTTGTACAAGTAACAGAAAGCAGCTTATGGGGACACCCTTTGCTCTAAAAAGTGCTCTACTAAAATGTTGGTAAGGTTTAAGTCACATTGTAGAAAGCAGTTTCAAGTAAGGCTGAATTTTTGCAGGAACTGTGAAGTCCCATAATTGAACAATAGACTACAAGTACTTATACCCAACAGGGACCTAGCTCAATTGGCTCAAGTTCTCCCTCAAGGTTTTGGATAGTTGCTAACAGGGAAAGTGGACCAATTATTTGAATTAGCACCTGAAAGCTTTCTATGTTCATACATTTAACAGAAGTGAATTATGTTCTCTTTGTGAATGTGAATATTTACCTGCCAGAAGTATTCCCACGTCCGTTGCAGAACCACTTCTTGCTGGTGTTACAATAGACAACGCAAGCTGGGTCGTGGATGCCACAATAGCTAAGGAAAACACAGAGGGATCATTGCTATAAATCAATTTTACTTCAAGGAGGGGAAATCAAAGACACTCACCAATACAAACTGATTAAGAAACAAAGACTACTATACCACTGAAAGCTGGCAGAGGCATTACTGACCTTCTGAACTTTATACTATCACAGCATGGCCTTTGTGGCAATATAGCCTCTTGTGATCAATGTCAAACATCATCACATTGAACATAAGCACTGCAACTTAGAAAGTATGTTCAGACATTCAAAAGTATGTTCAGACATTCATTGTTAGAGAATACCACTTATTCAGCTAAACACAGAGGAGTATGGCATAACCAAACCTATTTAATCTTCCGAGCTTCAGAAAATAACAGGGAAGGGACCTTGGAGGTCTTCTAGTCCAACCTCCTGCTCAAGCAGGAAACTCTATACCATTTCAGACAAATGGCTGTCCAATCTCTTCTTAAAAACCACCAGTATCAGAGCACTCACAACTTCTGGAGGCAGTAAGCATAAATGCAACATTCTTAGAGAGCCAGAAGCAACGTGTTAGAAAATGATCTGATGCACTAAGGCAGGGCTTTTCAACCAGTGGTACAGGTACCACCTGTGGTACATTGGCACCTGGCAGGTGGTACGCGAACATCCTAGAAAAGTGGTAGTGGGGGAGGGGAATGAGCTGAACCGGTGGCAGCACCGCACAAGCCTGAGCGAGAGATGGCTGGAGCTGCAGGGCTGTCAGGACTCAGCAGAAGTGCCAGGATCAGTGCCGCTTTCCAGCTGATCGGTGCTTCTTCGGGGCTGTCAGGGCTCAGTGGAAACGCCAGGATCAGCGCCCGGCTCCAGCTGGAGCTCGGCGCTGATCCTGGCGCTTCTGCTGAGCCCAGAAGAAGCGCCAATCAGCTGGAATGTTGCAGTATCTCCAGGGTCTTGTGATTTACATTCAGATGCTTGGCAACTGATTCATATTTATGACGGTCACAGTGTCCCAAGGTCATGTGAAGTGACCAAAACCTGCTGCAACCACCCAGCAGACGGGGGGAATAAAAACCAAACACCCCCCACCCCACCCCTGCTGCCAATCCTCAACAGAAATGTTCACAACAATGACAACCTCGGACAGGAGGAAGAGTGCCACCGGGCGGGCAGGTGTCTTGCTTGGCTGTGGCTTGGGGGGCACTTTTTCAGTGCCATTGTAACTTCGAACAGTCACTAAGCGAACTGTTGTAAGTCGAGGACTACCTGTACTTTATTACTTTTTTCCTTTTTTTTATCATTAAGTTTTTAACACCTTGCTGGTGGTACTCGGATGTTGCCATATCCTAAAAGTGGTACAATGGGTGAAAAGCCCTGCACTAAGGCACCTTAAAGGGTCAGATATAAAACTACATAAAACATGGAATAAGAACAGCAATCCCGTCTGATAAAGGACTGGGCCTCATACAAGATTCTTTATTTTAATATAACCTAACAGGAACCTATTGTAAAGCTTTTAATCGACTGATAAAAATCATATTCTCAATCCCAGCAGATTCTATGTGAGGGCATAAATATACCCCAGAAGCTTAAGGAGAGAGTCACTAGATACTGGTTCCAGGTTACAAGGGCAAAATGGTGTGGGAAATGAAAAAGGAAATCACTCACTAGCCACAGGGACAAAGCTTTCCAGTGCATTAAATTGATGCCCTGCTCTCATAACGCCAGGCTCTACTACCTCACCTGCAGGCATGTACAGGAAGGTCCTTGGTGTAGTAAGTGTCTTCCTCGTCTTCTTCAAAATTGAGCTCTGCAAGAAGTTGGCTGGTTTTAGGCACATTGTCATCCACTGCCCCATTCTGGAGGATGCCATCTGGTCCATTTACCTGGAATTTAAAAAAAAAAATCACATATGCAACTGTGATTTATTAAAAGAAAAGCAAGTCATACAACTTAAGGCTTTTTTAAAGTATACATCAATGCCAATTTACAAGCACATGCACAGAATCTCGAATTCATTATTATGTTCAATAAACACTACGATGGCCTTTTAAGAAATAATGCTCTATTTTTTAAATAGAAGTAGAAAAAACAGTTTTCTGTACAGTAGTAATGTTTGCTTCTGATTACTGCATCTTTGTTGTATTTCCTCTTCTATCAGCAGTTTCAAATTAGACCTTTTCCTAAAGTATCCACAAGACACTTTAAGAGCTATGTCACTAAAAAAAAAACAACACACATGTATCCTCCTCTAAAATCACAGGAATAGAGTATACCAGATTCCTCCCTAATTCTATTGCTTTGATCTATCTCAGCCACAAGGCTACCCAGAAAGCCCCAATTCACAAGTTTCCTAAGCAATGATATAGCATCACTGGAAATTTTGAAATCAACCCATAGATTTTGTAGACCGGAACACTTTTCCTTGCTAAACAAGCATGGGAACATCTGCCATTCTTTAAACAATATTTTTTGTCTGGTTAGTCAGGATAAACAGGACCGAGGCAATGGCTAAAGGGTTCACAACAGTGAATTCTTTATCCCACATTCCCACCCCAGTACGTGAAGGTTAACCTTTGGAGAAAGCCCCAATTTAGGAACCCTGAAGTTCCTCATTTTACAAATTTTGCCTGTGCATAATGATTTCCTTCAATAGCTCTTAAATTAAGTGGCTGCTACCGATGTTTCACCTTATTCTTAAATGAGAGGTTTGATTTCTGCTTTCAGTTCTTTATAAGTCATTCTGATTCAATGAGTGGGTGGTCTTGGAAGTCAAATAAATAGTAGCTATCACTAAAAGGAGGAATCTCATTAGTATTCTATATTTTAAAAAACCTTGTTATACCTTCAATAAGAGATTGGGTCAGATCTTTTAAAGGATTATAGCCTTAGAGAATACAATATTTAAAGAAGCTAATAAAGGAATAATTATCAAAACAATCAACCACTAGGATTATAGGAGGGGGAGAGAATGTGAGGCCAATATGTGCCATCCTTGATGCCAGAAGCCCCCCATATATATTTATCTACCATTTAAGAAATTAAACAAGTGTTAGTATCATCTTTATAGGCTACAATATCCCTAGGTAGCACATAGGCTATATAAGCATTATTAATTTTAAAAAGTGATGGTTATCAATTTTGTTTGGAAATACCAATTAGATGAAGTCACACTAAGGTGGGCAGGATCAAATCTACATATATTCTTTAATGGTCTTGCAAGCCATTTAAATGTGTTCTTCAAAAAAAAAAAAGCCAAAAACCTCAGCACTGCACAGTACCATTTTAAGAATCAATGCCGCAGCAGTAGTACCAAATAACATGAACTTTATCATTTTATTACATATAAAACTCCAATCCCCGCCCCATTACACTTTCTAATACCTTCCCCAAGAAACATCATGATTACTGAAGTTTTTTAAACCAACATGGACTACCATTCTGGACAAGGTGGCGTGTGCATAAAACATTGTGGCAAGGAAAATTGTACAATGTTTTCACAAAGCTCTCCCAGTTCAGAAAAAAAGGTTTTAAAAATCAGTAATAATAAATGGCTGCCAAATACAAATACATTATGTAGATCTGGCAGCTTCAAAATTTTACCAATGTTTTTCAGACTACTTCAGCTAAGCTAGGAGAAAAACATGTCATTATGAATAAAACTACAGTAAAGTTAGAGAATAGTAATTCCTGAAAAGTTAATGCTGCAAGTTAACACATATTTACTTAGGAAAGAATCAACCTATTTTCTAAACAAATATGCACCTTAAACACCACAGCATATGAAGTTTCCAAGAAGCAAGACTGTTTATAGAGCAACCCATCGTTGCTCCTTGGGCAGGCAAATTTAAGAAGAGACAGCACTACAAAACTCAGGTAAGTCGTAAGATATAAGTACAGTGCACATAATCAGATATATGGAGACAAAGGAGAGACTCAGAATGGCATCTCTCTGTTTCTAGCAATTGCAATAGCTACAAGTCTGCAGGCACAAAACAAAATTAAAATATTGTAAAATATATCTTTAACAAGTGATATTTTACTACTTTACTAGGTAATTCATAAGTTCAAAATTACGTCTCAAGCCCATCCAATCTTTAGTCAGAAGACACAGTAATCTGACAAATCCATTTTGAAGAATACAAATGTAAGCATATGTAACTATAATTTACATATGTAATTTACATAAGTAAACCATAATTACATGCATGGGCAAGAAGGAACCTGCTCAAACATGGGGCTCACTCTTTCCCTTCCATACAAATAAGGAAATAAACTAAAATCTAGTTTTTTGGTGAGCAAGTTCCCAGTGTGTTGCTGTATATAGCCGATGAACACTTTTTGGTGATCATAGATTGCAGTTAACATTTTTGGATAGTATATTAAGAAACATGGTGGACAGAGTGTTCTTTCATTTTTCTTTCATTTTTTGGATGTATAATTAAACCTATTTTAAGGTTCATATTATAGATTGTCTGAATTTCTCGTCAAAATAGTAGAGTAGATTGGGCTCTTCAGGACACAAAAAAAGGGATTTAGTATCACAGATTGCCTATTTCCTTCATAGTGGTGAACAGTAGGCTATAAAAACTGCCTGCTTCCCCCCCATCTGTTTTAAAAAGCTATAATTACGGTATCTTTAAAACAGTTTTTCTAATCTTATGTAAACCTAAAATAAAGAATGTGGGAACTTGAAAACCAAGTTATTTTCCCCTCTCTGTTATGTTAGGTAAGGAGAGTGGAGAGCAATGTTATTAGAGTTCAAAGGATATCTTCTTGTTCATACACATATTGCAGTTTTGTATTATATGTAATTCAGGGTAATTTCAGTTTAAAATACACAGAAAAATATCTCTTGTAAAAAATATTGCCCCATCTGATTTTAAAAGGATTATATCTCCCAGATGCCTTAGTACACAGCTAATTGATCAAAACCATCCCTTAAAGCCTCAGCATGTCAAATGACGTACACCAACCTACCCATAACCATAAATATTAACCTTTTAGTATAAGAAAGCTGCGGAAGTAGCTACTCTATTTTTCAGTAGTGAACAATTCTGCAGAATACCAAAAGAGAATAGACATAATACGTTGAATAGAAAGTTTTGTGCTGAAATATTTTACTTGCTGGGTTTTCCATTCACATTTTTTCTGAGCCAGCAAATATAACAATATGTTTAATTCTTTCCATGTTAAGGCAGAGGAGATGTGGAAGCACTGTTTCTTACACAGATGTAGTACAGAAAATAGCAGAAGTTTTTAAGTGTCTGAATCTTGCAGACAGACACAGCTGTTACTGGATAGATCAAACACCAGTATGTTTATCACCCTAAAGTAATCAGGTTCTAAATTTTTCTAATGATTTCATATTGTTCATAGCCCAACCATTCCTGGGATACTCATATTGAAAAATACCGGAAAAGACTGAAGGCTTTCAAATGCAGAAATAACCGAATTCTCATTCTTCACAGAAATCTTTTTTCCAAAAGGATCTTTGAGAAAATCTCTTTCCCAGAACGAATGCCTGAAAAATTACTTAAATGAGAACAAAAAGTTCCATCAAATTCCACATTTCAAATGTTCTGATAGCCCAGGCAGAGGGATCTCCTTATTTCCATATTCAGCCATTCTGTATGTAGGTGGAGATATTAAGATTGGGATGGGAAACTTGTTCAGATCAACACCAGAAGCCATAAATATAAGCATTTATGACTATATATACCTTCATCCAATTCACAGAGCTAACATTCTTGTTTTGATAGGAGGCAACACAGAAACTAAGCAGCGTCAAGCTTGGTTAGCATCTCTCAGGCCTCTAGGGCAAGCCTCGGAAATAAAACAAACATCCTGGAAGAAAGCCATGACAAGCCACTTCTGTATGACTACCAAGAAAACTTTAATGAAAACTTACAGGTGATTTTCCTTTTAACAGGAAACAGTACAACAACACACCTTAGGTTGCTAACATTTTAAAAACTACATCTATCATTAGTGTCTTTCCCCAATTGCCAATCTGAAGACCTTTTTATTAATATAGCAACAGAGTTTCCACAAACAGCATATAACTGCTTTAAGTTTATGGGTTAAATTTCAATAATGAGAGTTATTTAGAGACAAAGAAAATAATCAAGAGTAAGGAAAAGTAATGTCCCACACTCTTGACTCTGAAGTCTCCAACATATTTGAAAGAAAACCCTCTTCTGGGGAATTAAGCAGCAACCGTATGTTTTGAATGTCATTCCTACTTGGGAATAAAATATGGTGAAGAAAATAATGCAATGTCCATTACAGCAATGAAACTACAGAACAGAAAATTCTTAGAAAAGCACCACAAACCTATGGCATATCCTGAAAACTCACATCTGTACTAAATTGAATTATATCCTTCCAGACATTCACAAAATTTTTCAAATGACTTTTCCAGAACCAGATGATTAAACCACCTAAAGGACTCAGAGGAAATCTGATCTAAGATGCAAAACTGAGGAGTATTAGATAAAAGTGCAGACTAGTAATCATCTCTTTAACAGGGTGGCATTTCCTTGGAAAAGGTGTTAATTATACATGTATACACCTTCCCCCCCCCCCCAGTTTAGGCCTCACCCAATTACTCAGAAGTTAAAGTACTATCACAATACTTGCTGTGATAGAACACCTTATCCTTAATTGAGCGATACATCTTTCCTTAATCTAGATCTAGGAAGAGCTTCTGTGCATAGATATTCTACTGCCCCTTGTCTAAAATTAGATTTTTCTCCTGCCTTTTAAAAAATTTGGTCAACTCCAGGCAGTAAGCATACTTTATACTATTTTCCTCACACTGATAACATACTCCTTTTATCACAATACATATACATTTTTCCCATTTTCCAAACACATACACAGTCCCCGGTTGTGTTTCTACTGCTTTAAGCACTAAAAGTTTAAAGAGTAACACACAGCTCACATTCTGCTCTCAAAGATGATTCAACAAGTCACCTCTATAAAAACTCTTTAAAAGACCATGCAAGAAACTCACAGAAACTGAGAATGTTCAAATCACTTTCTTGGAAACCAGTATGCAAATTCAATGTCTGGCTAACCTCAATTCAGTCTTCTGTCAAACAGGTGCACACAATTCTGCTTTAAAGTGTACAAAGAAGGTACCGGTTAATCACAGCTTGAAGACAGTTTGAAGACGAATGACTAACAACACAACACATCAGCCTCAAATCAAACTTAGCTGCCACTAAAGACTCATTTGAAAAGCCATTATAATTCCAGCATCTAACCAAACTATTCCAGATAGCCAGAACACAGTCAATTTTCTCTCGCCAAGCGTTGCCTCTTAATCAGGGGATTTATTATTTTTTTTAATTTAGCAACTTCCGCAGCCTGAAAAAGTTCGAAAGTCACTGGCACAGCAAACAGGTTCAAGGAACCACTGGGCCCTTTTCTTCTGCTGAAGTCAAGTCATAGTTACCCAACTGAAACACGCAGATACAACGGGTAAAACGTAAACATACCAATGTTTGAAAGCAATTCATTACATAGTTAATCATACCCCGCACAGACGTTGTTAATTCTGTAATGCATACTGCAGATAAACGAGTAGATGCTTCATCCACGTCCCATCTGTCTCCTTCTTAGAAAAGGCCACTTGGAGCAACAAAATACGTACCTACAAGGAATATCTCCCGCGCGCATATGCTTTCCAATAAAGTACAAGGCTAGGCTCACAGGCTTTCCTACAAGGCTCTGTATGGCTTCGTGGGGCAATTTTTAAACAACCCTAGAATCCAAGTTTACAGAAGCACTCAGCCTTTTTGACTCTCCCACTCGGGACCTGCAAGCTGCCTTTTCATCCCGCGCCAAGTGCCACACATGCAAGACGTGGACTTAAAAGTTCGCCTCCCACTCATTCCCCCCCCCCACTCCGTCTTTGAACTTAAAAACACCCGCCCAGCCTGGCGGTTCGCTCTCTCTTCGCGGGCCTCACCTGGGCGTCCAGCTGCCCCGGCACGACGACGGAAGGCGGGCCCCCCACGCCGGGTCCGACGCCACCCCCCGGGAGTCCCGGGGTGCCCGGCGCGGCGACGCCTCCTCCTCCGCTCCCGGAGCCTCCCCCGGGCGGCGTTTGAGTCTGGCTGGGCAAGGTGAAGTCGGTGAACTCGAACTCGGAGCCTTGCGTGTCAGCGCCCAGCAGCTCGGCCTCCTCGGTGTCGAGGAAAGTCAACGTCTGCGAGCTGGGCCCGTACGCTTCCACGCTCATGATGGCGGCGGCGGCGGCGGCCGTTCCAGGTCTTTCCCGGCCTTCTTTCTCGGTTCCTCTCACGGAGCAGGAGAGGCGGCGGCGGTGTTGGCAACCGCGAGCGGGCGGGTTTCCTTCTTTTTCTTGAGGCCCGTCAGAACGAGCGCGAGGCTCCTCACTGCCTTGGTCGCGTTCTGCGCCTGCGCAGAACTTTAGGCCTCAACCGTCGACCGAGCCAGACGCTCTAACAAGGGAACAGCCAATGAGGAGGCGGCTGACCGTACGCCCGAGAGCCGCGAGCCGAGATGAGGGAAGGGAAAAAGAATAGCCCCTTAGCGCGCACGCGTCTTGCGCTCCGCGCCTGCGCCAACTCAACTGTCTGAGAAGGCACAGCAGGAAAAGGAGGCTTTGAGAGGTGGCAGCCGCGCAGGTAGAAGCAGCGGGACGAGGGGGAGGGAGAAAGGGAGGGACACGCTTTATAGCTCCGCCCCGGCGCATTGACGCACAAGCCGACTCTCCAATCAAACTCCGACTTAGGAAGGAGGCGGTGTCTCAGAAGGCCAATCAGAATAGAATTCGAGAATCGAAGAAAAGCGGGGTGAAATCGATCCACGCGGAAAAGAGAGAAAAGCGGGAGAATAAACACGCGACTAGCTAATTAGGACGCGCGAACCCTAGAAGCGCGCGTATGAGACAATATAGAGCAGTGTTTCTCAACCTTGACAATTTTAAGGCATGTGGACTTCAACTCCCAGAATTCCACAGCCAGCAAAGCTGGCTGTGGAATTCTGGGAGTTGAAGTCCACATGCCTTAAAATTGTCAAGGTTGAGAAACACTGATATAGAGGGAGATCCTCCCGTCACGCCAATAAACTCTGCACCGCTTATTTTGTCCCCGCTCCTCAGGTTAAAAAAAAAAAAAGCACGTCTATAATAGGAACTATTTATTTTTGACTGCAAAAGGCCAACGTGCCCGAACGGCTTTGGAATCTCGTCGGATGGATTTACTACAACTTTACTACTTCTGGCTTCGTCGCCACGTTAAACTCTAGCAGAGAAGTTGACCGACAAATTGACGG
>BFFQ01000963.1:219943-236288 GCA_003402635.1 Protobothrops flavoviridis
GGATCAGTGCTGCTTTCCAGCTGATCGGCGCTTCTTCTGGGCTCAGCAGAAGCGTCAGGATCAGCGCCGAGCTCCAGCTGGAGCCTGGCGCTGATCCTGGCGCTTCCGCTGAGCCCTGACAGCCCTGCAGCTCCGGCCGTCTCTCGCTCAGGCTTGTGCGGTGCTACCACCGGTTCAGCTCATTCCCCTCCCCCGCTACCACTTTTCTAGGATGGTCGCGTACCACCTGCCAGTTGCCAATGTACCACAGGTGGTACCCGTACCACTGGTTGAAAAGCCCTGACCTAGACTTGCAACTTCACTCATCCTGTTTCCTGATTATTTGATCTGTTCTGTAAGGGTCTGAACGTTAAGACGAAGTTAAACGTCAGCCTCTCCACCCTCACTGGGGTCTGCTGAGTGGGTCTGGCAAATTTCCCATCCCAACTTTAGTTAAGAAGGCAGAGCAGGACACCTCAAGATAGTGTGTTAGTTCACAAAAGTCTTTAAAATACTTTCCAGCTTGTGGTACAGCTCACCAAGATCAAGCATCAATATAAACAGAAGCAAAACTAATTCAGTTTTTAAAATGTTTAGTCTAAAACAATGTTTTTCAAACTTGGCAACTTGAAGGTATGTGGACTTCAATTCCCAGAATCCCCACCTCCACCCCAGCCAGCCTTATCAGCCTTGGCAACCTTAAGGTGTGTGGACTTCAATTCCCCAGAATTCCCTAGCCAGTCTTGTTAGACTTGGCAACTTTCAGATGTGTGGACTTCAACTCCCAAAATTCTCCAGCCAGCCAGAAATTCTGGGAGTTGAAGTCCACACATCTGAAAGTTGCCAGGTTTGAGAAACACTGATCTAAAACATTGGATGCAAAATCATATTTTGTTGTTGCTGGTTGGGTTTAGACATAAGGCTTAAGCATTCTGTAGTAGTTTGGTTTCAGTTTTGTGTATTGGGTGTGCCTGGCCAACTGTGATTTGTAAACTGTTATTTATAGCTTGGTCTAATATCTGAAACCATTTACCGGTAGCTAACTGATTTTAAACAAACCGTGTATATCTGAATTCTCAAGAAACATTCAGCAAACTGTGGTTAAATAAATTGTAGGCATGCAGGTCAAAGTGTTGTTGCATGTAGCAAAAGCTTCTTCTATTATGTTGTATTGCATAAATTTGATATCATGAAGAATTTGGGAAAAGGTATCTGGGGAAGTAAAACAAATAAATAAAAAAATGCCCTGACTGTATGATTAAATCATAGTTCCTTTGTATATGTAGTGCCATGAACTAGAGACCCATTTTTGTCTAGTGCAGGGGTAGGCAACCTTGGCTTTTTTATGACTCGTGGACTTCAACTCCCAGTCTAGTGGTTAAGGCAGTGGTGGCGAACCTATGGCACAGGTGCCAGAGGCGGCACTCAGAGCCCTCTCTGTGGGCACACGCGTCGTCGCCCCAGTCCTAGACCTTCAGCTGGGTTTTATAAAACCTTTTCGCTTTAGGCCTCCGCCACCATGTGCAAAAAAAAAAAAAAAAGTTTCAATCAGTCAACTTCAACTTCTCGTGGGAAAAAAAAGATCTTGCAAAGTTGGAATTGATTGATTGAACTTTTTAGTCCCACCCAGTCTGCCGTTACCACCGCAGTCATGCCTACCCAGTTGGCCACGCCCACCCGGCACTCGACGATGCATAAATGGGTTTTGGGTTGCAGTTTGGGCACTCAGTCTCTAAAAAGTTTGCCATCAGTGGGTTAAGGCATCAAGCAGGACACTTGGAGGGTTGCTGTTGTGAGTAAATAAGAGGAAGGTATGTTGGATATCTTGACCACCTTGAGTTATTTATAAAAACAATAAAAGCAAGATGCAAATGAAATGGTATAGGGTTTCCTGCCCGAGCAGGGGGTTGGACTAGATGACCTCCAAGGTCCCTTCCAACTTTATTATTATTATTATTAAACAAACAAACAAACAAACAATAATTTTCTTGAATCCAGCACCAAGGCCCTTGCCTGGAAAAAAAATCACACGGACAGCTAGTTCGATCTAGTGGTTAAGGCACCAGGCTAGAAACTAGGAGACTGTGAGTTCTAGTCCCGCCTTAGACTTGAAAGCTGGCTGGGTAACTTTGGGCCAATCACCAGGAGACTGAGAGTTCTAGTCCCGCTTTAGGCCTGAAAGCTGGCTGGGTAACTTTGGGCCAATCACCAGGAGACTGAGAGTTTTAATCCCACTTTAGGCCTGAAAGCTGGCTGGGTAACTTTGGGCCAATCACCAGGAGACTGAGAGTTTTAATCCCACTTTAGGCATGAAAGCTGGCTGGGTAACTTTGGGCCAATCACCAGGAGACTGAGAGTTCTAGTCCTGCCTTAGCCACGAAAGCCGTCTGGATGACTTTGGGCCAGTCACACAACCCACCTCATAGGGTTGTGGTTGTAGGGAAAATAGGAAGATGAAGGAGTTCTAGGCATATTCGCCACCTTAAGTTCTTTATAAAACTAATAAAGGAAAGATAAAAAATAAATAAAATAGAGATGTCATTCACAGGTGACCAGTTGGTGGCTGGAAGCCATCCTTAACATTTGTGTGTGTGTGTGGAAACATGACATGTGATAGGCATGGTATAAAATTGAGTGGGCCATTTTATGCATAACACCAGATCCAGATTTTATTCTCTGCATATGAGGATGATGTCTGTCTGTGTGTGTTTTTAATTACCTCAAACCATTTTAAGGCTTACATTACAACTATGTACTTCCTGCCTCAAAGTGACAGGAAACTTTGTCACCAATTTTCAGCAACCTGATACAAGGCAATTCTCAGAACTGCAAAAAAATTCTCGAAATTGTGGGTGTCCACTGGAGTTAAATCATCAAAGTAATTTTCTAAGGAAAAGAACTTGGAACATCTTAGAGGATAACGTTTAACCATTTCCACAAGGTTTCATCCTCAGCTTGGCCCACAGATATTCAGCAGATTAAATTTAGAATTTATGCAAAGTACACTTTAATCTGGAGTGGTCTTTTCTCTCCAAAATACGTCTCAAAGAACAGGAGCAAAGATGGAGCCAGCATTTGGCAACTCCAGCAGCAACATTGCATCTTCCTGTCTCCGGCTAAGGACTATAACAGAATGCAGCCACAACATTTCCTCTCTTTTACAAAAAGTCTGACTTTCAAGATTTAAGGAGAGAAGGCTTTCCAGCAATCCTTTAATACTTGGAGAAAAAACAAATAACATTCCACTTTTTCCACCAGGCCTCATTTTTGTTTGTTTTTTTGGCATGGCACCGAATGTTTCCAATTTTTAAAGTTTCTTCATGATGCCCTGTATAAATGGTGGTTAATGCTTCAGAGGTTGGATGCTCCAACACTGGAGGCTTTTAAGAAGAAATTAGACAAACATTTGTCTGAAATGGTATAGGGTTTTCCTGTTTGAGCAGGGGGTTGGACTAGAAGACCTCCAAGGTCCCTTCCAACTCTGCTATTCTGTTATTCTCTGTAACGTTTTAGCATCTTCTCCAACCAGGTGCCCTCCAGCCCAGTGGGATTCTGGGAGTTGCATTCCCAGGACACCTAGCTGGAAAGGTGCACGTAAAAACAGCCTGTCTTACATTCCTACTATTCTTGTCACCTTGATAGTCACGGCTTCTCTTCTCCAAACACACACAACAAGCATCTCTTTAAGAGCTATACAGAGGTTCTTTGAACAGTTGCGCCTGCTGGCAGCTGGACCATTTTATAGCACCAGGAAGACCTTTTTCAAACTGACATGCTGATGCTACAAAAGACAAGGCGACTATACAACCGTCCTATTTTCCTTCCTCCTCTGCAGAACAACCCATGTCTTCAACTTCTCCCACTATTTCCCATTCTCCATCTATTTTTGCATGTGAACGTAACCATTTCAGATGTTTGGAGATGCCTTGTTGAGCTGAGCCAAATGTCCACTTTAAGCAAAGTCCTGTTTTCAACAGCAGCCAAGTCAGATCCCTCAAAGGAGACCACACACAGGGCACATGGGGAACCTCAGTGACCTGAACTGGGTGTTTCTTTCATCAGGAGCCAGTCAGATGCTTCTGGAAAACAAGAACGGTCAACTCTGCTACTTTGGTCTCCAGGTTCTTGTATGGAGAAGCAAATTGGCAATTTCTTTTTACCTCAGACCAGATGTCCTGGTGGGTTACAAATTAAGCATGAGGCCAGCAGTGTGCTGCAGCTGCCAAAACAGCCAATGCAATTCCATGCTGCACCCATACCATAGGCTTGAGTCATGGGAAGGGATGGTCCTACTCTCTGTTGCACTGATCAGTCTGTCCCTGGAACACTGTGTCCAGTTTGGGAGACCCCCAATGCAAGAGGGGTGCTGAGGAATTTAAGAGTGCTGAGAAGAGCAATGAAGATAGTGAGGGGCTCACTGGAGAAGGGCCTAATGCTGGGAAAGATTGAGGGCAATAGAAGAAGGGGACAACAGAGAATGAGGTGGCTGGATGGAGTCACTGAAGCAGGAGGCGTGAGCTTCAATGGACTCCAGAAGATGGTAGAGGACAGGAAGGCCTGGAGGAACGTTGTCCATGGAGTCGCGATGGGTCAGACACGACTTCGCAATTAACAACAACAAATCCAGTTTTGATTATTTTTATAAATAACTCAATATTCCTAATATTGGACATGCCTAATATTCCTTCCTCCTCCTATTTTTCCTCACAACAACAAAAATCCTATGAGGTGAGTTGGGCTGAGAGAGGGGGACTGGAACAGCTTTCACGCCTAAGGCAGCACTAGAACTCACAGTCTCCAGGTGATTGGACCAAAGTCACCCAGCTGGCTTTCATGTCTAGGATGCAACTAGAACTCACAATCTCCAGGTGATTGGCTCAAATTCACCCAGCCAACATTCATGCCTGAGGCAAGACTAGGACTATCTCCTGGTTTCTTAAATATGATCTCTTTGGCCTAAAGAAGAGAAGGTGCAGGCAAAATAGGATCACAGTCTTCTTCTTACAATGCCTTGATAAGACCACACTTGGAATACTGCATCCAGTTTTGGTCACCACGATGTAAAAAAGATGTTGAGACTCTAGAAAGAGTCCAGAGAAGAGCAACAAAGATGATCTGGAGGCTAAAACATATAAGGAACGGCTGCTGGAATTGGGTATGTCTAGTTTAATGAAGAGAAGGATGAGGGGGGACATGATAGCAGTCTTCCAATATCTCAGGGGCTGCTACAAAGAAGAGGGAGTCAAGCTATTCTCCAAAGCGCCTGAAGGCAGGACAAGAAGCAACGGATGGAAACTAATCAAGGAGAGAAGCAACCTAAAACTAAGGAGAAACTTCCTGACAGTTAGAACAATTAATCAGTGGAACAACCTGCCTCCAGAAGCTGTGAATGCTCCAACACTGGAAGTTTTTAAGAAGAGACTGGACAGCCATTTGTCTGAAATGGTATAGGGTTTCCTGCCTGAGCAGGGGGTTGGACTAGATGACCTCCAAGGTCCCGTCCAACTTTATTATTATTATTATAACCGTCAAAGTGTTGCCCCAGGGCTGCAGAGATGTGGATTTAACCTCAAATTAAGGAGGAATTTTCTGACTATGAATGCTATGAAGCAGTGTAACTTGCCTCAGGGTATCATGGGGAGGGTCCATTACTGGAGATATTAAAACAAAGCCATTTATCTGGGAGGGTATGCAAGTTTCCACCTGGGCTTGGGGTTGGGTTAAAAGACCTCTATGGTTCTTCCACTTTGATGATTGGGCGTTTTCGTGAAGATGCCCTCTTAGATAGCAGTTGTGAATGAAACACATCCAAAACTCAGTAGCATACCCTATTATCTCACTGAGTTGTTGCAATTTATTGCACATTATTCATTTCCTGACTCCCAGGATAATAAACTTCTCAAGAGTTTATAAAAATATGTAAAAACTTGTTTTTAAAAAGCGTAATTAAAAAAATACGCAATATGGAGAAACAGACTTTTGGAACTGTTCCCACAAGTCATTTGGCTGGGGGTTGGGGGAAGCACAATTTTGTTATCCCTTGCCTGCCTTCTCCATTACAGGACTAATAACGTATTATAGTATGGATCCGTGAAATCTCAAAAGGGATGCTCTCATCATTTCCTTCCTCAAAACAACATCCATATAAGGTAGGAGATTGGCCCGGAATCAGCCCAGGAACTCCACGATCAAGGGAGGACTTGAACCCAAGTCTCCCTAGGCCAGTGGTGGCGAACCTGTGGCACGGGTGCCAGAGGTGGCACTCAGAGCCCTCTCTGTGGGCACGCGTGCCGTCGCCCCAGTCCTAGGCCTTCAGCTGGGTTTTATAAAATCTTTTCGCTTTAGGCCTCCGCCGCCGTGTGCAAAAAAAAAAGGTTCAATCAATCAGTCAATTTCAACTTCTCCAGGGAAAAAAAAGAGATCCTGCAAAGTTGGAATTGATTGATTGAACTTTTTAGTCCCACCCAGTCTGCTGTTACCACCACAGCCACGCCCACCCAATGGGCCACACCCACCCAATGGGCTGGCACCCAACAATGCATAAGTGGGTTTTGGGTTGCAGTTTGGGCACTCGATCTCTAAAAGGTTCGCCATCACTGCCCTAGGCCAAGCCCCAAAGTTTAACCAGACCATTACAGGTAGTCCTCGAGTTACAACCGTTTGTTTAGTGACCGTTCAAATTTACAATGGCGCTGGAAAAAGTTATTTATGGTTGTTTCTTCACACTTACGACTGCTGCAGCCTCCCTGTGGTCACGTGATCAAAGTTCAGATGCTTGGCAACTGACTCATATTGATGACGGTTGCAGTGTCCTGGGGTCATGTGATCCCCTTTTGCGATCTTCTGACAAGCAAAGTTAATGGGGAAGCCAGATTCACTTTACGACCGTGTTACTAACTTAACAGCTGCAGTGATTCCCTTAACAACTGTGGTGAGGAACGTCATAAAATGGTGCAAAACTCACTTAACCACTGTCTTGCTTAGCCACAGAAATTTTGGTCTCAATTGTGGTCGTAAGTCTAGGACAGGGGTAGGCAACCTTGGCTCTTTTGTGACTCGTGGACTTCAACTCCCAGAATTCCTGAGCCAACATAGCTCAGCATGGAAACCTCTCCCTTTCCCCTCAGCATGGCTGGCTCAGGAATTCTGGGAGCTGAAGTCCACGAGTTATAAAAGAGCCAAGGTTGCCTACCCCTGATCTAGGACTACCTGTATATCAGCTCTGCACTGCCATTAAATGGAACCTCCATTAATGATTGTGTTTTGGTGTTAGGGTTAAGAAGAGGCACCGGCAAATTCCAGGCATTTCAGCTAAAATGAATCATTGGTTGATTTCTTTTACATCCCTGGGTGAAAACAGAGCATTCTGTTCAGCTTGCGTTGCATCTCATGAGGTCTTGGAAGCTGAAGGACAGTAAAATCATTGAGAAAACTGTCGGGGTTTAAGTCTTGCCAAAACGGTCGCCAAAGAGAAACGATCCAGAATGGTCACCTGCTAATTCTGGAGAAAGACTGGGAGCTGGCTGGAATTCGTGGCAGAAATTCCATTTGCAGTCATGCATAAGGATTTCAAACAGGTCTCAGAAGGAAGGTCAGGATCTAATAATCTAATCTAGTAAGGAGCATTGTCAGGAACCTTGAAAATCCGACAGTATTTTTATTTATTATATTTTTCAAATTTATACCGCTGCTCTCATCCCAAAGCAAGTGACTCTATAATCATTTGTAACCAGGTATAATTTAAGGAAAAACTTAAATTATCGTGGTGGGATCTATATCACACTAAGGAGCGGAATGGGACAACTCGCTGCAGGATTCATTTAGTTCCTTTTATTTTTGTTGACCTCATTTTTGTCAAAATTAGCTTATCTCCTGTATCAAAGGAAATCAATGCCATGATTACCAGTTTTCGTAATGCTTTGATGAATAATAAAAGGAACTGTCCCAAGGGTGCTTTTTTTCACGAGGCAACTGGACTTTCTTGTTTTTCTTTGAAGATGTTTCGCTTCTCATCCAAGAAGCTTCTTCAGCTCTGCCTGGATGGTGGGGGGAATGGAAAGATTTATACTCCTTGCAGACAGCTGGTCATTTGCATTCCTTTAGAGCAGGGGTAGGCAACCTTGGCTCTTTTATGACTCATGGACTTCAACTCCCAGAATTCCTGAGCCAGCATAGTTCAGCATTGAACTATGCTGGCTCAATGCTGTTGAGTTGAAGTCCATGAGTCATAAAAGTCATAAAAGAGCCAAGGTTGCCTACCCCTGCTTTAGAGAGTCATTGAGGCCATTTGGAAGTTTTTTTCTGTGTCCTCGGGGTCACCTGAATAGTGGAAATGTTCCAGTTGCCTCCTGAAAAAGCACCTTTGGGACAACCATTACCTG
This sequence comes from Protobothrops flavoviridis, assembly GCA_003402635.1. Classification (NCBI taxonomy): domain Eukaryota; kingdom Metazoa; phylum Chordata; class Lepidosauria; order Squamata; family Viperidae; genus Protobothrops; species Protobothrops flavoviridis. Next base: position 228,304 of record BFFQ01000963.1, read on the forward strand.
GATGACTGAGAATCTCCACAGACATTTAAATATGCACTTTGGGATGAACATCCTTCAAATGGTGCAGGAATATGAACGGATTTCTAGAAAACACTGCAGACCACAGGAACCATTTATTTTTCAGTTTGAGATGTAGACGACAGACTCATCCCCAACAGCCTGTGCCTGTCTTCAATGGTGTAATAATAATAACAACAACAACAACAACAACAACAACAACAACAACAATAATAATAATAATAATAATAATAATAATAATAATAATAAAGTTGGAAGGGACCTTGGAGGTCATCGCAACCCCTTGCTCAGGCAGGAACCCTACACCATTTCGTACAAATGGCTGTTCAGTCTCTTCTTAAAAACTCCCAGTGTTGGAGCATTCACCACTTCTGGAGGCAGGTTGTTCCACTGGTTAATTGTTCTAACTGTCAGGAAGTTTCTCCTTAGTTCTAGGTTGCTTCTCTCCTTGGTTAGTTTCCATCCGTTGCTTCTTGTTCTACCTTCAGGTGCTTTGGAGAATAGCTTGACTCCCTCTTCTTTGTGGCAGCCCCTGAGATATTGGAAGACTGCTATCATGTCCCCCCTCGTCCTTCTCTTCATTAAACTAGACAGACCCAATTCCAGCAACCGTTCCTTATATGTTTTAGCCTCCAGTCCCCTGATCATCTTTGTTGCTCTTCTCTGTACTCTTTCTAGAGTCTCAACATCTTTTTTACATCATGGTGACCAAAACTGGATGCAGTATTCGAAGTGTGGCCTTACCAAGGCATTGTAAAGTGGTATTAACACTTCACGTGATCTTGATTCTATCCCTCTGTTAATGCAGCCCAGCACTGTGTTGGCTTTTTTGGCAGCTGCAGCACACGGCTGGCTCATATTTATTTGATTGTCCACTAGGACTCCGAGGTCCCTCTCGCAGTTACTACTATTGAGCAAGGTACCCCCTGTACTATACCTGTACATTTGGTTTTTCTTGCCTAAATGTAGAACCTTACTTTTTTCACCACTGAATTTCATTTTGTTAGATAGCGCCCAGTGTTCAAGTCTGTCCAGATCCTCCTGTATCCTAAGCCTGTCTTCTGGAGTGTTGGCTATTCCTGCCAGCTTGGTGTCGTCTGCAAATTTGATGATTTCCCCATCTATCCCCTCGTCCAAATCGTTGATGAAGATGTTGAAGAGCACTGGGCCTAGAACAGAGCCCTGGGGCATCCCACTACACACTTCCCTCCATGTAGGGACACAAGGCAGAAAACATCCTGCAGCCAAGAAGGCTGCACACCCATTTGCACTACTCAGGTGACCTGAGGACACAGACAAACCTCTAAGTGACCTCAACAACTCTCAGAAAGAGTGCTAATGACCAGATGACTGCAAGGAATATAAATCCTTCCATTCCCCACCATTCAGTCAGACCTGAAGAAGCTTCTTGGATGAGAAGCGAAACGTCTTCAAGGGAAAACAAGAAAATCCAGTTGTCTCATGGAAAAGCACCATTGGGACATTCCCTGAGTAATTGTAATGCCTGGATGACTGAACATTTCCATAGACAATAAAAGGAACTAATCCTGCACTGAATTTTCCCGTGGCGAGTTGGCTGTGGCGAGTTATCCTAGTCCAGGGATAGGCAACCTTGGCTCTTTTATGACTCGTGGACTTCAACTCCCAGAATTCCTGAGCCAGCATGGCTCAGCTTGGAAACCTCTCCCTTTTCCCTCAGCATGGCTGGCTCAGGAATTCTGGGAGTTGAAGTCCACGAGTCATAAAAGAGCCCAGGTTGCCTACCCCTGCCCTATACCAATAGAGTTCCAGTACTTTTTGTGGGTGTCTATTTTCTGACCTGCTTTAATTTAAAGGGCTGACATTTTGGGGGTTGAATCCAAAGCAACACATACACTAGTCCTCAAAAGTAACAAATCCACTGGCATTTAAAAAATAAAACAATAGTATGTTAGCATCTTCTTGATAATACCATTTGCTTTTGTTAAACCACTCAGTGGAAAATGAAATGCATGGGTGGCTCAGGAATTCTGGGAATTCAAGTCCACGAGTCATAAAAGAGACAAGGTTGCCTACCCCTGTCCTAGACCCTTAAAAAGGGTGGGGTTCTCCATTTCTGGAAGTCTTTAAGAGATTGGACAGCCACCTCTTAGGTGGTTGAGTTGGTTCTCCTGCACTTTGCAGAGGGTTGGACTAGATCAGGGGTGTCAAACTGCCAGCCCGCGGGCCGGTTGCATCATACGGAGACCGCGCCCACCCCAGCTCTGGCAATGCAAAAAACGTTGCGATACATCGTGACATGTCACGTGACATGTCGAGTTTGATACCTATGGACTAGATGATCTTGGGTGTTCCTTTCCACTCCAACATCCTATAATTCTTGACACTGAACTGGTAGAAATGAAAAGAAAGACTAGGCATGACATGATAGCAGTGTTCCAATATCCCAGGGGTTGCCACAAGGAAGAGGGAGTCAAGCTATTCTCCAAAGCACCCGAAGGCAAAACAAGAAGCAATGGATGGAAACTTATCAAGGAGAGAAGCCATCTAGAACAGGGGTAGGCAACCTTGGCTCTTTTATGACTCGTGGACTTCAACTCCCAGAATTCCTGAGTCAGCCATCCTGATCTAGAACTACAGTAAGTAGAAATTTCCTGACAGTTAGAGCAGTTAATCAGTGGAACAAGCTGCCTCCAGAAGTTGTGGATGCTCCAACATTAGAAGTTTTAAAGAAGAGACTGGACTGCCATTTGTCTGAAATGGTATAGGCTTTCCTGCCTGAGCAGGGGGTTGGACTAGATGACCTCCAAGGCCCTTCCAGATTCTATTCTATTCTATTCTATTCTATTCTGATTACATATGATATACACCATTTGGAGAAATTGGGTAAGGGGGTATTTTTGTCTTTCTCAGAACATGGGACACAGATACACAGCCACAGCCTGAGCAGGGGGTTGGACTAGATGACCTCCAAGGCCCTTCCAGATTCTATTCTATTCTATTCTATTCTATTCTATTCTATTCTATTACATTCCATTCCAATTACATATGATATCCACCATATGAAGAAATTGGGTAAGGGGACATTTTTGTCTTTCTCAGAACATGGGACACAGATACACAGCCACAGCCTGAGCAGAGGGTTGGACTAGAAGACCTCCAAGGTCCCTTCCAACTCTGCTGTTCTGTTCTGTTCAGCCCATCCCAAAACGGCAGACGAAGAGCAGAGAGCGAGCGAGGTTATTTGGGGAGGAAAATGCTAAAGATTGTCCTGAGAGTTGCTATGGAGGAAAAACTTTAAATATATATATATATATATATTTAAAAAAATCTGCTGTAATTCAGAAAGAGTTTTTCTTGATGTCTGTCTGGAGTCGAAAGGCAGTGCAATACATCATTCTCTCCCCCCTCTTCCCTGTACATGCAGTGTATAATCAATGCAGGCCGTTTTCCTAATGCTTTTCTCATTCTGTTTATTTTTCTAACAAATTCTCTGTCTCTCTTTTTCTCCCCCCCACCTCCCTCCAACCCCCAGGAAAAAACCCCAAGAGCCAGAAATGACGTCTCCTGCATCAGAAGGGAGAAAACTTCAGTTGAGCGGAATGCGGCTTCATAAATAGCAAACCACAAATGCTTGACGGGGGCAGCAGAGGTGAACTATTCAGGTTAACTAATTCCAAATCTTTTTCTTTTTTTTTTAAAGCGCACAAGGGAGGTGGGGGTGGAGAGAAGGTTTAAAAAGGTACAGGGCCACCCTTAAGATTCATAGGCTCTGAAAATGAGGACCATCATTGGAGTTTTTCTTTGCGTGCTGGCCTTCGTCTCTTGTACATCAGGTCAAATGCCTGGTGGGAGAGGTAAGTAGAATTCAATTATGGAACATAGAATCATACTGCTGGAAGGGACCTTGGAGGTCTTCTAGTCCAGCCCCCTGCTAAGGATGCCTAGCTCTTAGGTATCAAAAAGGAGGATTAAGAGGGACATGATAATCGTCCAGTGTTTTGAGGGACATGATAATTTCCAGTAATTTAGATGAACGGCGATCGAATTATTCTGCAGATCACCAGAGGACAGGACAAGAAATAATGGATAGAAGTTTGTTAAGGAGAGAACCAACCTGGAACTAAGAAGAAATTTTCTCACAGTGAGGACAATTAATCAATGGAATAGCTTGCTTCTGAGAGTTGTGATTGCTCCCTCACTGGAAGTTTTCAAAAATAGACGGGACCACCATTTGATCAGGATGGTATAATGTCTCCTGTCTTGAGCAAGGAGTTGGACTAGAAGACCTCCGGGGTCCCTTCCAGAGCTTAATTTTAGAAATCATTTTCAAATTTCCAGGCTGAGAATATATAGATCTTTCCTTTCTGGCTGCTGGTGTTTTTTTCCTCTACCTATTTGCTTGTTTTCTTATTAAATTCTGTTGCCGTCTTATTGACACTGAGTTTTACAGACATGCTTTAAGCTGGCAAGCAAATATATTTCAAGGATTATGCTGTAGCTTCTCTTCCTGATATCTAAGTTTATGATTTGGCTCTTCAATCTCTGGCAGAAGCCTTATACAGAGAGTTGGGTTCTGAAGTTTAGTTTCAATCATGTACTTTTGTTACCCTTTATGGTCACACAATATTGATTTGTATATACCTAATGAACAACTTACGTGCTACAATGGAAGTATCATTAATAATTATATACAACTACATATTCTAGTAATTTTGTCTCTCTTTACAACTCACCAACCGACAAAAATTTAGGAAATTAATCCAGATTTGGGCAGAAATAAGAATTGAGTGAAATTTAGAAATGGAAAGCAAAGAAAAAAAGATTGTCCCTGTCTTCCTTATCTTATTCCATGTAGCATGGAACTCTTTGCTACAAGGTTTGGTGCTAATGTTTCTTGCAAATTGAGAAAAGAGGAAAGGTTGGATGCTCAATGGATATCAGCTCCCTTGCTAACTGCTGTCTTCATGCAGCCAGGCAAGCTAATGATCTTGTACCTATTAGTAATAATAATAATAATAGTGATAGTGATAATGATAATGATAATGATGATGATGACTCAATAGGTAGACAAAAATGCCAAATCCAGTCTGAACATCTGGCTGACTGTGCGATGATCAATAATAATAATAATAATAATGTTGGAAGGGACCTTGGAAATAATGATGATGATGATGATGATGATGATGATGATGATGATGATGATGATGATGATGGAAGGGACATTGGAGGTCATCTAGTTCAACCCCCTGCTCAGGCAGTAAACCCTATACCATTTCAGACAAATGGCTGTCCAGTTTCTTCTTAAAAATATCCAGTGATGGAGCACCCACGTCTTCTGGAGGCAAATTGTTCCACTGATGTTGGAACAATTGTCCTTGACTTAAAGCCATAACTGGGATCAGAATTTCCGTTGCTAAGCAACATGGTCGTTATATGAGCCACACCCCATTTTATGACCTTTTTTGCCACAGCTGTGAAGCAAATTTCTGCAGTTGTTAAGTGAATCCTGCAATCATTAAGAGAATCTGGCTTCCCCCATTGATTTTGCTTGTTGGAAGCCGGCTGGGAAGGTCGCAAATGGCGATCACAAGATGCTGCAACTGTTGTAAATGTATGCTGATTGCCAAGCACCCAGATTTTGATCATGTGTCCATGGGGATGCTTCTATGGACGTAAGTGCAAGGACTTGGTCATAAGTCACTTTTTTCAGTGCCTTTGTGACTTTGAACAGTTGCTAAAAGAATGGTTGTAAGATTTAAGTGAGGGCTATCTATACCAGGGGTCCTCAAACTTGGCAACTTTAAGACTTGTGGACTTCAACTCCCAGAATTCTGGGAGTTGAAGTCCACAAGTTTTAAAGTTGCCAAGTTTGAAGACCCCTGATCTATACAGTTTTCCTCAACCTTAGCAACTTTAAGAGGTGTGGACGTCAACTCCCAGAAGCGGTTGGAATTGAAATATGCACCTCTTCAAGTTCCCAAGTTGAGAAACACCAGACTAGTAAAAGCAAGGCACCATTACAGTCTTCATTTTACGTATTGCTAACTTGAGTTTCTTCAGACGTAAGTTCTTATGCAGGCCCAAACCCAGACAAAGTGGGTTAGTTCAAAACCGGATGAAACATATTGTGCAAATAAAGATCCTGTAAAAAAATTAATCCTCTTTCTAAGGATGCCTTTTAGCATCAGATCTAATTTATTCCTGAGGAAAACTCCCTAAGTGTCCATGGACCAGTCTCTCTAGATCAGGGGTAGGCAACCTTGGCTCTTTTATGACTGGTGGACTTCAACTCCCAGAATTCCTGAGCCAGCCATGCTGAGGAGAAATGGAAATGTTTCCAAGCTGAGCCATGCTGGCTCAGGAATTCTGGGAGTTGAAGTCCACGAGTCATAAAAGAGCCAAGGTTGCCTACCCCTGCTCTAGAATAGATGACAGTCTCTCTGGATAACATGTATACCACATGTTCCTGAATTAATCTGTTTTCTGCAGTCGCAAGCAAAATAACCATATTATTGTCTGTTCACAGCAGTGTAAAACCACAACTAGTCCTTTAGCTGGCTTTGGCCTACATACTCATTTACTTCTTCCTATACAACTAGTATTTTGTAATGTATTGGCGTAGTTTATGTGAGGATCCAGGCAGTGTGGCCTTTGGTAATTACCAATGAGAATTTTGTCAGTGTGCATATATTCTAAATATTTTCTAAATTTTGGCTTGGCACCCAATGTGCCGATAACTACTGAAACCAACACGGCTGGTTTATGTCATAATCTTTCCATTTTGATTTTCAGAGCTTAATGCTTTGCAATCTCCAATTCTTTATCTTCTATTCTACTATCTCCTGCTAATGGCACATTAATTATCCACACTTTCTTCCTTTCGACCCCAATTAAATCTGGTGTGTTATGAGATCAGACTTTATGGGTTTGTATTTGAAAATCCCTTAATAGTTCAACTTGATCATGTCTGAGTACTTTTTCAACTCTATGTTCCCACTAATTTTTCTTTACTGTTATTGCTGTGGTTCATCACACAGTCAGCCAGATGTTTGGACTGGATTTGACATTTTTTATCCATTTTTTGAGGCCTTCCCAAGGACATGGGACAGGCAGATGTTATTGTTTGATGATGTTAAAGGTATCATTGCAGGATGGAAAATGGTTCCAAGTTGCTATTTTAACCAAAGGAGCAGAATAATGGGGAACCTGAATCCATTGAGTCCTGTATGCAGTGGTGGGATTCAAATATGTGAACAACCAGTTCTCTGTGTGGATGCCACTTCCGGAAGTCCATTCTGGGCCTGGTCAACAAAAAATTAGCTACCGGTTCTGCCAAAATGGTGCGAATGGGCTGAATCCCACCACTGCCTGTATGTAAATGCAGCAACTGGTTTTTTCACTTTATTAGCTGCTTTTGGGGGGGTCTACACCTTCTCTCTCAGCCAAGCCTCCCTCACAAGGTTGCTGTGGGAATAAAATTAGGAGCAGCCCAATGTCCGCAGCAGCCTTTTGCTTTCAGAGAAATGACAGGATATAGATACCTTCATGCAGAGGTCCCCAACCTTTTGGGCACCAGGGACTGCTTCCGTGGAGAGAGGTTTTTTTCCACGTATTTTTTCCACGTACTGGAGGGGGCATGGTTTTGTGTGCTGCCTGCATCTCGCAGATGGGGCTTTGGTTGTTTGTGCGGCCTGGTTGCTGGCATGCCACGTGGCCCGGTACCAGTCCACGGACCTGGGGGTTGGGGACCCCTGCCTTAATGGAGCCTTAATGGAGCCTCCTTGTAACCCGGAAGAGGCACTGGGCATTTGTAGGCTGAAAGATACAGCTTTTTTCAGGAGCTTTGGAGCAGAAGGGCAAAGATGAGTTTTACAGCTTTTACAGGGAGGTGTTCTTCTTAAAAGGAACCTGCATTAGAATATTAGAATAACAGAGTTGGAAGGGGAAGTCTTCTACTCCAACCCCCTGCTCAGGCAGGAAACCCT
>BFFQ01000964.1:0-31840 GCA_003402635.1 Protobothrops flavoviridis
CTGCAGCAGGTTTTGGTCACTTCACATGACCCTGGGACACTGTGATCGTCATAAATATGAATCAGTTACCAAGCATCTGAATGTAAATCACAAGACCCTGGAGATGCTGCAACATTCCAGCTGATCGGCGCTTCTTCTGGGCTCAGCAGAAGTGCCAGGATCAGCGCCGAGCTCCAGCTGGAGCCTGGTGCTGATCCTGGCGCTTCCGCTGAGCCCTGACAGCCCTACAACTCCAGCCATCTCTCGCTCAGGCTTGTGCAGTGCTGCCACCAGTTCAGCTCATTCCCCTCCCCAGCTACCACTTTTCTAGGATGGTCGTGTACCACTTGCCAGGTGCCAATGTACCACAGGTGGTACCCGTACCACTGGTTGAAAAGCCCTGGTCTAAGCAACCTCTCTTCCAGGTGCAACCTTGGAGGGTTTTGAACATTTAAGCAGGATTAGACCTGGTCATTTGTTAGATGGGAAATGTCCAACAACTGACCAGGTATAATCCTGCTTAAATGTTCAAAACCCTCCAAGTTGCAATGGAACAGAATATCTATACTTCAGAGCTGAACCGTGGAGACTTTGGTGCTCTCTGAGCTCGGTTGTTTGCTTACAGACATTTCATCACCCAACTAGGTAACATCATCAGTGTGAGGGAGTATGGGGTTTGTTTCCTGCTTATATACAGGAACTTGCCCTTCCAGCATTGGTGGGGTGTTGGTTTTCTTCTGATGGTAGCTTGATAAAATGTTTTCTGCTTGTCTTGGAGGAACATTAGACAACAATCAAGCAGGATTAACACTAATTATGTGAAGCGACAAACTCGGACAAACTTTCTTATTTTAAGTGTTACCAAGTTTTGCTGTTACTAAAGATTATGAATTTTTTCCGATTACGATTTTCCGCAGGTCAAAGAGATCACCTTTTTGAAGAACACCGTGATGGAGTGTGATGCTTGTGGTGAGTCCAGTTGAAAAGTGGCTGGTGTTGGTTTTAACACTCATGTTTTGAGTTGTGTAAAAACAAAAGAAGGAAAAAAAAGGTTCTCTTGGCCGAGCCTTCAGTCTTGACCACCATCACTTGGATGTTTCCTGCAGGAATTAGATGACTGAGAACCAGAAATATTAGAAGACTATTAAAAGCTGGCAAAGCCAGTTTCAGATTGAAACATTTTTAATTGTTTTTTTTCCTGAGTGAGATCTTGGGTATCTCTCTTAAACTTTGCTTTGGCAGCACAGTCAATGTTATTGAGGTTAAATAATGTCCTACGCCAGAGGTCTTCAAACTTGGCCCTTTTATAGCTTGTGGGCTTCAACTCCCAGAATTCCTCAGCCAGCGTGCCTGGCTGAGGAATTCTGGGAGTTGAAGTCCACAAGTCATAAAAGGGCCAAGTTTGAAGACTCCTGTCCTAAGATATTCATTGTCAGTCACTTTGTTAATCTTAGACCAGTACAAGAAGTGTGTCCCTCTGAGTGCTTACTAATGATTTAGCCAATTGTTATTGATGAAATGGAGTGTGTGAACCTATTACAAAACAAAGGTTTCCTTATCAGATTAGTGTTTCCCAACCTTTGCAACTTTAAAATATGTGGACTTCAACTCCCAGAGCTCCTATGTTAACTGGGGACTTCACGGAGCTATGCTGGCCAAGGAATTCTGGGAGTTGAAGTTCACATATCTTAAAGTTGCCAAGGTTGAGAAACATTGTCTTAGAGCAGGGGTCTTCAAACTTGGCCCTTTTATGACTTGTGGACTTCAACTCCCAGAATTCCTCAGCCAGACACGCTGGCTGAGGAATTCTGGGTGTTGAAGTCCACAAGTCATAAAAGGGCCAAGTTTGAAGACCCCTGGTATAGGGTGTCCTGCCTGAGCAAGGGGTTGGACTAGAAGACCTCCAAGATCCCTTCCAGCTCTGTTATTCTGTTTGGAAGGAGTATTAGATATGTTCACTGCTTTGAGCCTTGTACAAAAATAATAAAGGCAGGAGATAGATAAAATAAAATATGAATAAACACATGAAAAACTTGCTTAGCAGTGCAAAATCCGGTCCCAATTGTGCTCATAAGATGAGGACTACTTGTACTGTCCTTAAACATGTAAGAAATATATTCCAACAATATCTAAAATGATATGAAAAGATCTAAAATTATATAAAATACATCTGTGCAGCAGGAGCTTGGCTTATTGAGGACTAGCGGTTCTTACACGTGGCTGTGCAAAACACAGACCCATGTGCTGTGGCTACGCTATAAATGGCATTTCATGAAAACAGCATCTGGAGCCAGGCTGGGTCTAAGAGAGCAAGATATTTGCTAATCAGAGGGAGGATCCTGTTCATTGTAATCTGCAGAATGCGAGGAAGAAACAGCAATCCAGTTAAAAAGCAGCAGAGAATTCCCCCACCCCCTTACTTTGCAATTTCTTCCCTGCCAAAGGCTGAGGCATTTCCACTTAGGATCACAGTGTTTGTCTCCCACTAATCGTGGCTGGATGCATCAGAAGGTGCCTTACACTCGCTGATAAGATGAAACGGTTAAAAATGAAGAAATGTGCGAAATCGCCAAAAGCTACAGGCTTTCTTACTGCTAAGAATGGGTGCTTTTAAAGGCTGTCTGCTGGGGTTCTGGAGGCGGGATGTGTGTGTGTCAAAAAAGTCAAGATAGCAGCCACAATCACATAATCAAAGCCTGACCCCCTTTTTTTAAAATATGTAATAAATATGTAATGGGATGTGAGGATAACTTTGGGAGAGAAGAGGAAGAGACACAGCCACGGAGGCAGTCAAACAAGAGTTGTATCAGCCCATGGAAGGAATGGGGACCTGGGAAACGTCTCAGAGGAGACCCTACATCAGGGGTAGGCAACCTTGACTCTTTTATGACTCGTGGACTTCAGCTCCCAGAATTCCTGAGCCAGCCATGCTGAGGAGAAAGGGAGAGGTTTCCAAGCTGAGCCATGCTGGCTCAGGAATTCTGGGAATTGAAATCCACGAGTCATAAAAGAGCGTAGGTTGCCTACCCCTGCCCTACATAGTTTTGTGGAGAGTAAAAGTTAATGAGGGAAGAAATGCTTTTAGACTTGCAAGATCACTTAGATCAGGGGTAGGCAACCCTGGCTCTTTTATGACTCGTGGACTTCAACTCCCAGAATTCCTGAGCCAGCAAAGCAAAGCTGGCTCAGGAATTCTGGGAGTTGAAGTCCACGAGTCATAAAAGAGCCAAGACTGCCTACCCCTGGCTTAGGTGGTAGAGTTAGAACATGGGGCTTTTGTTTCTGCATTACAGAGTTTATAATTTTTTAAACATCTATTAAGAGTCTGTGGGCTGCACACTGCCAATTCCTTGATTTAAAGGGGAATTATTGTTGTCCACAAAAATTATTGCAGAAGGGAAGAGAACATCAGTGGTATGCAAGAGGAGAGGAAGAGGAGGAGGAGGAGGAGGAGGAGAGAGGAGGAAAAGAAGGAGAGAAGGAGGAGGAGGAAGGGAAGGAGGAGGAGAAGAAGAAAGAGAAAGGTCTGGGTGACTGTGCAACCAGCCACAACAATGATATTAATGGAGGTGGTCAAATCTCTCTCTCTCTCCCCAGGCTTGGACACCAGAGTGAGGGGCCCTCCAATCAATATGACCATTTTAAACTACTGTTCACCGAATCCATGCTTCCCGGGGGTCACCTGCACCACCACCCTGACCAGCTTCCATTGTGGGTCTTGCCCTCTGGGTTACACAGGCAACGGGACTCACTGCACCGACATTAATGAGGTCAGGGTCGACTGCTGCTTTGAACAGGGACCTTGTCCCCAACCAGGCGCTTCCAGAAGGAAGGGCTGAGGATCAGGCAGGGCCTGGCTGTTTTGAAGGGTCAGACTCCAAGACCCTTTCTTGGATCCAAACCAGGTTTTTCCTCTGGAAGAAAATTAGGAAATTTCTGACTGTCTCTTAAACCAGGAGATTGTGAATTCTAGCCCCTCCTTAGACATGGGCCAATCACCAGGGGACGGAGAGTTCTAGTCTTGCCTTAAGCATGAAAGCCACCTGATTCCAGAGAATCAGTGATTAATATATGTGTGTGTGTGTATCTATATTTGTATGTATGCATGTATATAGCATGTGTATATGTGTGTTATGTATGTGTATGGGTTGATATAGACCAGGGGTAGGCTACCTTGGCTCTTTTATGACTCGTGGACTTCAACTCCCAGAATTCCTGAGCCAGCATGGCTCAGCATGGAAACCTCTCCCTGTCCCCTCAGCATGGCTGGCTCAGGAATTCTGGGAGTTGAAGTCCACGAGTCATAAAAGAGCCAAGGTTGCCTACCCCTGATATAGACTTTCTTTAGAGAGCCGGCAACAGAATTTCATTTTTAATGTGTGCCAGTGTGCTCACAGAAAAAAAAAATGAGAATAAAGGTTACCTTATCTTCATAGCATCCCACCCCGTTTGTGGACCGAAGAGATTCAGGATGGCTTTAAGCTACTTTATAGTTCTTTCAGGTCACTGTGGTCCAAGGCACTGGTGGGAGCAGCCTCTACCCATCTCAGAAATGCCCACTCCTAACAGGGCATCTGGATGGGTGGACAGCAAAGCCTCGGTTTCCCTCTCGGTCCCCAACGGGCGCTTCTTCTCTCTGCAGTGCACAGCCAACCCCTGCTTCCCCAGAGTCCACTGCGTCAATACTGCTCCTGGTTTCCACTGCGAGTCCTGTCCTCCTGGCTACAGAGGGCCAGGCATCAGAGGAGTCGGTTTGGCCTCTGCCAGGGCCAAGAAACAGGTAAGGAGGATTTTCTCCTCTGAGGTAAATTTTTAACATGGGCAGCGCATACAGGTAATCCTCGACTTACGACCGTAAGTCACATCGGTCATTAAGTGGATCAGCACATGGCTGATTTTATTACCATTTTTGCAGAAGTCATTAAACAAATCCATTGACTGCAAGGTTTCTGCCCCCCCCCAAAAAAGTAGACTGTGATCACGACTGCGGGATGCTACGGATGGCCACAAATGTGGGCCAGTGGCCCACATGCAATCACGTGACCTTGGGGTGGGGTGGGGGCCAGCTGCCCAAATTTCAAATCTGGGTCAGGAGGAGCCCTGGGGAGGTCTGTCATAACCTAATAGTCATTAAACGAACGGTTGTAATTTTATAATCTTTTCTGGCAATCGTTAAAACACATGAGGCAGTCATAAAGTCGTTAAGCATACACTTTGTTTGCTATGGGTATTTCTTGTCAGAAACTGGGAAGGAATGCCGATTTCCAGCAAAAATGTCGTGAATCACAATCACGCCACAGTGGGATGCTGTTGAAGGCAATGCCAGCTGGTTGCCGAGCGCACTAAATGTGGTCACGTGACCACGGGGAGGGGGTTGGCCTGGCTATCAAAACTTCAAAATTCGGATCCTAAGTACTTTTGGGGGGGGTGTCCATTTTAACGTTAAACAATTGCTAAACGCCCAGTCATAGATCAAGGGCGACCTGTAGAAATAGTCCTTGAGTTACAACCGCAATTGAGCTCGACATTTCCGTTGCTAAGGGAGACAGTTGTTAAGTGAGTTTTGCCCCATGTTATCCCCTTTCTTGCCACAGTTGTTAAGTGAATCACTGCAGTTGTTAAGTTAGTAACACGGTTGTTAATTGAATCCGGCTTCCCCGTTGACTTTGCTTGTCAGAAAGACGCAAAAGGGAATCACATGATCCCGAGACACTACAACCATCATAAATATGATTCAGTTGCCAAGTGACACAATTTTGATCACATGACCATGGGGATGCTGCAACAGTCATAAGTATGAAAAATGGTCATAAGTCACTTTTTTCAGTGCTGTTGTAACTTTGAACAGTCACTAAATGAATGGTTGAAAATCATTGTTGGAATTCCACCCTTCCTCCTGATTCCTGTGTGTTTGCTTTACCAAACAGTTGCTGGAATTGGGTATGTCTAGTTTAATGAAGAGAAGGACGAGGGGGGACAGGATAGCAGTCTTCCAGTATCTCAGGGGCTGCCCCAAAGAAGAGGGAGTCAAGCTATTCTCCAAAGCACCTGAAGGCAGGACAAGAAGCAACGGATGGAAACTAATCAAGTAGGGAAGCAACCTAGAACTAAGGAGAAATTTCCTGACAGTGAGAACAATTAATCAGTGGAACAACCTGCCTCTAGAAGTTGTGAATGCTCCAACTCTGGAAGTTTTTAAGAAGAGACTGGACAACCATTTGTCAGAAATGGTATAAGGTTTCCTGCCTGAGCAGGGGGTTGGACTAGAAGACCTCCAAGGTCCCTTCCAACTCTGTTATTCTATTCTAAACAGGTCTGTACTGATATCAACGAATGCGAGGAAGGAACTGCCAGACTCTGCGTGCCAAACTCCATCTGCATTAACACCCTGGTAACTGTTCTTTACCACTTTTGTCTCATTGCCTTCTCAGAACTGGACTTTATTATCTCCAGAGTGGGTGGGGAAAAATTGGACCAGCCTTCTCCGACTTGGTGCTCCCTTCTTCTCTCCTTCATTCTCCTTGCAATTTGATCTTCATGGGTTGTTTAGCTTTCCAAGATTAGTGAATCTCATTAAGAGCCACCAGCTGCAGGCCACTCTTCTGGCTCACTGCTTCCATCCCACTGATGTTTCAGAAGAGAAGGGCTGCTATCCAGCCAGCCATACTGGCCTAAACTTCCTGTTGTGTCTGGGTTTGGATGAGCGTCAGAATGCATGTCCCATCGTAAGCCGTGAATGGCTTCCGGAATTGGACATGCGTTCACCGAAAAACAGGGGGAAAAAATATGAGTTTGGAAGTTCCATTTGAGCATGTGCTGCTCTGGAGTCAGTGGAATTCTGTCAATCTCAGAGTGTTACCACCCATTTGGAGGCTTTAAACCAGGGGCGACCAACTGTGGCAACTTTTAAGATTTGTGGACTTCAACTCCCAGAATTCCCCAGCCAGCCAAGCTGGCTGGGGAATTCTGGGAGTTGAAGTCCACAAGTCTTATAGTTGCCACGGTTGGCCACCCCTGGTTTAAATGAAAAGCAGTAAAAAAGCATTTTGAAGTTTGTTGGTGTTCTCAAAGCATGGTTGTTTTTTGCGTATTTTTCATTACCAGGCTAGATAACATCACCTGTGCAAGGCAGAGTGGGCTTTGCTGCCTATTTATACATTAGCTTGTCATGTCAGTTTTCTTCTACCTTAGTTCCTTGATTAGGGCATTATTTCTTGCCTGATTATTCATCTGCTGCTGTTTCCTGCATCTCTGGCTGTTGGCTACTGTGGAATTTCCTCTCTTTCTAGACTTTTGGTTATTATGTCTTTTAAATGGTCAGTGGGTGGGGCTTAACTAGGTGGCTGTTTTGTGTGCTGACTGGTCAAAATGGCCAAAGAGTTTTCAATTGGGTGCGCAGCATCTCCCATTGAAAGCAATGGGTGCTCTTCAGACTTAACAGGAGTCACTACATCAGGGGTCTTCAAACTTGGCCCTTTTATGCCTTGTGGACTTCAACTCCCAGAATTCCTCAGCCAGTGTGCCTGGCTGAGGAATTCTGGGAGTTGAAGTCCAGAAGTCATAAAAGGGCCAACTTTGAAGACCCCTGCATTACATCATCAGAGACAGCAGGATTTAAGTGTAAGACTCCACTTAGAATATGTAGCCAGTTTTGGTCACTATATTATAAAAAAGATGTTAAGACTCTGGAAAGAGTGCGGAGAAGGGCAATAAAGATGATTAGGGGACTGGAGGCTAAAACATATAAAGAACGGTTGCAGGAATTGGGTGTGTCTAGTCTAGTGAAAAGGACTAGGGGTGACATGATAGCCATCTTCCAATATTTGAGGGACTGCCACAAAGAAGGGGTGGTGGTGGTGTCAACCTATTTTCTGAAGCACCAGAAGGCAAGACAAGAAAGAATGCGAAGAGGGAGAAGCAACCTAGAACTAAGGAGAAATTTTCTGACCGTGAGAACAAATAACCAGTGGAACGACTCGCCTCCAGAAGTTGTGGCTGCTCCAACACTGCAGGTTTTTAAGAGGAGATTGGACAAGCACTTGTCTGTAGTGGTATAGCAGGGGTCTTCAAACTTGGCCCTTTTATGACTTGTGGACTTCAACTCCCAGAATTCCTCAGCCAGCGTGCCTGGCTGAGGAACTCTGGGAGTTGAAGTCCACAAGTCATAAAAGGGCCAAGTCTGAAGACCCCTGCGGTATAGGGCTTCCTGCTTGAGTAGGGAGAGGACTAGAAGACCTCCAAGGTCCCTTCCAGCTCCGTTATTTCTGCAAGGGACTTTCTGCAAAGGATAGAAAAGGTAGGAGAGAAAGTGAAGGTGGAGAGAAGGTCTCACAAGAGTAACTGAGCTGGTTTCACCCATCGGTTGGGAAGAGGAGACGAATGCCAATCCAGCGGGTTGACTACCACATTTCCTCCTGCAGGGCTCCTACAAATGTGGGGCGTGCAAGAGTGGCTTTGAAGGCAATCAGATTTCTGGCTGCCGGACCAAGACCAAGCGCCGTTGCCCCAACGGTCAACCCAGCCCTTGTCATGAGAAAGCAGAGTGCACTGTAGAGCGGGATGGGGCTCTCCTCTGCAAGGTGAGTCGGAGGCTTTCCCTGGTTCCTCACCGGCTTCCCAAACAGTCCCAAGATTTGGGAAAGGGGTGTTGAAGTTTCTCGTTCGCGAGCGGTGGAAAGGCCCTGCGTTTGCTGAGCTGCTCAGAACCTGTTTTAGGCTCAGCACCGAGGCACACTCAGCCTCCCCGGTGCAGAGTGCCTTTGGGTGGAGAAGCTGTCAAATTCCAGTCAGATTCCATCTGTAGAGCGGGAAAGGGCTGCGTAAAGTGATTTATTTCAAGAAAAGAAGAATGTTAAAGCTGCTAGCAAAGGAAGAACAAAGCTGTTGACCAAGGCAGATCGTAAGGTGACATATATGTTCCTGGACTCTGTTAGAGGTAGAGGCTAATCCAGGACACGAGAAGGAAGGACTCACTGGAGAAGGGCCTAATGCTGGGAAAGATTGAGGCCAGTAGAAGAAGGGGACAACAGAGAATGAGGTAACTGGAGTCATTGAAGCAGTAGGCGTGAGCTTAAATGGACTCCAGAAGATGGTAGAGGACAGGAAGGCCTGGAGGAACGTTGTCCACGGGGTCGCGATGGATCGGACACAACTTCGCAACAACAATCCAGGACACTGGAGCCCTTGGCACTCGTTGAGCTTGGTTATTTTCTTGCAGACGTTTCATTACCCACCAGTGCTACCTGTTACCTATTGAGCAATGAAATCCAATATTTTCTGGACAAAAACAACCAAGCTCAGAGAGCACCAAGGACTCTACAGTTGAGTCCTGAACTACAAATATTCTCTTCTATTGATAATTCAGGACTTGATCGAGTTATTGTTCCCAGGTGATGGTGAGAGTGATGAGGATTTGAATTTGGCTCTCCTTCCCTGGCAGGAATGTCCCGTATCTGGGCCTGTCTCAATTTAGAGCCATTTTTTTTTTTCTCTTGGGAGATGGTGGCAAGGGTGGGCATTCACGATTCCTTCTCTGCTTCTAGTGCATCGTCGGGTGGGCTGGAAATGGCTACATTTGTGGAAGAGATACAGACATTGATGGGTTTCCAGATGAGAAGCTTCGTTGCAATGAGGAAAAGTGTCAGAAGGTAAGAGACCTCCTTTGAGTTAGGGTCCTCAGCCCATGGGCTGAAGCACTTCTGGTTTCATCTGCTTCTCCTGCTGTGGTGGGAGTAAAAAAAAAAAGATGCCGAGACCCTAGAAAGAGTGCAGAGAAGCACAATAATGGAGATAAAGGATCTGGAGGCCAAATCGTATGATGAATGGTGTAGGGAGCTAAGTATGTCTAACTCAAGTGTCTCTCAATCTTGGCAACTTGAAGATGCTGGCTGGGGGAATTCTGGGAGCCATTTGTCCGAAATGGTATAGGGCAGGGGTAGGCAACCTTGGCTCTTTTATGACTCGTGAACTTCAACTCCCAGAATTCCTGAGCCAGCATGGCTGGCTCAGGAATTCTGGGAGTTGAAGTCCACGAGTCATAAAAGAGCCAAGGTTGCCTACCCCTGGTATAGGGTTTCCTGCCTGAGCAGGGGGTTGAACTAGATGACCTCCAAGGTCCCTTCCAACGTTATCATTATTATTATTATTAAGTCCACCCATCTTCAAGCTGACACGGTTGAGAAACACTGCCCTAACCTATCTAAGAGAAGAATCAGCGGGGCATGATAGCTGTCTTCCAATACTTGAGAGGTTATCACAAAGAAGAGAGGATTGATTTATTCTCCAAAGAGACAGAGGGCAGGACAAGAACAAATGGGTGGAAGCTTGTTAAAGACAGACCAGACTTAGAAGTAAGGAGAACTTTTCTGACAGTGAGAGCAATTGATCAGTGGAATAGCTTGCCGCCAGAACTGTGGGTGCTCCATCACTGGAGGTTTTCAAAAATATTTGAATTTGACCAGGATGTTATATGGTCTCCTTACTTGAACAGGGGGTTGGACTCAATGGTGGGATTCAGCCAGTTTGCACCAGTTCAGCAGAACCAGTAGCTAATTTTTTATGGCCCAGGCCCAGAATGGAAGCGGCATCCACACAGAGAACCAGTTGTTCACATCGTTGAATCCCACCACTGGTTGGACTAGAACAGAGGTAGGCAACCTTGGCTCTTTTATGACTCGTGGACTTCAACTCCCAGAATTCCTAAGCCAGCCGTGCTGAGGGGAAAGGGAGAGGTTTCCAAGCTGAGCCAGGGTGGCTCAGGAATTCTGGGAGTTGAAGTCCATGAGTCATAAAAGAGCCAAGGTTGCCTACCCCTGGACTAGAAGATTTCCAAGATTCCTTCCAGTCCTATGATTCTATGTTCTATCCAAGGCAGGGGAGTAAGAGGCAGGGAAATAAGTGTGGGAGTGCTTGTGCTATTTCAATAGTGTAATCTCTGCTATTTTGGGGTGGGGGAGAAAAGTCACAGAAAAACTGACATTATGGAGAGAAACACAGACATAGAAGCATCAGCCTAACATTTTTCTGTCCTGGTAGTTTTGACTTACGACCACATTTGCGATCAGAATTTCCCATTACCAACCAAAGCAGTTGTTAAGTTAGCCGTGCTCAATTTTACACCCTCTTTTGCCACAGTTGTTAAGTGAATCACTGCAATTGTTAAGCGAATCACATAATAATTACGCAAATCTGGTCTTCCCCCTTTGACTTTTGCTTGTTAGATGCCAGCTGGGAAGGGGCAAATGGCGATCACATGACTCCCCGGGATGCTGCAATCATTGTAAATTCAGGCTGGTTGCCCAGCACTTCAATTTTGTTCATGTGAATTGGGGGAATGTTGCAAATGGTTGTAAGCGTGAGGACCGGTTGTAAGTCCCTTTTTTCAGTGCTGTTGTAATTCTGATGGTCACTAAATGAATGGTCGTAGGTCAAGAACTACCTGTATACATTAATGACCCAATTGCAACAACAAAGCAATTTTATCCCCGGGATGCTGCAATCATTGTAAATTCAGGCTGGTTGCCCAGCACTTCAGTTTTGTTCATGTGAATTGGGGGAATGTTGCAAATGGTTGTAAGCGTGAGGACCGGTTGTAAGTCCCTTTTTTAAGTGCTGTTGTAATTCTGATGGTCACTAAATGAATGGTTGTAGGTCAAGAACTACCTGTATATATTAATGACCCAATTGCAACAACAAAGCAATTTTATTCAGTCCTTCTTAAACGTTCTTAGAGGAATTCAGTGTGCATAAAACAAAATGATTTATTGTGTAAGCACCCCTGGAAATTAATTTCACATGGCTTAAGCAACACTCTGCCTGTTTTACCAAGGTAGGACATCCAAATCCCCATTCTGGAGATTGTGTAAATAACTCATAGTCTTGTCTTCAGCTTCTTTGATCTTTTTATATGAAAATTTTACTGGCTATAATTAATTCCGCCAACACCTCTAACTGCAGCAATAACATCTGGAGCAAATAGACCAAATGACAAATGTTCAATAAACTGCCAAGAAAATATTCTGAGGTAAATCAACCTCTTTTTAAATTCTACACAGGCCTTTCTTTGGAATTGAGTTAATTCAAAATAATAAAACTCCAAGAGGCCCTGTTTACTGCTACCACTTTCCCACAGAGGTAAACACCATTTTAAAACTGAAATTGTCTTGGGATATAACTGTTCACAAATAAACAGGTTACACTTATAACTATGACCCAATAATTTCCATGCAATCAAGGCATCCCAATATTTATTAGCATTTAAGTGGGGTCAGAAGCCTTGAGTTGAAAACAGAGCTGAGTTGTGAAATTGTTATTTCAGCCAGCAAGTGAAGCTGGGATAAACTTCATGATTACTAAAAGTGTGGAAAATGAAATCCACCTTTCTCAATTCATACTTGTAATTGGAAATGAAAATTTTGCAGGATGTCTTTGGCAATTAAATGCACTCAATATCCTATACATTTGTTAAAATTAATACGATGGAAAGACAGCGATTGAGCTGAATTTACCTTAACTACATTTCTCTTAACCAAAGACTCCAAGAATTCTAAGTCACCATTATAAATCAGCGTTTTTCAAACTTGGCAACTTTAAGATGTGTGTACTTCAACTCCCAGAATTCCTCAATCAGCAAAGTCAGGATGGAGGCCATGTCAGTGAGATTGAGGCTCAGTGATGCCCCCCTCCCAGTGATGGGATTCAGCTGGTTCGCACCACTTCTGCAGAATCAGTAGCTAATTTTTTGAGACCCAGAATGGACTTCCGGAAGTGGAACCAGTTGTTCACATATTTGAATCCCACCACTGCCCCTCCCCACACAAAAGACAGGGCTTTTGTGCCTGCCATCTTGACTCTTTTGACCACATCTTGCAGATACCCCTAGAACTGCACTTCTTTGATGTATTTTGGAGAATTTGGTTTTTTTAAAAAAATGAAATTATTGGACTCAGTAAACCTCTGAGATCCGACTGCTGTGGTGCAGAAGTCACAGGAACAAATAAATACTTTAATTCAAAAAATAAATAACTTAATTTTCTTGGCACACACAGACCAACATAGTTCAAATCTAATAACTGAGAAACTATTTTGCCAAGTAGTTCAAAGTCAGCCTCAGGGAAATTGTATCTTGCATGACGGCTGGCACTCTCAGACTTAAGAGGAAATCTCTCCCAAAAAAATTGGTCTAGTGGTTAAGGGAACCGAAGTCAGGAGACTGTGAGTTCTAGTCCCTCCCTAATATGAAAGCTGGCTAGGTGACTTCAGCCAATCACCAGGAGATGGTGAGTTCTAGTCCCTCCCTAATATGAAAGCTGGCTGGATGACTTGAGGCTAATCACCAGGAGATGGTGAGTTCTAGTCCCTCCCTAATCATGAAAGTTGGCTGGGTGACTTCAGCCAATCACCAGGAGATGGTGAGTTCTAGTCCCTCCCTAATTATGAAAGCTGGCTGGGTAACCTGAGGCCAATCACCAGGGGATAGTGAGTTCTAGTCTTTCCCTAATCATGAAAGCTGTCTGGGTGACTTTAGCCAATCACCAGGAGATGGTGAGTTCTAGTCCCTCCCTAATCATGACAGCCAGTTGGGTGACTTCAGGCCAATCACCAGGAGATGGTGAGTTCTAGTCCTGCCTTAGGCATGAAAGCTGTCTGGGTGACTTCAGCCAATCACCAGGGGATAGTGAGTTCTAGTCCCTCCCTAATCATGAAAGCTGTCTGGGTGACTTTAGCCAATCACCAGGAGATGGTGAGTTCTAGTCCTGCCTTAGGCATGAAAGCTGGCTGGGTGACTTTGAGCCACTCACTCTCTCTCAGTCCAATCCACCTCACAGGGTTGTTGTGAGGAAAATAAGAGGAGAAACAGCATTGAGTTTGTTCACAGCCTTGAGTTAATTATAAACAAAATAAAGGTGGGATACAATTTTTTTTTTTAAAAAGTGACATTTCCTCTTTTTTGGTCCTTCAGGATAACTGCGTGACGGTTCCCAACTCCGGCCAAGAAGATGCTGACAGGGATGGGATCGGCGACGCCTGTGACGATGATGCTGATGGAGATGGGATAAACAACTCAGAGGTTAGAACTCCTCCTGACAGGGACCAGTGGTCTTCAGCCTGGTTCCCTCCTGTATTTCCTAAGACCAAAGAATCCTTGTTCTAACTCCAAGGAGATCCATTCAAACATTATATCAGGGCTGTCCAATTTTGGTGACTTTAAGACGTGTGGACTTCCACTCCCAGAATTCCCCAGCCAGCTATGCTGGCTGGGGAATTCTGGGAGTGGAAGTCCACACGTCTTAAAGTTGCCATGGTTGTATGATGCCTAAAGAGAACATCCGCAGCTTGGGAACATGATGTTCACTACTCCAGCTTGAGATTTTTCCAACTTATCCTGCTTGCCAGCTTTCCTTGAAACATCTCCCTGTTTATTGCAGGGAAAAATCAATATCTCAACAAGCAGGCTTTGTCAGTTGCTCCATTTTTTATTTTTATTTTGCAAAGCTGCGCTGTTTTACACATTTCTTTCTTTGACGTGCGGGTCTTTCCCCCTGCAGGACAACTGTGTGTTTGTGCCCAATGCGAACCAGCAAAACGTAGACCAAGACAACTTCGGGGATGCTTGCGACAACTGCCGAAATATCAAGAACAACAACCAATGGGACAGTGATGGCGACGGATGGGGAGATCTGTGTGACAACGACATGGATGGGGACCGTGAGTTTGGGCTGGGCTCAGAAAGTGGGCCGAATTTTAAAATATATCTATATTTTCTCCAGAGTTTCACAGAGCAAGATCACCAGTTTTTCACGCTTTGTTGAAGATACAGGTAGTCCTCAACTTACGGCCATAATGGAACCTGGCAACTACGGTCGTAAAGTAGATCGCCACATGACTGGACCTGATTTTAGGATCTTTTTTTGTGGCAGTTGTTAAGTGAACCCCGCAGTCATTAAACAAACCCATTGTTTATTAGGGGGCGTTTTCCCCCCGAAACTCTGGTTTCCAGAAAAAAAAATGTCACAAATCACTGAGATGTGACTGGTAAATGCGGAATGGTTACTGAGCACCCCGATGCGGCCATATGACTATGGGGAGGGGAGGAAATGAACATTGGAATTTCAGAACCAGGTCATCAGTAGCTTTTGGGGGGTCCATCAGCACTTGGAATGACCACTAGAGGTTTCTTTTAATGAAGAGCAAACTGTGAGTCCCCTGGACTGCAAGGCGATCAAACCAGTCAGTCCTAGAGGAGATCAACCCTGACTGCTCTTTAGAAGGCCAGATCCTGAAGTTGAAACTCAAGTACTTTGGCCACCTAATGAAAAGGAAGGACTCACTGGAGAAGAGCCTAATGCTGGGAAAGATTGAGGGCAATAGAAGAAGGGGACGACAGAGAATGAGGTGGCTGGATGGAGTCACTGAAGCAGTAGGCGTGAGCTTAAATGGACTCCAGAAGGTGGTAGAGGACAGGAAGGCCTGGAGGAACGTTGTCCATGGGGTCGCGATGGGTCGGACACGACTTTGCAATTAACAACAACAAACTAAAAATAGTATGTATAGTATTTTTTAGTTTGCTCTTCATTAAAAGAAACCTCTCAAATATACTGTATCCATTCCATGACACACGTAATCTGGCAAGTGTGATGCTGGGGTGACTCCCCCCCAAATTTCCCAGCCTTGTCACAACTGAGGCTTAGGAGCAGAGACCCCATTTGTGCCTTCTGGTCCCAGCAACTCCCCACATTCTTTGCTTCTTATGGTTGCTGTTTCACTCTCTTTTCTCCAGAAATTAAAAATATCATGGACAACTGTATGAGGATCTCTAACTCAGACCAAAAGGACACCGATGGGGATGGAGTTGGAGATGTCTGTGACAGCTGCCCCTTCATCAGTAACCCAGATCAGGTGAGACGTTGGCTTGGATTCATACAGTATGCTAATTCAGTCATTTAATGACCCAAAAGACTGCAATTGCTAAGGATAATAGCAATAGCATTTAGACCAGGGGTCTTCAAACTGGGCCCTTTTATGACTTGTGGACTTCAACTCCCAGAATTCCTCAGCTAGCGTGCCTGACTGAGGAATTCTGGGAATTGAAGTCCACAAGTCATAAAAGGGGCCAAGTTTGAAAAACCCTGATTTAGACTTTCATGCTACCCCATAGTGCTTTGCAGCAGTCCCTGGGCGGTTTACAATATTTGCATTTTTTGTGCATAGGAAATGGTGTCAGAAAAGGGTAAAATTCTGTGACCTATTAAATTCCACTCTGTAGAGAGATTTCTCCTGGTCTCTGAATACTCTTTTAGCTCTGCCCTGGATTATTTGTTAATCTAGCCCAGGGGTCTTCAAACTTGGCCCTTTTATGACTTGTGGACTTCAACTCCCAGAATTCTTCAGCCAAGTCATAAAAGGGCCAAGTTTGAAGACCCCTGATCTAGCCCATTACAGGTAGTCCTCAACTAATGATTATGATTGAGCCCCAAATTTCTGTTGCTAAATGAGACAGTTGTTAAGTGAGTTTTGCCCCATTTTATGACCGTTCTTGCCACAGTTGTTAAGTGAATCACTGCAGCTGTTAAGTTAGTGACACGGTGGTTAAGTGAATCTGGCTTCCCCATTGACTTTGCTTGTCAGAAAGTCACAAAGGGGGATCACATGATCCTGGGACGCCGCAACCGTCATAAATATGAGCCAGTTGCCGAGTGTCTGAATTTTGATCATGTGACCATGAGGTTGCTGCAACGTGTCATAAGTCACTTTTTTGATTGTTGCTCGGGATACCCAATACAGATGATTTTTGACTTACAACCATTTGTTTAGTGACCACTTGATCCAGAGGGTGAAATGGCGTCTCTGCTCTTAAGTCGCAGTTGTGACAAAGCCAGGAAATTTGGGAGGGCACCCCAACACCACACTTGCCAAATTATATGTATCGTGGCATGGATATATTTGTCACATTTCAAATTTGTTGTAACATTGAGCGGTCACTAAACACATGGTTGTAAGTCGAAGACCACCGAGCAATAATCATTGTCCAAGATCTTGAATAGAGAGCAATTTTTTTCCCAGCTTTTTTTCCCCTAAGAAAGTTTTGGAACAGAGGTACCAGATTTGACGTATGATAAAAGGTTTAAGGCTGAGCTGAGGCCCATCCCAAATTAAATCGGGGTCTGTGAGAAAAGTTGCAGAAAGGTGAATTCTGCAGTAGTTTCTGGAATTACACAATGTCCAGCTAACAAGATTGGTTCCAAGATCTGTCTTGTCCTTGCAAATCCTTCCAATCAAACTTTCCCTGTTTTAATTGGAATGTCATTAGTCATAATTTGGGATGGTGCCCTGGCTTTTTCATTCTCCTGGGTAAATAAGCCTGGAAAATCCAGTACAGGATAAAATCTTTATAACTTTTGATTGTGGGAAGCCACCTGCTTCAAATCTTTTTGTAAACAACTATAGCTTAAACAATTCAATAGAAATGTCAGTTGAGAGCGAGGGTAGGTTTATGAATTTGAGACTTTACGGGAAAAATCTTGGAGATAGAGGTGTTGATAGAAGTGGAAAAGGTTTTACTCGAAACGTTCAAGAATTCCGAGTCTGCATTTGATAAAAGCATCTTAGGGAGGTTTCTAAAGGAAGGGAAGTCGAAAAACAATTAAAACTGTTTTCTACTTTTCATTACTTAGAAAGATACTGACCACGATCTTGTTGGGGATCCGTGTGACACCAACCAGGACAAGTGAGTTTGAAGAATATCTGCCTTCATTTCACACGCAGCAAGGTTTGAGTTTCCGTCTGCGTCCTTGCAAGAATAATTGCTTTATGAATCCCTTCTAGCTGGAAGGAGACAAACCTAAGAGTAGTTAAGTCACACAGAGGTGCTGCAAACAGACTCTTTTGGCAACACATGTTCCACTGTGTTGGGAAGGCCTTGACAGATTTGGTCACCCCATAAGGACAGAAAGCTGATATAAGGACCTTTTGTCTATGGAAATTCTCAGTCATCCAGGTCAGGGTGGTCCCAAAAATGCTATTTCAAAAAGCAACTGGACTGTTTTTCCTTTAAGATATTTTGCTTCCCATCCAAGAAGCTTCAGTGAACTGAACCGAAGAAGCTTGTTGGATGGGAAGCGAAACGTCTTCAAGGAAAAATAAAGTCCAGTTGCTTTTTGAAAAAGCACCTTTGGGATAATGACCTTCTCTTTCTGCAAAGAGGTGTAGTAATAGAGGATCTGTGCAAATAATTGCATAGCTATGTCATGGGCAGCGAGACCATTTAGTGTTCTCCCAATGTCAAAATCTAGCAAAGCGATAAGCTAAGCCAACTGGAGAAGAGTGACTCCTACAGAGGTGCAATTGGCAGCTTCATTGATGGGCAGATGGCTTAAGTCTTGGGCGTCTGTAAAGAATTCAAACAGATGCGCCAACAGTAGTTGTTGGGAGCAATTTAGGGCAGGGATGTCAAACTCACACCATGTGACGTATCACTCGCATCATGTGATGTGTTGCGACGTATTACAACTTTTTTTCCATTGCCGGCAGTGGGGTGAGCGCGGTTTTGCTATGATGCATCCAGCCCACGGGCCGGCAGTTTGACACCCCTGATTTAGGGGATAGTGAGCTTGGATAAAGATCTCCCTTTTCTATAATTCTCTTATTTCACTCATCACCCAACTCTTAAGTTTTCTTTTCTTTTCTTTTTTCTCATCGGCAGAGATGGAGATGGGCACCAGGATTCCCGTGACAATTGTCCTTCGGTGCCCAACAGCTCCCAGCTGGACACTGACCAGGACGGGCTTGGCGATGAGTGTGATGATGATGATGATAATGATGGCATCCCAGATCACAAACCCCCAGGGCCGGACAACTGCCGTTTGGTCCGCAATCCTGGCCAGCAGGACACAAATCGTGAGGACACCATGCTTTCTCTCTCGTTTTCATCCTTTGTGAGGGATAGATAAATCTATGGAGATTCTCAGCCATCCAGGTCATGGTTGTCTCAAAGGTGCTTTTTCAAGAGGCAACTGGAATTTCTTTGTCTATCTTTGAAGACGTTTCGCTTCTCATCCAAGAAGCTTCTTCAGCTGGACACAAGCAAACCTCCAAGTGGCCTCAATGACTCTCTGAAAGAATGCAAATGACCAGCTGTCTGCAAGGAATATAAATCTTTCAATTCCCCACCATCCAATGAGAGCTGAAGAAGCTTCTTGGATGAGAAGCAAAACATCTTCAAAGAAAATCAAGAAAGTCCAGTTGCCTCTTGAAAAAGCACCTTTATTCCTTTCTGAAGCCTTTGCAAAAGCACAAACATGGAACAGTTGTCCCTTAGTGTCCACAACTAATATAAAAAAATAAAATAAAGTAACATATACTCAGTGGTGGGATTCAGCTGGTTTACACCACTTCGGCAGAATCGGTAGCTAATTTTTTGTTGCCCAGGCCCAGAATGGACTTCCGGAAGTGGCATCCACACACCCTATAATAATAATAAAGTTGGAAGGGACCTTGGAGGTCATCTAGTCCAACCCCCTGCTCAGGTAGGAAACCCTATACCATTTCGGATAAACGGTTGTCCAGTCTCTTCTTACAAACTTCCAGTGTTGGAACATTCACCGCTTCTGGAGGCAGATTGTTCCACTGGTTAATTGTTCTATCAGGAAGTTTCTCCTTAGTTCTAGGTTGCTTCTCTCCTGGGTTAGTTTCCATCTATTGCTTCTTGTCCTGCCTTCAGGCGCTTTGGAGAATAGCTTGACTCCCTCTTCTTTGTGGCAGCCCCTGAGATACTGGAAGACTGCTATCATGTCCCCCCTCGTCCTTCTCTTCATTAAACTAGACATACCCAATTCCAGCAACTGTTCCTTATATGTTTTAGCCTCCAGTCCCCTGATCATCTTTGTTGCTCTTCTCTGCACTCTTTCTAGAGTCTCAACATCTTTTTTACATCGTGGTGACCAAAACTGGATGCCATATTCCAAGTGTGGCCTTACCAAGTCATTGTAAAGTGGTATTAACACTTCACGTGATCTTGATTCTATCCCTCTGTTAATGCAGCCCAGCACTGTGTTGGCTGCATTAACCCTCTTCTTCCCGACAGCCTTTTAGATATTTGAAGCCTACTATTCCACCTCTAATTGACTTTTCTGTAGGTCAAATACTAATCTTTAACCATTCTACATAGGGTTTTATTTCCAGACCCTTCAGCATCTTAGGAGCTCTCCTTTGAAAAATTTGTCAGCCCTTTTTTAATTCTGGTGCCAGAACTGGATCTTGTTCTCCAAATGAGGTCCAGCCAAGCCACAACACAGGGGAACAACTGTTTTCCACAAACTGGACTTTATTTCCTGTTGCACCCCAAGGTAGCATATGTAACTCTCCATTTTCATTTCTTTTAGTCTTTGCACACACACACAGAGAGAGAAAAATGAGATGCAACGTGAATGGAGCATATGATTTGCACCAGTTCTATTTTGAGGAAGGAGAGAAATTTCTAAGATTTGTGTAATGAGAGCTGAGAGCAAATCTCTCCCCCAAAAAGACTTTGATCTGGACTTAATGCGCTGCATGAACTGTAAAAATGCAGTGTTAGGCTGGTGTGTGATGCTTATGACCCTAATTCTGCCTTTGAACCCAGGGCAATTGTAGGAAGCTGATTCCCCACTCTCTCTTCTGTAGGAGATGGTGTCGGAGATGCTTGTCAGGATGACTTTGATGAGGACAAAGTAATTGACCAGATTGACGTTTGCCCTGAAAATGCTCAGGTGACACTGACTGACTTCCGGGCCTTTCAAACCGTCGTGTTGGATCCTGAAGGTGATGCCCAGATAGACCCCAACTGGATTGTCCTCAACCAGGTTAGCTATCAGCTTTGAGGTTGCTTAGCGATTTCTTGATGTGCTTGTTCTTGTTCTTGGCCCCCGTTATGCTTTGCACGATTGAACACTCTTCCGGTCCTGAAGAACGATTGCATTGCTCTCAAATGTTCGGATTAAAGGCGAGTCCAATTCCTCTAGTCCAGGGCTTTTCAACCTTTTCACCCATTGTACCACTTTTAGGATATGGCAACATCTGAGTACCACCAGTCGCCTAGCAAGGTGTCAAAAACTTGATGACCCCCCCAAAAAAAGAAAAAAGTGATAAAGTACAGGTAGTCCTCGACTTACAACAGTTCGCTTAGTGACTCTTCGAAGTTACAATGGCACTGAAAAAAATGCCCCCCAAGCCACAGCTGAGCAAGACACCTGCCTGCCCACCCGGCGGCGCTCTTCCTCCTGTCCGAGGTTTCATTGTTGTGAGCATTTCTGTTGAGGATTGGCAGCGGGGGTGGGGTGGGGGGGTGTTTGGTTTTTATTCCCCCCGTCTGCTGGGTGGTTGCAGCAGGTTTTGGTCACTTCACATGAGCCTGGGACACTGTGACCGTCATAAATATGAATCAGTTGCCAAGCATCTGCATGTAAATCAAAAGACCCTGGAGATGCTGCAACATTCCAGCTGATCGGCGCTTCTTCTGGGCTCAGAAGTGCCAGGATCAGTGCAGAGCTCCAGCTGGAGCCTGGCGCTGATCCTGACGCTTCCACTGAGCCCTGACAGCCCCAAAGAAGTGCCGATCAGCTGGAAAGCGGCACTGATCCTGGCGCTTCCGCTGAGCCGATAGCCCTGCAGCCCCAGCCATCTCTCGCTCAGGCTTGTGCGGTGCTGCCACCGGTTCGGCTCATTCCCCTCCCCCGCTACTTTTCTAGGATGGTCGCGTACCAGTTGCCAGGTGCCAATGTACCACAGGTGGTACCTGTACCACTGGTTGAAAAGCCCTGCTCTAGTCTTACACATATTGGAGGCATCTCCCTCCAACGAAGACCTCACGAGAAGCGGTACCGAGATATTCACAGGTGTACTTTCCAGCCAGCACAGCCAATGGAGAGGTTGACAAGGCATTATGGGAGTACTGCCAACCATATGACTGGGAATTCCGGGAACTGAAGTCTTAATTTGTCTGGAACAGCTTCAGATTGGGAAAGGATAGATTTCTGTGATGGAAAAGACTTTTGATTGGAGGAGTTTTATATCCTGCTCTGGTCTGGGATATCACTTACCTTCCTGGATGAAGATAATTCAAGGCTACTGGGGTGAAGTCTTGGCTGCAAGAACATTGATCTGTTCTTTATCTAGTTAATGGTACAGGGGAAAGTCAGGGTCTGGTCCAGGGCAGTTCTGTTCCCAACAATTTTGGAACAGCTTCCTCCTTTTTCAACTCCCCTACTCTTCTCCAAGTAAATCAAGTTGGGGAGTAACAGAAGAAATTTGTAGCCTTATCCAGCTAAAGCACTGTTTCTCAACCATGGCTACTTTAAGATATGTGGACTTCAACTCCCAGAATTCCCCAGCCAGCATTTGCTGGCTGGGGAATTCTGGGAGTTGAAGTCCACACATCTTAAAGATGCCACGGTTGAGAAACACCGGTCTAGAAAAATGCCACAAGTAGGTGGGCTAACAGAGGATGTCTTGTTGAAAAACTACAGGTAACATTCGGTGAATAAAAATATTTTTGTAACCTCTCCCCAACAGTCGTTTTGTCGAACAGCAAAAAAACCCAATTTGCTGTTTGTCGTTTTCTGAAAATACCCACCTGTTCTCAAAATCCCAGATGGAGGGTTGGGATCTCCCGATCCATAGCATTAAAAAAGAAAATTCTTATTTTTTGCAGGGCATGGAAATTGTGCAGACCATGAACAGTGACCCAGGTTTGGCTGTGGGTAAGTTACAGTTTAAGCTCTGAAAGAAAGCAAACACTTTAAAAATATTTGCAACACACACACACTCCAATTATACAGGTCGTCCTCGATTTACAATTGCAATTGATCCCAAAATTTCTGTGGTTAAGCAAGACAGTAATTAAGTTGAGTTTTGCCCTAGTTTATGACAACAACAACAATAATAAAGTTGGAAGGGGCCTTGAAGGTCATCTAGTCCAACCCCCTGCTCAGGCAGGAAACCCTATACCACTTCGGACAAATGGCCGTCCAGTCTCTTCTTAAAAACTTCCAGTGTTGGAGCATTCACCGCTTCTGGAGGCAGGTAGTTCCACTGGTTAGTTGTTCCAACTGTCAGGAAGTTTCTCCTTAGTTCCAGGTTGCTTCTCTCCTTGATTAGTTTCCATCCGTTGCCTCTTGGCCTGCCTTCAGATGCTTTGGAGAATAGCTTGACTCCCTCTTCTTTGGGGCAGCCCCTGAGATATTGGAAGACTGCTATCCTGTCACCCCTCGTCCTTCTCTTCATTAAACTAGATATACCCAATTCCAGCAACCATTCCTCATGTTTTAGCCTCCAGTCCCCTAATCATCTTTGTTGTTCTTCTCTGCACTCTTTCTAGAGTTTCAACATCTTTTTTACATCGTGGTGACCAAAACTGGATGCAGTATTCCAAGTGTGGCCTCACCAAGGCATTGTAAAGTGGTATTAATACTTCACCTTTCTTGCCACAGCTGTTAAGTGAACCACTTAAGTTAGTAACACAGTTGTTAAGTGAATCTGGCTTCCTCTTGGATTTTGCTTGTCAGAAGGTTGCAAAAGGTGATCACATGACCCCGAGACACGGAAACTGTCGTAAATATGAGCCAGTTGCCAAGCGTCGGAATTTTGATCACGTGACCGCGGGGATGTTGCTAGGATCGCCAGTGTGAAAAATGGTCATAAGCCATTTTTTTTCAGGGCAGTTTTAACTTCAAATATTCATTAAACAAATGGTTGTGTAGGAGATGACCAGGCTGAGCCAGAGGGAGGGGTCAAGCATGTCATCAGTCTCAAGTCCCTTTGCACCCACAAGGGAGCTAAATCCAGCCTACCTTGAATTTCATTGACTCTTCTCTCCCGCCAATTTGCTTTGACCGTTACTAGTTCAGATTCTTGTAGAGAGCGTAAGCTTGCACATAAACCCTTATATTCACTCAAACTGCCTGGATGTCCTGATTTCCCGTGCTTGACAAGCTGTAAGTCGAGAACTACCTGCCTATAAATCCTTCATCGGGAATAATTTAATTTTATTGCAGCCCTTAGTATCTTTTAACTTAAATAAATAATAAATCAGGCATAACTGTAGGTCGGTCGTGCTTAGTAGAAACAATTTTGTCTACTTTTATATAATAAGTCAGGGGTCTTCCAACTTGGCCCTTTTATGACTTGTGGACTTCAGCTCCATTCCTCAGCCAGCGTGCCTGGGAGTTGAAGTCCACAAGTCATAAAAGGGCCAAGTTGGAAGACCCCTGGAATACATATTCTTTGTATAACATTAAGCAAAAAGAATGCTTAAGGAACTCTGGGATCTGCAGTCCAGAGGTCGTAGAGTTGCTACAGTTACCCATCCCTGCCCTTGAAGGGCTGAAAATAGGCTGATGAAATATATCACCCAGGAAGGAGAACGCAAGGGTAACATACAGGATGCAGAGATACTCCTTCTTGAGGTCCTCAGGCTGCGACGTTCACTTTTAAAAGAAAGGCCTAGGGAAGGAATTGCAACCCTTCAGGGCCAAGACTTAAAACTTTCAGTGGTGGGTGAGTGCACAGGTTCCCAGTAGCAGGGGGCCAGATCAAAATTTTAATTTCATCTGGCCTGACTCAGACCGAAGCAAACGTCGTTACACAGCATGAATAGGTTTACTTCCATTTGATCAGTTCCTTCTTCGGACCCATTACAGTCGACCTGTGATGGTTGTCAACCAGTTGCGATGGTTGCGAAGCGGGTCACCCATGGGATCAACCCAATTTGAGAATTTTTGCAGTGGTTGCTAAGCGAACCAATGATTTGCTATGGGGTGTTTTTGCTGAAAACTGGAAATAAATGCCAACTTTTGGCAAAACCATCATAAAACCTAGAACTAAGGAGAAACTTCCTGACAGTTGGAACAATTAACCAGTGGAACAACCTGCCTCCAGAAGCGGTGAATGCTCCAACACTGGAGGTTTTTAAGAAGAAACTGGACAGCCATTTGTCCAAAATGGTATAGGGTTTCCTGCCTGAGCAGGAGGTTGGACTAGATGACCTCCAAGGTCCCTTCCAACTTTATCATTATTATTATTAAAACGCGGACATGTGACTGCAGGATGCTGCAAACGGCAGATGCTGAGCACGGTCACATGACCACGGAGGGGACGGGAGTCGTTGGAACCTCAGAACTGGGTTGTAAATACCCTGAGGATGTCCATCTTTATTTTGAATAGCCACTAAGCGATCGGTCATACATTGAGGGCTACTTGTAATGACAATTGGGTGAGGATTGTGTGTGTGGCTTGCAGGAAAGCGGCGTACAATCTGAGCTTTGGATCCTCAGATAGCCTCCCAAAACTGTGAACTCTTGTTTTGGAGCTTGTGCAAGGAGAGCTAGACTATTACAGTGGAAAAGGCCTGCATCAACAGAATTAACTGCGTTTGTGGAGGCTATTCTCAGCTCCAGTTACTTTAAATGAGGCATGTGCACATCTTGTAAGAAATGTACACACGAACTGGAAAATGGGAAAAGGCAAATGGGAACAAAGAGGCTGCTGCTAATGCTTGTCCATTGGGAAAGCAAGCGAAGATTAAAGTATCTGTGGTTATTATAGCCAAAGAGAGTCGTCTCTTAACATTTAGTTAGAGAGAAAACGTCTCGGATTGAACCTCCCTGATTTTCTTCAACATAAAGGCAGGAAAGTGGGGAACATCAGAATAAAGACTTGGAAGGGACCTTCGAGGTCTTCTAGTCCAATCCCTTGCTCAAGCAGGAGAACCTAAACCATTTCAGACCAGTCTCTTCTTAAAAACCTCCAGTGTTGAGCATTCACAACATCTGGAGGCAAGTCGTTCCACTGATTAATTGTTCCGTCAGGAAATTTCTCCTTAGTTCTAGGTTGCTTCTCTCCTTGATTAGTTTCCATCTGTTGCTCCTTGTCCTGCCTTCAGATACTTTGGAGAATAGGTTGTCCCCGCTCAAATATCGTGTCACCCCCTAGTAGTCCTTCTCTTCATTAAACTAGACATACCCAACTCCAGCAACCGTTCCTTATATGTTTTAGCCTCCAGTCCCCTAATCATCTTTGTTGCTCTTCTCTGTACTCTTTCTAGAGCAGTGATGGCGAACCTTTTAGAGACCCAGTGCCCAAACTGCAACCCAAACCCACTTATTTATCACTGGGTGCCAGGTGGGCGTGGGTGTGGTGGTCACGGCAGACTGGGTGGGGGGGCCAGGGCGGCAGGGGCCAGTCCCTCGCCGTCTCCGGGGCACGGCACGCGTGCCCACAGAGAGGGCTCTGAGTGCCACCTCTGACATGCATGCCATAGGTTCGCCACCACTGTTCTAGAGTCTCAACATCTTTTCTACATCGTGGCGACCAAAACTAGATGCAGTATTCCAAGTGTGGCCTTACCAAGGCATTGTAAAGTGGCATTAACAATTCAGTGGTTCTAAGTGTGAGGACCTGTTGTGAGTCACCTTTTTTAGTGCCTTTGTTAACTTTGAATTGTTGCTAAAGAAATGGTAAATTGAAGACTACCTGTACAGATAGTCCTTGATTTACGACCACAAGTGAGCCCAAAACTTTTGTGAAGTGAAACATTTGCTAAGTGAGTTTTGCCCCATCTGATGACCTTCCTTGCCACAGTTGTTAAGTGAATCACTGCAGTTGATAAGTTAATAGCCTGGTTGTTAAGTGAATCTGGTTTTCCCATTGACGTTGCTTGTGAGGTCGCAAAAGTTGAATCACACGACTTTGGGACACAGCAAATAAATACGAACCGGCCTGTCAAATTTGATCACACGATTATGAGGATGCTGCAAAGGTCGTAACTGTGAAAAATAGTCATGTCACATTTTTCAATGCCACTGCAATTTTGATTTGGTCACTAAACAAACTGTTGTAAGTCGAGGACTACCTGTGCTTTTATTGTAAGGTTACGGTAACAAATTGTGGACATCTGAATGTGTTTTTCCCTTCCCTGCCTTTGCCTTCAAGAGAACCAGGGAGGCTCAAATCTGAGACACTTTCTCAAATTACATTCTTGCTTTAGACCAGGCATGTCAAACTCGTGACATCACGTGATGTTGCACGACGTATCACGACTTTCCCCTCCTTCCCGGCAATGGGGTGGGCACGGTTTCAGCGTGACGCATCCGGCCTGCGGGCCGGCAGCTTGACATGCCTGCTTTAGACTGAGATTTCTCTTCTCTGACCCTTGTCTTGGTTGTGGACTTTTCTTCCTGTTCCTCAAGGCTTTTCTGTCAGGGGTCCTTGGTGTGCTTGAGGTTGGTTATTTTCCCACATTACCCACACTAGGTAACGCCATCAGTCCTAGTTAAGGAGTGGGGGTTTCCTCTCAGTTTAAAGAGAGAGAGAAAGCAAACCTCACTCCTTACTCCTACTGATGATACTACCTAGTTGGGTAATGGAACGTCTGCAGGAAAACCACCAAGCTCAGAGAGCACCAAGGACCCTACATTTCACCCCCCGAGGCACAAATATTCTCCCGTATTGCTATTCTGAGTCTTTTGACATGAACGGCAAGAAATAAAAATGCAATGTATTTATGCGATGGCCTTCTGTCTTCTCCTCACTCGGGCTCAGGGTACACTGCGTTCAATGGGGTGGACTTTGAAGGCACCTTCCATGTGAACACGGTCACGGATGATGACTATGCAGGGTTCATCTTTGGCTACCAGGATAGCGCCAGTTTCTATGCAGTGATGTGGAAGCAGATGGAACAAACCTACTGGCAGGCCAATCCTTTCCGGGCTGTGGCAGAACCTGGCATCCAACTCAAGGTAAGGGCAGAGCTGCCATCGGGCTCCCTTCTCCTCATGGCTCAGCCAGGGAAGAGGAGCAGGAGAAAAAGCATGTCGGGACACCGCTGAATCTAAAATTTCAGAAGGAGCAACGATGGTGTGGTTCCATCTCCTCTACCCTGACACTGTAGCCAGGAGTGGGTCATTATTCTTCCTGCTTTCCCCTTTCAGGCAGTGAAATCCAAGACCGGGCCTGGAGAATACCTACGTAACTCACTGTGGCACACAGGGGACACAGCTGACCAGGTCAAGTTGTTGTGGAAAGACCCCCGGAACGTCGGCTGGAAAGATAAGACTTCCTACCGCTGGTTCTTACAGCACCGGCCCCAGGTGGGCTACATCCGGTAAAGAAATACTGAAAAAAAATCTCTGTAGCTCAGGGGTGAGTGGTGGGGTCCTTGGTGCTCTCTGAGCTTGGTTGTTTTCTTGCAGACGTTTCATGACCCAACTAGGTAACATCATCAGCGCACTTCGCTGCACTTTGGGCACTCGGAAGTAGACTGCATTGAGGGCTGCTTGCAACATCCCATGGCCACCTATTGTGTTTTATGACAATTTCGCTGAAAACCAGCAGTTCCGGTTTTCAGCAAAACTGCGCCATAGCAAACAATGGGTTTGTTTAATGACTGCAGCGTTTAACAACCGGTGCAAAAAAAAAAAGCGCCGTAAAATTGGGTCTGTATTGATCCCTTTTACAACCGTTATGACTTGGGTTGTAACTGCAGGACTACCTGTAGTCAATGCTTAATTACTTTTTTAAAGGGAATTTTATATCCCTTTATCTAAGATTTGCAAGCTGACTTTCAAGAGAGCAACTTACATTTAAGAGTTTGTATGAGGCATTTGAAAGATGCAGATATATACCATTCTTCAAAAACTGCCTGAAATCTGTCAAGATTTCCTACCAGTGTTTATAACTCCGTTTTGTCAGCTGAAGCAATGTAATGTCCTAAATTCATTTGTGAGGTGGTGGAAAACGCCTTGAGTAGTGCTCAGAGTCTTCAGCAGTGACATACAGGAGGCTATTTCCCCTCATTAAAAGATATTTATTTGTATCAGAAGGGTCTGAATTATTTACAGAAATAGTGGACAATCGGCCTTAGTTTATCCCTTTTTCAGTTCCAAGACAAACTTACAAACTGATCCATGGTTTAGCTGTTATGTTTTAGAGATTGGACACCAGGAGTCTTACAGGATAAGTGTCAAACAGAACAGGATGGTGGCCAATGATAGCGCAACTGAAGTTCCAGCTATTTTTTATGTGCATCACAACGCACACAAAATAGGTGAAGCTTTATTGCACATCGCAGCTACCATCTTGACTTTTTAAAATAGACCCACGTTGGATGCCTTAGAACAGTGTTTCTCAACCTTGACAATTTTAAGGCATGTGGACTTCAACTCCCAGAATTCCACAGCCAGCATTGCTGGCTGTGGAATTCTGGGAGTTGAAGTCCACATGCCTTAAAATTGTCAAGGTTGAGAAACACTGCCTTAGAACATGGGTGGGGAACGATGGCCCCTTTATGATTTGTGAACTTCAACTCCCAGAATTCCTGAGCCAGCATGGCTGGCTCAGGAATTCTGGGAATTGAAGTCCACAAGTCATAAAGAGACCATCGTTCCCCACCTCTGCCCTAGAACGTAACAGCGTTCAAGGCAAGGGGCCGTGGGACTCAGGATAAACATTGTGACTGCCAGAAATAAGCTAAATCCTTCTCTTGGATTTGTACTTCAGGACTCGGTTCTATGAGGGATCTGAGGTGGTGGCCGACACTGGCGTTGTCCTCGACACAACCATGAGGGGAGGCCGTCTGGGAGTCTTCTGCTTCTCCCAGGAAAACATCATCTGGTCCAACCTGCGGTATCGTTGCAATGGTGAGTGAGGCTCGATCAGATCCTGTCCTGTGGTCCCCAAAGCCGCTCCGATGCCACTGGAGAAAGATCTTGAAGCTTCACTGGAACAAGCATGGTCCTCAGCTGGAGGATCTGGAGAGCATTCAACATCCAGATCGGCCTCGCTCAGGATTCTCTGCAGAGGCCTTTAGCATCCCTCTGAGGGGTTCCCCCTGGTAGCCCCCATAAAATGCCCCCCCATCAGAGCATCTGGACCTACGTTCAGCTGCTGATCTTCTCTTCTGGTTCATATGTTCTCTCTTCCCCTTCTTCTCAGACACGATTCCTGAAGACTACGAGGCTTACCGGAACCAACACGACTACTAAATGCTACTGCTGCTGGCTGAAAAGAGACTTGTTGCGCCCGCGCCACACACACACTGCTTCTGCTCCCTTCAAGATATAGCAAATGGCGAACTGTCCCCTCATACGTGGCAAGCACCGTGTCCGCCAGCCCCTGTGGCATCCCCACTACCCTCCCTCCTGGAACCAGCCTCCACCCACCTCACCCGAGACCGTCTTCCACATGCACCCCGAGAGCCCTCATTGCTCGACACAGCGCAGAAGAGCCGTTCACGCTCTGTGGCAGCTGCTAACAAGTCCACAAGGCTGGACATAACCAGGGGAGCGTCACCATAAGAAAAGGGTCTTTCATGGGCATCCTTCCACTGGGTTGTCTCCTGCCTCTTCTTGGGTCAGCCACTGCTGACGCTGAGGTGGGACATGGACAGTGACCTGTCGTGGTCTCCTGGATTTTGCTCCATGCCCTCTGCAAAAGAAGGGAAGGTGTCCTTTGGGGGGGTCTCACTCCGGTTCTCAAATGGAGCCTTCCATATTATATATATGTATATATATGGTAGTCTTCGATTTACGACCACAAGTTTCTGTGGCTAAGCGAGACATTTGTTCAGTGACATTTGCCCCGTTTTACGACATTTCTTGCCACAGTTGTTCACGGAGCCGCTGCCCTTGTTAAGTTAGGATCACAGCTGTGAAGTGAATCTGGCTTCCCCACTGACTTTGCTCGTCGGATGGCAGGTTATCGTCACATGACCCCGGGACTCTGCAATCCTCACAAATAGGAACCGGTTGCAAAGCATCCAAATTCTGATCGCATGCCCGTGGGGATGCGGCAACAGTTGTTAAGTGTGAAAAGTGGTCATAAGTCGCTTTTCTCGGTGCCGTGGCAGCTTTGAATGGTCACTGAACAAATGGTTGTAAGTCGAGGACTACCTGTACAAGCTGAGGCTTCTGTTTGATTCGGGAATCCACGTCACCACCACTCCAGCCTTCGATGGCAATCTGTCTGGTTTGGAAGCCACGCAGGCGGCCTTCGAAACGTCCACGCAGGGAGCAAAGCTTAGTAGTAGAATGCCAGCTCTGCCCAGAGAAGGCCCTGGGTCACACCTCCAGTTAAGAGGACCAGACAGCAAGGGATGAGCAAGTCACTCTTGACTTAAGTCCTGGAGAGAAAGTGCTACTTAGATTCAGTGGTTCCCGGGCTAGAGGTGATCTCGGATAAGACAGTTTCCTAAAGTAATACCCTTAATCCAATAATCCAGGATGCTTGGCTCATTCCACTAGAGCAGGGGTAGGCAACCTTGGCTCTTTTATGACTCGTGGACTTCAACTCCCAGAATTCCTGAGCCAGCCATGCTGAGGGGAAAGGGAGAGGTTTCCAAGCTGAGCCATGCTGGCTCAGGAATTCTGGGAGTTGTGGTCCAGGAGTCATAAAAGAGCCAAGGTTGCCTACCCCTGCACTAGAGCAATATTTCTCAACCTTGGCCACTTGAAGATGGCTGGGGGATTCTGGGAGTTGAAGTCCACCCACCTTCAAGTGGCCAACGTTGAGAAACACTGCGCTAGTTTAGGAGAAACTCGGGAGAGCCGTTTGTACAAATACAGACTGTTTGGTTAATAAAATAACTGTTTGTCTACCAAAGGTTAAGTAGTATTTATTATCTGCCGCTCTGGAAGAGGTTTGGAAAAGGAAAAAATAAAAAGCTAGCCGGGCATTCGGTGGAGAAAATGCACTTTAAAACGACAAGACCCTCAATTGGTGACACAAAACACGTCGATTATAAATATTCTTCAGAAAAGCAGAGCTGAACAGCCAGAGAGAAAAACAGCTGAACTTTATTACATTTCATTTACAAATAATGCAAAGTTACAAAGAC
>BFFQ01000964.1:57033-69740 GCA_003402635.1 Protobothrops flavoviridis
CCTCCCTCCCTCCCTCCCTCTCTCTCTCTCTCTCTCTCTGGGCCATTTTTTTTAACTTTGCCACACAAACTGTCATGGGTATCGATGAAATCCCAAGTGGGCAAAAAGAAAATCATAAAGTTGGAAGGGATTAATTAGGTTACTGAGTCCAACCTTCAGTAGATAGACAATAAAAAGGAGCCACTCTGTCTCTTGTGTAATTTGTCCCATTATTAAACTGTTCTTATTATGAGGACTTTTTTCTGTAACGTTCAGTTGCTGTGGGGAAAATAGGAGGAGGAAGGGGTATTAAATACGTTCGCCCTCTTGAGTGGCTTATAAAAAAATATTTTAAAGGAGGGATAATAAATAAAGAAGAACCTTCCTCCTTGTAACTTAAATTTACTATTCCGAGGCTTGCCCTCTGCAATGAGAACAGGCAACCTTTTCTGTGTGGCATTTAATTTAAATCTTAATTTCTAGTTATCCAATCATTCTAATTATTCTTCTCTGAACTGGGTCAGAACAGAATGAAAAGAATGATTACTTCCAATGATTTGGAATTTATGCTCCCGTGGAACTTCTGCCTGATTTGCAGCCCCGTCCTATTGCTCGCTCACAGTCGGTTTGCGATCCACTATTATTCCAAAATAATTCTCATGAATACTACAGGTAGTCTTCAGCTGTGAACCATTAATTAAGTGACCACTCAAAGGTACAACGGCACTGAAAAATGCAACGTAGAAACAGTCCTCACATTTGCAACTGACACAGCATCCATATAATCACATGATTAAAATTGGGTCGCTTGGTGTCTGGCATGTATTTACAAACAGATGCGACATCCTGGGGTCCTGTAATCATTATTTACAACCTTAACAACCACCTTGCTGAAAAATGGAGATTCTGGTCACAATTGTGCTCGTAAGTCGAGGACTACCTATATTTCCATCCCGTAGCAGTGCATTTTTCTTTTCTAAGTTAAGAATCTTGTACTTTTATTTCTTAAATGTATTACTTTCAGTCAATTTCTTTTTTCAATCAGAAGGCCATCAGGACTGATGTTTCTAACAGGATCGATCAAGAAGCTCATAAACCAGGAATAAAGACCAGAGATCTTTTCCAATCCTATCTCCACAATCTGATATCCAGTATATCCTGTTTTATTCTAGCTTTCAATACATCTCTGTTGTTTCAGGTATTTACATGCTCCCTGGTATATTCAAAAGTAGACCACCTCTAAATGTGTGGGGACTCATCCCGACTACTCTGCTAATAGCTATTGATATTCTAACTCACTTTTTATCAAGTTTGGCTGATGGAAGACATGTGGATTTCAATTCCCAGAATTCCCTAGCCAGCATGGCTGCCTGGGAGTTGAAATCCACACAGCGTAAAGCTGTCTATGTTGAGAAACACTGTTCTAATTTCTTCTACAAAAGTACTCTTTAAAAAAAAGCTATCCAAATTAAAGATGGTGCTGTACTTTGTGGTTCACAAAAGAAACAAATACTTATCACAAACAAATACTTGAGAAAATAGACAAAATTCAACAAGAAGAGTTTTCTTGTATACAGTGGCACAGTTCTCTTACGTGTTTGCTCTGTAAACATTTTAAAGATTCAAAAAGCACAAAAAAACCCCATACGAATCCATACTTTCCCATTTATCCCCCTCCAATATGCATCTGTCAACGTATTTCACATTTCGTCTGGCGCCCAGAGTTCACTATAGAGTTGGGCAGTCAAAAAAAAAAAGACATAAATAAAGTGCATTAAAAACGGTTTAATTCTGCAGGGTGACACATTCCGGCATGCTTTTGGAGCCAAGAATGGCGTCTGTAATCTTTTAGAGCAGGGGTCTTCAAACCTGGGCTCTTTTATGACTCGTGGACTTCAACTCCCAGAATTCCTGAGCCAGCCATGCTGAGGGGAAAGGGAGAGGTTTCCAAGCTGAGCCAGGCTGGCTCAGGAATTCTGGGAGTTGAAGTCCACGCGTCATAAAAGAGCCCAGGTTGCCTACCCCTGTTTTAGAGAAAAGGCAACATTTGAAAGATAATTAACAGGACAGAGGCAGATATTAGTATGGGAATAACAGGTCAAGGTCAGGTGGCCTCAGATTTTTTTTTTAACAAGAAGGAATTCCCCCAAAGGGGTCCCAGTCAGTTGGAACACATCCCATCCCAACTGGACGGGAGTTGAAACCGTTCAAAAAGCCGGATTGGAAAAAAAATTAAAATTAAAATTAAAGAAGAGGAGAGGAGAGAGAAAATATACGAGAAGCGAGGAATCCAAAGGCCTTAGAAGAAGCATACAGTCCCTTACTTGAGGGGAGCTGCCAGGAGAGAAAGCTTGATTGGAGACAGGAGAAGTGGGAGACTGGTTGGCCGGGGAGCCAGCATTGCTGCGGTACTGCTGGAGTGAGCCCTACAGAAGGACACAGTGTTAGAGGCGGTGGGGGAACAGGAGGAGAGGCAGAGAAAATACAGGTTTCTTTCAGGTACAGGAGGGGGAGGGCGGGGAGGGAGGGGAGGAAAAATGAGAAAAGAACAGAAGGCAAGGATAGTCCTGGACGAATTCAGCAGCACACGGTACTGTCCAACAATGCTCGGGAGAAGTCGCGAACCTAGGGACGGCTTCTCCCAAGGGTACTTTTTCCAAAAGGCAACCGGACTATTTTTCCTTGAGGAAGACGACGACATTATCCTTCTCATCCAAGAAGCATCTACAATGCAGGCGACCGGGTCTACAGCACGTCTGCGGCGCAGTCCTTTCGGCAATGCCGAGAAGATGCCAGCCCCATTTGCACTCTGATACGGGCGCAGAAAAAAAGCCCCCAAGCGGGCTCAAGAGGTCTCAGAGAGAGTGCTTAACAACCAGATGACTGCAAAGAAAGATGAGCCTTCCAACAACCCAACCCACCCACCCCGCCCTTCCTCTCGGAACGAATCCTTCTATCACAGTGATGGCGAACCTTTTAGAGACCGAGTGCCCAAACTGCAACCCAAAACCCACTTATTTATCTCCAGGTGCCGGGTGGGCGTGGCCCACTGGATGGGCATGGCTGTAGTGGTCATGGCAGACTGGGTGGGTGTGGCCAAGGTGGGCGTGGTCACCTCGATGTTGCTCGTGGGGAGGGACGCCTGTGGGAGCCGGGAAGGGTTGGGGGAGATCCAGGGGGTCTCTGGCAGGTGGGGCGGTGGGCAGGAGGCTTGTCCTGCGGGGTAAGGCAAAGTAGGGTGGGGGTGCCATTGTCGCAGGGCAAGGCGAGGCAGGGGCCGGGGCGGCTGCTGCCTAACAGTGTCGGCCCCCGCACACAGAGGCCAGCGAGCGCATGGGGGCCAACAGTATCCGTCAGCAGCCACAGCCTGCCGGCCCCTCGACTGGCGCACTCTGGGGCTCCGCAGCCTACCGCCATCAGTTCAGAGAAGCGGCCTCTGAGCTGGGCAGCCAGCCGACAGCTGAGGAGGCAATGCAGTGGGTCGTGCCTGGGAAAAGGACAGCATGCGAGGCCAGGAGGGATGGGATGGGGGGGGAGGGAAACCAGCCGTGCTGGGATGCATCCGGCCACGTGGGAGCTCGGCGAGTTAGTGGGCGGCTGGTTGAAGAGGGACGGTTGCCATCTCAGGGGCATGGCGCACATGCCGACAGAGAGGGCTCTGACTGCCGCCTCTGGCATGCGTGCCATAGGTTGGCCCCCGCTGTTCTATCACCTCCACTGTCCTTCCAGAACCGATGAAGCTTCTTGGATGAGAAACAAAATGTCTTCTGGAAAAACAGTCCAGTTGCCTTTTGAAAAAGCACCTTTGAGACAACCCGGATGACTTGAGAATCTCCACAGACTAAAAAGGGCTTCTGTTATAACCCAGGATGATTCCGGTTGCTTGTTTTGCAGCGTTTCTTCCACGAGAAACAGGGGAAGACTGAGTAACCACAATACTCCGAAATCCCAGCTTGGAGGGGGGGAAAAAACAACCCCTTCTACTTCAGCTCTTGTGTTTCTTTCGTATCTGTGCAGCAAATAAGGCGGAACGCATTGACCTGCACAATTTCTTTTATTTTTCAGAGGAGCCTGTGGAAACAGTTACGGGACTCACCTGCATTCTCATGCCTGTGTTTGAATTTGCAAAAGATTATTAGATGAACAGTCTCCTCCTCCAAAGGATGGGACCAAAACGTTTCAATGCTACATAGGCGTATTAAAATTTATCTGAAGGATGGCTGGCTTTAGCTTGGTTGACAGATTCAGCTTTGACACAAGGAAGCAAGCCTTGCTGCAAAGATTATTGCTCGGGAAACTTGTGCAGACTAGTAGGGAATTGTGAAGGATTCATAAAGCCAGCCTCTCCCCATCCCGTGTGTGAGATGCAGAACAGGCACAGCAGTTCAAAATGGCAAAGTATTTAGAACGGCCAGTGTCGCAGGAATACAGTCTTTCTAAAAAAATAAAATAAAAAAAAGCCACCAGACATACCTAATGCTAGAATATGGAAGGCAGAGAAACAGGGAGGCAGCATTCTGTCACACACAGAGCCCTGAAGTCACTGGTACCTTGGCTAGTGGTTGTGTCTAAATATCATTGACATCCATTGTTTACTGCAGGGGCAATTTATTCTGGGTGAAAGCCACACTTTAAGTCAGGGGCGTCCAGCTGTGGCAACTTTTAAGACTTGTGGACATCAGCTCCCAGAATTCCCCAGCCAGCTATGATTTTTGATCTTAAATGATTTTGCAGGTTTAGGACACAATCAAGCTGAACAGATGTGATTTAATGTGAGGCATGTTTTTTTTTCCTGGGAAAAAACAATTCCACCCATAAGACACGGCTCCAGGGCTCATTTCAAGCCGTTAAATGTGGTTCGTAGCTAAACGCTACGAAGCTACAATTAACCTAAAATGGAACTTTCCAAACTCCTTGGAAACGGAGGGGGGGGGGAAGTCTGCATAAAACGGGGAAGAGGGAAGCAATCATCCATCCCAGTTAAAAAAAAAATGGTTACCTAGGTGTGCCAAATTAAAAAAAAGCTTCTTTGGGGTTGGAAACAAAGAGCAAATACAT
Organism: Protobothrops flavoviridis; assembly: GCA_003402635.1. NCBI lineage: Eukaryota > Metazoa > Chordata > Lepidosauria > Squamata > Viperidae > Protobothrops > Protobothrops flavoviridis. The sequence continues at coordinate 62,071 of BFFQ01000964.1, forward strand.
TAAGCAACTCTGTGTGTGCTCGGCTCGGAGTTAATAGACACCGAAGCTTCTAGCTAGCTAGATCAACGTATCTCAAACACGGACACTTGAAGAGGCTTGGACTTCAACTCCCAGAAATCCACAGCCAGCACGCTGGTTTGGGAATTCTGGAAGCTTGAAGTCCACACATCCTCAAGTGGTTAAGATCGAGAAACATTGGATTCAGATGATTCGATCCCAAGAGAAAACTTCCATTATGGCTGGGCACTGATCTCACCTGGCTCTAAGGCAGTGGTTCTCAACCTTTTTAATGCCGCGATCCCCAACCGGTCGTAAGTCGAGGACTAAACCGGTCGTAAGTCGAGGACTAAACCGGTCGTAAGTCGAGGACTAAACCGGTCGTAAGTCGAGGACTAAACCGGTCATAAGTCGAGGACTACCCAACCGGTCGTAAGTTGAGGACTTTCCCTGCCCGGGAGCGCCGCGCATGCGTGGTTCCGCCCCCTGCGCCGGCCGAGGTGTAGCTGGCAAGCGGCAGAGACGGAGCAGGCCGACCACCAGCTGGCCCAGCTCAAGGGAGGTAAGGCACCCGCCGGAAAAGGGAAAAAAAAATGGCGGACAGCCTTGCTTGGCGACCCCCGTGAAATGGTCGATCGACCCCAAATGGGGTCGTGACCCATAGGTTGAGAACCGCTGCTCTAAGGCTTTGTGAACCCAGGCTGGGAGACTGCCTGCTGGCAAGAGGAGAGGTATGGAAAGGATTCATGGGTGGGGGACTCAGAGCTTGAGCTTTTTAGGGGAACTGCCATGACCAGCCACAGGTTAGGGCAGGGGTAGGCAACCTCGGCTCTTTTATGACTCATGGACTTCAACTCCCAGAATTCCTGAGTCAGCTATGCTGACTCAGGAATTCTGGGAGTTGAAGTCCATGAGTCATAAAAGAGCCGAGGTTGCCTACCCCTGGGTTAGGGGCCGGAAACATTTTCAGGCACCTCGCATCAAAAACTAATGATAAAACAGGACCGTGATCTCGTAAGATTGTGGCTGTTTATTAACTAGACCTCCAGGAAGCCCAGCTGTGGATGAGACTGCAGGTGAGGTGGCATTTTTCAGGATACGTTGTCTATTTTACTCAGGGAAGCATTAAAAAAAAAAAGGAAAAATGTCAAATCACTCCATAGTTGTTAGACTGGGTTGAAGGAGTAGACCTTCCCTCACTCACAGCTGGCAGCACCTGGTTGACCTCCTCGGGCAGGAGACCCAGGTTTCAGATCATAATTATCTTCATTACATGCAGTCAAGCTGCTGTCAACTCTTAGCAACCATCCACATAGATTTTCTCCAGGATGATCTATCTCTGACCTGATCCTTCGGCATTTCCAACAGTGCTCTCGCCGCCATTGTAACTGAGTCTATACAATGGACGACTGGGGGAAAAAAAAACACCATTCTGGACAATGGCCCAGACAAACCATTTCTATGTTGTTGCCAAGAACAACTTAATATGGACATATCTGCGAAGTCATCAAGTTCAACTTGCGGGAGCTGTTGATTTCCCCCTCTAGGTAGAAATCACATCTCAAACCTGTTCAAAAATTCAGGCTTTTGAGAACCGCATTTATCTCTGATTTCTAATCCAGTCCCTTCACAGAAGTCTCTATGACATTTGGAGGACTACGTTTTCCAGAGGCTACGGGGGGGTGGGGGTGGGGGTAATGGCAACAAACCACCATATTTCTGTGCGGTTTCGAACCGCAACCTCAACGTATCCAAACCAGACACTTTTCGGGAGGCGGACGGCTCTGGCCAAGCCTCTTCTTGTTTCCTGCGCTATTGGTCTGAGATGTCTAGGAAGCTGGAGGTCTCAACTCTTTCCCATCAAGCTTACCGAATTGATGTCTATCCCCATGGAAGTCTGGGTTTGGCTGCCCGGAGGAGACTGTGGGATTGTGGAAGGGATAGAGACAGAAAGTGGGGGGAGCTGAACGCCTCGCTGCAAGCCGGAGGTCTGCATCAGAGAAGCATTGGGTGGTAAAGCACTGACCACTTGGGTCTGTGACTGCTGCTGCTGCTGCTGCTGCTGCGCGCTTGTCTGGGTGAAGAACGGGTAGGGAGGGAGCTGTTGTTCCATGGAAAGCGCGTCCAACGCCACAGCCTTAAGGAGAAAAGGACAGAAGGACATCATTGCAGTAGAATCAGATTTCTTGGCGTGAAGGCTTCAGAAGGAAACACTCGACTCTATTACGCTAATCTTTTGGGGAGGCGGGAATGTTCCTATTCTAACAATCTGGCCCTAGGGACATATTTGTGGAATGAGTGTGCACACAACACTGTTCAATGGTTTATTTAGCCATAAAGGGGTCCTTGGGGCTGTCTGAGCTTAGCTCCTTTCTTGCAGACATTTCATTATCCAACTAGGTAACATCATCAGTGCAGTGCTGGTATTACCTAGTTCAGTGGTGGCGAACCTATGGCACGCAGAGCCCTCTCTGTGGGCACGCGTGCCATCACTCCAGCCCCGCCTCCTCCTCCTCACCAGCAGCCCCCCCCAGAGGAGAGTCGCCCCCGGTGTGGCCCGCATGGAGCAGCGCAGCCAAGGACATGGCAGCCAGGCAGCAGGGACAAGATTCTGCCCTCGTGCCCCATTGCGTGCAGATGATGCTGTGGGGTGCGGGCAGAAAGCGTGGCCACCATGGCGCTGTAGGGCTGCCTGGGTGAACTGCTGCGGTGGGCCGTAGAGGCGGTAGGTGGCCCTCCAGGCGGGCGGGGTGGAGGCCGGGGCAGGCGGGACAGTTTTTGGGCACTCAGTGTCTAAAAGGTTCGCCATTACTGACCTAGTTGGCTAATGAAATGCCTGCAAGAAAACAACCAAGCTCCAAGCACACCAAGGACCCCATAGTAATAGTTCAACCTTGAGCTACAAATATTCTCTTCTATCAATAGTTTACTAATTATGCATTAACCTCAATTTCCTGGGCTAACACAACCCGAGTTGCAAACCATGATTTACAGGCCAAGTCTGGGATTTACAGGGCATGCTAAGCTCTAAATATGACTTACAAATTTATTATTATATTTGTTTGCCGCCCATCTTGCCTCAGTGACTATAGCTGAGTTCAGTTGATATGTTAAGCCAAATAAATCTTGCTGGGGCTTAGCCTGAATTGAGAACTGGGCCAGGGCAAACTCTATCTAAACCAATGCGCTGGGCACATTAATTTGTCTAACTGCCAGGAAATAGATTTGATTTTTTTTTCCCAGAAGGTACAATTTAAAATGGGTCATTAATAACCAGATGCTGGCATTTTGGAAGGCAACGTTCACGTTAGTTAATGAAAACCAAAATCTGGAGGGTAACAGGTTGCCCATCGTGGTTTGGCGTTCCATCCTGGATCTGGCTAAATAACTTCAAACATGGACCAACATGGAATTATCACTAATTTATCCTTCCCATAAACCACTAAATCTACAATTCAAGGGGAAATTATGACTGAAAGAACATTATTGCCAGAGTTGCTATAGTTGGTAAAGCAGACATGTCAAACACAAGGCCCGGGGGGCCGGATGCGGCCCGCGAAGTGGTTTCATGTGGCCCGCGAAGCCATCCTGGAAACAGTGAGGGAACGGCCCCTGCTGCTTTGGCCCTGGCCTAGGCCAGCCGGGAGCCAATGTACAATTTTGTGGTGGCCATCTTGGCACTTGCCCCGGTGGACCATGCCTTGGCACTTACTCCGGTCCCACCCCCTTCTGCCAGAGACCCAGATCTGTCCCACTCCTGCCCAGGCCCCCACAGGCACCCTTGACACGAATGTAGAACTGGCCACGCCCACCCAGTAGGCCACACCCACTCCATCCATGCCCACCCAGTAGGCTGCACCCACTCTGCCTCCCCACCTGCCTCCCCCAGGGCAACTGCAATGCTGATGTGGTCCTCAGTGAAATTGAGTTTGACACCCCTGTGGTGATACAGTTTGGATCATTCATCATTGACTGGGTCTATGATGTTATTATGCCACGGCTTTCAAGACCCCCTCAGAGAATTCCCTCTCGTACCTGAGTAATCGGCGAAAGAGGCGAAAGCGTGGGAGACACTTGCTGGGATTGGCTTCTCCTTGAGTCGGTGTTCAGTGAGAGGGGACTGACGGTTGGTTGCCGGTGCTGCTGGGAAGAGGCTGACGTGGTTGTCATTCCTGCCATCAACAGAGAAAATTAGCAGGAGCAATGAGATTTTTCCAGACAGATTTCCAAAACTACAGGTAGTTCTCGACTTACAACGCTTCGTTTAGTGACCGTCTGAAGTTACAACGGCACTGAAAAAAGTGACTTGTGACCGTTTTTCATACTTATGACCATTGCAGCATCCCCAGGGTTCTGTGATCAAAATTTAAGACGCTCGGCAACTGACTCGTACTGATGACGGTTGCAGTGTCCCGGGGTCACGTGATCACCTTTTGGGACCTTCTGATCAGCCAAGTCAGTGGGGAAGCCAGATTCACTTAACCACCGTGTTACTGACTTAACAACTGCAGCGATTCTCTTAACAACTGTGGCAAGAAAGGTTACAAATAGAGCAAAATTCATTTAGCAACTGTCTTGCTTAGCGACAGAAATTTTGAACTCAATTGTGGTCGTAAGCCGGGAACGACCTGTAGTGGTATTATAAAAGTCTTTTTCGGGGAATTGTGTTAATGGGTTGAAATGGAAACCTTGTAAGCAACTTCAGGCATCCATTTTGCCCCCCCCTCTAGAAAAGAAAATGGCCAGATTTTTTTTTTATAATGCTGTTTTTTTAAAAGAGGTCAAACCATGAGGACTACCTCTGTTCTTACGTGAATCAGAATATCATTAATATTTCGATCATATCTTTTCTCCAGGAGCTCGCAAAACAGGCTGAAAAACATCTTTCAAAAAAACCATCCAAATCAAATCGAATGTTTCAAAGGAAGGAGGACCTGAGTTTTGTTCCTTCTCCCATCTCAGAGTCATTTGATTAGTGAAATGGGCAGCATATATATTTAATACATCAATAAAATCTCTCTGCTAAATCACTCTTCCCCAAACTGATACCCTCCAGAGCAGCTATGCATTAAAATATCAATGATTATCAGGCAGCATGCGGGATAGGAAATCCCAGTTGAACAAATCTGGAAGATTTCAGGCTGGGAATGGATGTAGTATATAGCAGGGGTCCCCAACTCCTGGTCCATGGACCAGTACCGGGCCACGGAATGCCAGCAACCGGTCCGCACAAACAAGCAAAGCCCCATCTGCAGGATGCAGGCAGCACAAAAAACCACGCCCACTCCGGTCCGCGGAAAAACCTCTCTCCACGTAACCGGTCCCTGGTGCCCAAAAGGTTGGGGACCTCTGGTATATAGCATCAGGTATGTTCGTGCCTTAGGTTATTTATATATATATAAAAAAAATCTAAAGTGAATTGCCCCCAATGCTATACAGGTAGTCCTCAACTTACGATCATAATTGGGATCAGAATTTCCGTTGCTAGGCAAAATGGTCGTTAAGTGAGTTGTGGCTGATTTTACAACCTTTTTGTTACAGTTGTTAAATGAATCACTGCGGTTAAATGAATCACATGATCGTTGAGCGAATCCGGCTTCCCCCCCTTTGACTTTGCTTGTCAAACACCTGCTGGGAAAAGTTGCAAATGGCGACCGCACGATCCCAGGATTCTGCTGCCGTTGTAAATACATGCCGGCTGCCTCACATGATTGTGAGGCTACTGCGATGGCTGTAAGTAGGAGGACCAGTCGTAAGCCACTTTTTTTCACTACAGTCGTCACTACACGAATGGTTGTTAAGTCAAGGACTATCTCTACCAGCCTCCAAGCGACGGACCCAAGAAAACAGTCCCGGCTGAAAATAAACATCCCGGACAAGACTGCGAGAAGATGCCGTCCCAGAATGCATCTGACTGTGCCTGCAAACGCCTTACCCTGATTGGCTGTGCTGATCCCCATGTGCGTCAGATTGGCAGTGAGGTTCCCGGTGCTGTTGGAACTGCTCAAGGACGGAAAACTGGACTCTTCTGGGTCTAGCGGGGTTGGGAGAGGAGAAGGGAAGTGGATATTTGTCAGGTCCGGCAGTGATCCCCCTGTGTTGTGAGCCGCAGGGATAAGCGCAGTAGTGTTCTCTTGGTCAGCCGATGGAAATATGCTGCATTTATGACAAGAGACAGAGGAAAAAAAATGTTTGTTAAATGTGCGTCAAGACCTTCCGATTTATTGGAATTCACAGAAGTAAACAGGATGTCTGAACCCAGTTATTGGGTGGGGTGGGCTTTCTTTACTCTGTCTTCCTGCGGGGTCTGCCATACTCCTGGCGGGAGGGGAGAAGCGATGGGTGCTACAATATACAATATATCTTCTCCATTTTGCTAGAGCTGCTACAATGTATCCTCTCCGCTTTCCTCTCTCTGCCTGCTCTTTGATCTATATAATAATAATAATAATAATAATTATAATAATAATAATGATGATGATGATGATGATGATGTAGTTGGAAGGGACCTTGGAGGTCATCTAGTCCAGCCCCCTGCTCAGGCAGGAAACCCTATACCATTTCGGACAAATGGCTGTCCAGTTTCTTCTTAAAAACTTCCAGTGTTGAAGCATTCACCGCTTCTGGAGGCAGGTTGTTCCACTGGTTAATTGTTCTAACTGTCAGGAAGTTTCTCCTTAGTTCTAGGTTGCTTCTCTCCTTGATCAGTTTCCACCCGTTGCTTCTTGTCCTGCCTTCAGGTGCTTTTCCTTACTGCCAGCCTGGGGTGAGAATGGAATGTGTTTCTCAGGCACGAAGACCTAACAGCCTAACAATCTTGGGAACGGTGTCTTATCAACCCCCATTCCCACAGTGGGTTCACACCTGGAGATTGGCCCATTTGAACTGACCAGATGGTCTATTGGGGTGGGCTTTGCCAGTTGCTCCTTTAACCTATTGATTCGCGCGGGAAACCCTCAGATCCTGCCTTTTGTGCCTGCTGTCAACTTCTCCTAATAAAAGTTCCTTTTGGAATGAAGCTGTTCTGGGGGTTCTGCTTCCTTGGGAAGAGGGATTGAGGCAGGTCCTTACACAGGGTGATGATTCCTGCCTGGAATCTGGATCATGATAATTTTATCTACTGCACCCTCCTTTCTTGCAAAAAGTAAGGATTTTCTTCAAGACAGCACTTACAAACAGCCACCATCTTAACAGAAGTTAGCTATCTAGCACAGTGGGAGTCTAAAAATAGATAGGTATTTAAAAATAATTTTCTAGAAAATGTTAATCATTTTTAAAGATTTCTCAAAAAAAAAAAAAACAACTAATCAAGCTAAGTGCCTATTACAGAAATTGGAGGGTTTCTACGAATAAGATCTGCCCTGCGTACATCTTAAAACTCAGATCATATTTACCCCATAAAAAGTGTCTTGGGGCTTTTTTTTTTTTTTTAGCTCAAACTCACATCTAGTAAAATGTTCTGGGTTTCTATTCAGCTGAACTTCTGGGCCACAATCATTTGTTTCAGGTTTGAAATCATCAAATTTGCAGATGACACCAAGCTGGCAGGAATAGCCAACACTCCAGAAGAAAGGCTTAGGATACAGGAGGATCTGGACAGACTTGAACACTGGGCGCTATCTAACAAAATGAAATTCAATGGTGAAAAAAATAAGGTTCTACATTTAGGCAAG
>BFFQ01000964.1:84124-104540 GCA_003402635.1 Protobothrops flavoviridis
AAAAAAAAAAAAAGCAGCAGCTGACAGGTAGAACACCTGCTTGAAAGGCAGCATTTTCCTTCCCATGAACCATCAGACCATTTCATGATGCCCGGGACGCAGGTGGTGGCTCAGAGGAGAATATAATCCACCCCCTTGTTCTGCATCTTCCTGGGCAGGAAACTAAATCTTGCAGATCTACCTAGAGAAAGAAGCCCTAACAGAACCTCCATCTCTTTGGTCTGAACAGAAATTTGACAATGCAGAGTCAAGAGAAGGTCTTTTAACGATCCATGTAAGTCCCCGAGAGAGAACGGAGCTCATTATGCAAACGGTTATGGCTGTCTAATTAAAGCTTCAATTGGTTTTAGTGGAGATCTTTTCTCCTACTGATGTAGGAAAAGAGAATTTCAAGGCCAGAGGCTGGCTTGGAGCTATCCATGGTTCTGGTTTTAGCTTTTGCCTCGCGGTGGAAATCTCTAACTTCACCCAAACTCGACTGCAGAGATTTGGGTGTTTTAGTACAGGGCTTTTCAACCTTTTCACCAACTGTACCACTTTTAGGATATGGCAACATCCGAGTACCACCAGTCGCCTAGCAAGGTATCAAAAACTTGATGACCAAAAAAAAAAGTGATGAAGTACAGGTAGTCCTCGACTTACAACAGTTCACTTAGTGACTGTTCGAAGTTACAATGGCACTGAAAAAAGTGCCCCCCGAGCCACAGCCGAGCAAGACACCTGCCTGGCCGCCTGGCCGCGCTCTTCCTCCTGTCCGAGGTTTTCATTGTTGTGAGCATTTCTGTTGAGGATTGGCAGCGGGGGTAGGGTGGGGGTGTTTGGTTTTTATTCCCCCCGTCTGCTGCGTGGTTGCAGCAGATTTTGGTCACTTCATATGACCCTGGGACACTGTGACCGTCATAAATATGAATCAGTTGCCAAGCATCTGAATGTAAATCACAAGACCCTGGAGATCCTGCAACATTCCAGCTGATCCTGGCGCTTCTTCTGGGCTCAGCAGAAGCGCCAGGATCAGCGCTGAGCTCCAGCTGGAGCCTGGCACTGATCCTGGCGCTTCCGCTGAGCCTTGACAGTCCCGAAGAAGCGCCGATCCTGGTGCTTCCGCTCAGCCCTGACAGCCCTGCAGCTCCAGCCATCTCTCGCTCAGGCTTGTGCGGTGCTGCCACCGGTTCAGCTCATTCCCCTCCCCCGCTACCACTTTTCTAGGATGGTCGTGTACGACCTGCCAGGTGCCAATGTACCACAGGTGGTACCTGTACCACTGGTTGAAAAGCCTTGTTTTAGTAGGTCTCTCCCTACCAAAGTCCAACCTTGCCTGATGTTACTGCTGTGAGCCTCAGATAATTGCAGTCTTATTTTTTAAAAAAAACATTTAAAATTCTTGCAAGGATGGGATTAGATCAGGGGTCTTCAAACTTGGCCCTGGCTGAGGAATTCTGGGTGTTGAAGTCCACAAGTCATAAAAGGGCCAAGTTTGAAGACCCCTGGATTAGATGAATCTTTGATCCAGCAAAAGAAAGGAAGCTAAAGGAAGCTTGCTTAGTTGCTTACTTATTAGCAATCTCTATAATCCACCCAAATCCCCAAAGACTCTGGACAGCCTACAAACAAACAAAAACAAAGAGTGATAACAAAAATCACAAGTTGAATACCTAGTGTAGATTCTATCGATTAGACCATTCTAAGAACTGAGTGATTTATTGACTTGATTTATAAGCCACCTCAATCACCACAGCAACTTTTAAATAGCAGAAAATAATAAATTTAAAACAACAAAGTGAGAAAATAATTGCTACAAAAATATTAAGAACCCATATTAATGAAACAACACAAAGATTACACAGCCTACCAACAGATTCTTAACAGCCTTCGTGCACCGGAATACAGGTAGTCTTCAACTTACAATCGCAATTGAGCCCAAACTTTCTGTTGCTAAGTGAGACAGGTTAAGTGAGCTTGGTCCCATTTTATGACTTTTCTTGCCACGGTTGTTAAGTGAATCACTGCAGCCGATAAATTAGCAACTTCGTTATTAACTGAATGTGGCTCCCCCATTGACTTTGCTTGTCAGAAGGTCACAAAAGGGGATCGCGTGACCCCCCTCGGGACACAGCAACGGTCGTAAGTATGAACTGGTTGCCAAGCACCTGAATTTTTGGTCACATGATCCCCGGGATGCTACAAAGATTGGAACTGTGAAAAATGGGCAGTTACTTTTTTTTCCAGTGCCGTTATAACTTTGAACAGTCACTAAATGAACTCTTGTAAGTCGAGGACTACCTGTTAAGTGAATAATATTGTTACCTGCTGATCAGGGGCTAAGATCCAATAACCGCATATCACAGTGATGGCGAACCTTTTAGAGACTGAGTGCCCAAAAACTGTCCCCCATCCCCGCTCCGCCTCCCACCCTGCCTGCTCCGCCCCCACCCGCCCTCTGTCCCACCCACCTGCAGGGACACGCACCGCCTCCATGGTCCGCAGCAGATCACCCAGGCAGCCCTGCAGCACCATGGCAGCCACGCCCTCCGCCCACACCCCGCAGCATCATGTGCACGCTATGGGGTGCAAGGGCGAGTCGTGTCCCTGCTGCCCAGCTTTGTCCTTGGCTGCTCTGCTCCATGTGGGTCGCGCCTGGGGGCAATTCTCCTCCTGGGAGGCTGCTGGTGAGGAGGGGGCCACAGGGGGAGGCGGGGCTGGGGCGACGGCACGCGTGCCCACAGAGAGGGCTCCGAGTGCCGCCTCTGGCACGCATGCCATAGGTTCGCCACCACTGGCATATCATCTGCACACGGAGGCTACCTCGCCTCATGTAGCCAGAGAGTGTTCTGTCCCCCGTCCGACTCACACCCCCCAACCAGTCAGCCGAGGGCTGAAAAACTGCTCAGCACTGCCAAATACAGATGAACACTTGGCAGCAACTCCGTGGCTGCCTGCCAAGACCTTTACTGATAACACAATACAAACACAAGATAAGTCCAGGATAAATTGCCGGAGTGCTGCAACATGAGATTCAGCAAAATTGTTCGTCACAAGAGTTTCAAACGGCACACCTCTTACTTATATAGCCTGTGGGGTGTGGCCCAGTGACTCAGCTGAAATCTCTGGCACGGCGTTTCAGCTGCTGCGCACGCTTGTCCCTCCGACGCTGGCGTGGATCCAGCCAAGACGTATCCTCCTCGGAGTCCGATACACCTGGCTCCTGGCCAATCCCAGAAGCACCTGGCTCCTGGCCAATCCCAGAAGCACCTGGCTCCTGGCCAATCTCCTCTCCGTCGGAAGGCACCGAAGGCCGCACCAGAGGGGAAGGTCCTGGAGAGGGAGGCCTGGCCATCTCCTCTCCTTCATGTTCAGAGCCTTCCTCCTCTGATGAGAGGGACCCACAGGACGGAGCCACAACAGAGAGCTTCACAAAATGGCACCCTACAGCTTTTGATCATACAGCTTCCTCCTTCCGTTATATAGTCAAGATGGACAATGTTTAATATTTATTTGCTATGTATATGTAGGGGTGAGGGTCTGTACATATGTTGTACATAGTATGGTTTAGGTGTGTGTCATGTATGTGTTTCACTTTGAGAGCGGGCAACTAAATTTCATTTTTTGATGTGTGCCGTTCTGCCCACAGTAAAAAAAATGACAATAAAAGTTATGTTATGTTATGTTATGTTATGTTATGTTATGTTATGTTATGTTATGTTATGTTATGTTATGTTATGTTATGTTATGTTATGTTATGTTATGTTATGTTATGTTATGTTATCTTATCTTATCTTATCTTATCTTATCTTATCTTATCATCTCATCTCATCTCATCTCATCTCATCTCATCTCATCTCATCTCATCTCATCTCATCTCATCTTATCTGGAGTGGGAAAAACTGTTGAGTCCTGAAAGTCCAACAGTGCAAAGAGATCTGAGCAGAGACACAGTAAACCAGGGCTTTTCAACCAGTGGTACGGGTACCACCTGTGGTATATTGGCACCTGGCAGGTGGTACATGACCATCCTAGAAAAGTGGTAGCGGGGGAGGGGAATGAGCTGAACCGGTGGCAGCACCACACAAGCCTGAGAGAGAGATGGCTGGAGCTGCAGGGCTGTCAAAAGCTCAGCGGAAGCGCCAGGATCAGTGCTTCTTTCGGACTGTCAAGGCTCAGCGGAAGCACCAGGATCAGTGCCAGGCTTCAGCTGGAGCTCAGCGCTGATCCTGGCGCTTCTGCTGAGCCCAGAAGAAGCGCCGATCAGCTGGAATGTTGCAGCATCTCCAGGGTCTTGTGATTTACATTCAGATGCTTGGCAACTGATTCGTATCGGTCACAGTGTCCCAGGGTCATGTGAAGTGACCAAAACCTGCTGCAACCACCCAGCAGAGGGGGGGAATAAAAACCAAACACCCCCCACCCTACCCCCACTGCCAATCCTCAACAGAAATGCTCACAACAATGAAAACCTCGGACAGGAGGAAGAGTGCCGCCGGCCGGGCAGGCAAGTGTCTTGCTCGGCTGTGGCTTGGGGGGCACTTTTTTCAGTGCCATTGTAACTTTGAACAGTCACTAAGCGAACTGTTGTAAGTCGAGAACTAACTGTACTTTATCACTTTTTTCCTTTTTTTGGGGGGGGGGGTCAAGTTTTTGACACCTTGCTAGGCGACTGTGGTACTTGGATATTGCCATATCCTAAAAGTGGTACAATGGGTGAAAAAGTTGAAAAGCCCTGCAGTAAACCTCCTTCCCAACTCTTGCAGGTGGTTCAGATGGATGCCATGATTGACGACCTTTGATACATCAGGTAGGACCAAGCAAATAGTGCTACGCTAACCCAGTCCCAACAGATGTCACAGACTTGAATATTTTATTTATTTGCCAAGGGTGATTAAACACACAAGGAATTTATCTCCGGTACAAAAGCACTCACTGTACTTGCAAGGCAACAGAGAAAATAATACTAACAACATCTAGCGTGGTCCTTGTTAACCTCAGGCAACAATTGAGGTGGTATAAATTTATGTACAGGCAGTCCTTGACTTACAGCAGTTCATTTAGTGACCATTCAAGGTTACAACAGCACTGAAAAAAGTGACAGATGACCATTGTTGACACGACTGTTGCAGCATTCCCAGGGTCACGTGATCAAAATTCAGCCACTTGACAACTGACTCGTATTTATGACAATTGTAGTATCCCCAGGGTCGTATGATAATCTTTTGCGACCTTCTCACAAGTAAAGTCAGTGGGGAAGCTAGATTCACTTAACAACTGTGTTACTAACGTAACAATTGCAGTGATTTAATTAACAACTGTGGCAAGAAAGGTTGTAAAATGGGGCAAAACTCACTTAAACTACTGTCTTGCTTAGCAAAAGCCATTTTGGGTTCAGTTGTGGTCATAAGTCAAGGGCTACCTGTAATTTATGTTTGGCACAGCTCTCATCTTCCTCAGAACACACAAGTCCCATAAACACGTCAAGGTAGTGTCTCACTGGGGGATGATACCAATAAACGGGCAAAGTAAAGAAGACAATAAAAGAAATAAATAATAATAATACTGCCATATTCTATGGCAGTGGTGGCGAACCTATGGCATGCATGCCAGAGGTGGCACTCAGAGCCCTCTCTGTGGGCAAGCACGCCCTCGCCCCAGCCCCATCTCTCCCCACGGCCCCCTCACTAGCAGCCCCCCAGAGGAGAGTTGCCCCCGGGCACGGCCCACATGGAGCAGCGCAGCCAAGGACATAGCAGCTGGGCAGACTTTAACAAGACTCCGCCCTCGTGCCCATCACATGCAGATGATGTGTGGCGTGGGCAGAGGGTGTGGCCACCATGGCGCTGCTGGGCCGCCATGGCGATCTGTTGCGGTGGGCCGTGGAGGCGGTGGGTGGCCCTGCGGGCGGGAGCGGTTTTGGGGCACTCGGTTTCTAAAAGGTTCGCCATCACTGCTCTATGGATTGATATACATACACATTAGACAGAACTGCGAGATTTAGGTGTTCAGCAGAGACGGCTTCCTGAGAAGGGGCGTTGTCTTACCTGAACGCCTTTTCTCAGTACGGAGATGGAGAATCCACCGGTGGGTTTTCTCTGTCTGCCTGCTCCTGAGACCAAGTAGCCAAACTTTGACACGCCCCCGTTGCTGTGAGACCCAGTCTTATTGAGGGCGAAAGCGGCTAAGGATGTACTAGGTATTGGCTCTCTAACCCCTAATAACGGCCTGACTGACCTAAGGGTGGGTATGGATTCTCCATCTCCGTACTGAGAAAAGGCGTTCAGGTAAGACAACGCCCCTTCTCCAGTACAGGAGATGGAGAATCCACCGGTGGGACATACCAAAGCCTCACTGTCCCAGCGGATGGGAATCAGGTAAGGCCGAATCCGCGGTCCCCGCAATCACCTGTTGGAGAACCCTCCTACCGAAGGAGGCGTCAGCCGAGGCGAAGCGATCAATCTTATAATGGCGCACGAATGGGGAAGGTGAAGACCATGTCGCAGCTCTGCAAACCTCCTCGATGGAGGCCTGAGTGGCCCACGCCGCAGATGTTGCAGCGCTGCGAGTGGAGTGCGCCGTGATACGATCCGGAACCGGCTGGGAGGAGGCCTTATACGCCTCCGCGATGCAGGCCCTAATCCACCTGCCAATGGTGGATGTGGACACCCTCTGTCCTAGGGAGGACGGACGAAACGAGATGTAGAGGGCCTCAGACTTCCTAAAGGGCGCTGTGCGTTTGATGTAGCGCTTTAATGCCCTGCGAACATCTAACGTGTGCCACTGACGTTCCAGGTCGTGGGAAGGATCGGGAGAGAAATTTGGCAATACGACCTCCTGAGTTCTGTGAAAAATCGAGTTGACTTTAGGTACAAAGGTAGGATCTAAGCGAAGGACCACCCTGTCCTGGTGGAAAACGCAGAGATCCTCCCTGATTGAAAGGGCAGCTAGTTCCGAGATACGTCTGGCCGACGTGATGGCTACAAGGAACGCAACCTTAAGAGACAAAGCCCGCAATGGTACCATGTTAATGGGTTCAAAGGGGGGTTTGGCGAGTGCTCGAAGTACCCGAGGGAGCTCCCAGGAAGGGTACCGGTGCACCACTGGAGGTCGAGAGTTGGATGCGCCCTTAAGGAAGGCGCGTATCCTAGGATGGTGAGCTAAAGGACCCGAATTTGCACAAGACAGCAATGTAGACAGGGCTGCCACCTGCCTACGAATGGTGGCAGGTGCCAGCCCTCTGTCTAAACCGTCCAGAAGATAGTCAACAATCTGAGGAATGTATCCAGTTGCTGTCTGCCACACCAATTGCAAAAACGTTTCCATGTGGAGTCGTAAATGCGATTGGTAGCGGGTCGACGAGCCGCCTGGATCAAAGAGATTGCTCGTGGGGAAAAACTTTCCTGAGTCATGATGCGGCGCTCAAGCGCCATACAGCTAACTGAAGCCACTGAGGGTCCGGGTGTTGAAGGCCCCCCCCCCGTTGGAGAGACATGCGACGCGGGGGAATCTGCCATGGGGGATGGACGGAAAGGCTCATTAGGTCGGCGAACCAAGGCCTCCGAGGCCAGTACGGAGCGACCAGAACCACCTCTGCCCTCTCCAGTAGCAGCCTGCGTATGGTCGCCGGAATGAGCGGGAGGGGAGGGAAGGCGTAAAGTAGGCCCTTCGGCCACAGAGTCCTTAAAGCGTCCGTCCCCTCCGCCCCCGGGTGGTAATATCGGGAGAAGAACCTGGGGAGCTGTGTATTGTTCGGTGACGCGAACAGGTCGAGGACCGGTAGGCCGAACCTGCGTGTTATCTCTGAGAACAGGACCGGATCTAGTCCCCATTCCGAGGGATCTATCGTGGCTCGACTCAAGAAGTCTGCCCGTTGGTTCCTGTCCCCAGAGATATGTTCGGCCCTGAGGGAAGCCAGGTTGGTTTCCGCCCAGGACCCCAGTAGCCGGGCCTCGGTCATGAGGGACCTGGACCTGGTACCCCCTTGCTTGTTTACATGGGCTTTGGACGCCACGTTGTCCGTGAGGACCAACACGTGACGACCCTTGATGTGGTGGCTGAACTGACGGAGGGCTAGGTGGATGGCCCTGAGTTCCAGCCAATTGATGTTGTGTCTCAAGTCTGCGCATGACCAACGGCCCTGCGCAAACTGAGACTGTAGATGGGCACCCCAGCCGAATAGGCTGGCATCTGTCGTGATGGTAAGACGGTCCGGCTCCTTGAAGGGTGACCCCTTGGTCACTGCCCGCGAGAACCACCAGTGCAGGGACCTCCGGGCGTGCATTGGGAGCTTCACCCATTGGTTGGATGCGCTGACGTTCAATCGCTGGAACGGTAGAAGGAACCATTGGAGTTCCCGTAAGTGGAGCCTGGCCCAGGGAACAATGGCTATGCAGGAGACCATCTTCCCTAAAAGTTGGGATAACAAGGCCAACGTCACTACCCGTTCTCGGTACACCATGCGAGCTAAGTCCCTGATGCTGACCAACCACTCCTGGGATAGATAGACCACGCAGTTTGCGGTGTCTATGATGGCTCCCAGGTGTAGAAGCCTGGATGAGGGAACCATCTGGCTTTTCTGGAAGTTCACCAAGAACCCGTGCTGTTGAAGGACCTGAATAGTTAGGGCGAGGTCTGTCTGAGCCGCCCGGAAGGAGGACGCCTGAATCAGAATGTCATCCAGATAACACTGGACGCGTACCGGTACCTTCCGGAGGTGGGCGGCCAGCACAGCCAGGATCTTGGTGAACACCCTGGGTGCCGAGGAGAGGCCGAATGGAAGAGCCTTGTACTGGAAATGCTGGCCCCTGTAACAGAACCTGAGGAATCGCCTGTGGTCTGGAAGGATGGGGATGTGGAGGTACGCTTCTGAGAGGTCTATCGATGCTAGGAAGTCCCCCTGTCTGATGCCTCCCAGGATGGACTGAAGTGATTGCATTTTGAATTTTTTGTATGCAATGTAACGATTCAGACTTTTCAAGTCTAGAATCGCCCTCCATCCCCCCGAGGTTTTGGGAACCACAAAGAGGATGGAGTAGAATCCCCTTCCTTCGTGACCTGACGGTACCGGTTCTATGGCCTGAATGTCTGTGAGATGACGAATGGCCTCCTGCATAAGACCCTGCTTGATTGGATTCCGAGATGTGGGGCAGGAGATGAAGTGACCCGGCGGAATCGCCAGTAACTCTAGGGACAGACCTAGTTGTACGGTTTGTAATACCTATTTGTCTGTGGTGGTGAGTTCCCACCGGTGGAAAAAATGGGACAGCCTGCCTCCTATGGGAAGGGCAATTTGGGAGTCACTTGGACTTCTTAAAGGGACGTCCCGTTCCCCGAAATGGCCGCCTATTCTGTGGCTGTTGCTTGGACCGAAATCCTGTCCTGTCATAGGGGCGGTCATATGTGCGATCCTGCCTAGGCGTGAAAGGTCGAAACGGCTGGGCTGCTGCAGAGCCCGAATTTTGCCAAAAGGGCTGCCTTCTGGAGTAAGGAGTGGGGCGTTTGTCGGATCGCTTGGTGATGTGAGCCATGACTTTCCGCTTATCCTTGTTTTCCACAAGGAAAGGGTTCAGGGCTTCACCAAAGAGATGTTTCCCCTGGTAGGGGGCGGATCCAAGGCGCCATTTGGCCTTGGCATCGGCCTGCCAGTGTTTGAGCCAGAGCATCCTCCTGGCTGAAACATTGGAGGCTAAGGCTCGTGAAGCAAAATTAGCCGACTGTAGAGTCGCGTCTGACGCGTACTCCGTAGCGGCCACCATTTTGCTCAAGTCCTGATGAGTCCGAACATCCTCTGGGGGGACTCTGGCTTGCAGCTGCCGAAGCCACAAGAGAGTGGTTCGGACAAAAAAGGACACGCATGTGGCCGTTTTGATGGCCCATGCGGTTGACTGATGGGTCTTGCGAAAGGTTAGATCGCATTTCCTGTCGTCCGCCTTAAGGGCCTCCGCCAAATCCCCAGAGACTGCCGTCTGAGACACCAGAGGAGTCCAGGCTTCATCTACCAGAGGTACCTCCAAGGCTTCAGTGAGGTCCTTGGAGGTGTGATATAGCTTCTTGTCCGACCCACTAATGGAGAGGGAGGCAGAAGGGGAAGACCACTGTTTCTTTATCCCTGTGATGAATATATGAGGGCAGGGAACGTGATGCTGAGTTGCCTCGGTCGCAAAAAATATGGGATCTGGACTCGCCTCGGCGGTAGCCTGTGGCTGAGGAAACTGATCGGACCCTATATTGGCCGTGGCAGTGGCCTTGGGGAGTAAGGAGAGAAACAAAGCATGATTAAAAAGGCCACCTGAAGAGGGCTCCGGGGGAAGTACCTCGTCTTCTGACCAATCAAGCTCTGGCGGTTCCCCTCCCGTGTGGGATGAATAGCCGCCAATTGAGGAGTGGTCAGGTGACGGAGGATCCTGAGTGAGAAGGTCCTCCGCTGGTAGCGTAGAAGGAGGCATGGCTGGAGTAGAAGCCTCCTGCCCAGGGGTATGACAAGATCGGGCCGCAAGTGCCCGGTCAACGACCTTGGAAAGTAAAGCTTCCAGGCGGCCGTCTGAGAATAAGTCCCCTAGATCTGGGCCCCTGAGCCCCGCCGCCATAGGGGTAAATGTAGCCTCCGGAGCCAAGCTTGTGGCATAGGAAGGTGGCCCAGTACCCGCATGGTGTACTGCCGGGGTAGCTGGGTCGACTGTCAGGGACCACACTCCCTGAGCCGAAGTGGATGGACCCAAGGGGAGATCGAATTCTGTGGCCACCATCTGATCCCTGTCATGCCTGGCCTGTTTTTGTGCCCTGGCAAATTCTTTCTCCAGGGCCTGGTGCCTACGGCTGGCCTGCTTCTCCGCCACCTTTGATGTCTTCTTCAGAGTTGCCTTGCCCTTATTTTTCAGCTTGCCCGCTGCCTCCTGTCCGGAAGATTTGTACCGGCCGTGAGTGGATGACGGGGACGCGGTGCCCAGCAGCTGAGGCGCCGTGGAATCCTCCATCCTGGAATGAGCTATCTCAGGAAACCTGAGGGGGAGCTCGGCAAGCAAGCGGATGGCGAGAAGATCTGTTCAGAGCAAGTAACAAAGACTGCTCCCCTGACCACCGACCTGACAATCTCTCTGGGTTTAGGTCACGGTCACTAGGATGGACCGAAGGCACGGTAGGGGCCCGCAAAGGCTCCGCCCGGAGGCCTTAGGTGGCCAGTCAGGGTGCACCAGGTATCAATCGAGGGCGTAAAGGCCTGACAATGAGGCCTGGCACAGGCAATGAGATGAAAAGTGAAGTCCTGAATCCAGATGGTGGTCTAAGAATTGGCAAAACTAATCCTGTATGAACAGAAGCTAATGTTCAATTCCTATGGAGGGCCATGCTCCCAGTGCCTCCAAAATGGCGGCCGCGGCCAATTTCTATAAGGCCCCTGACCGCAGTAAGTCCCAAAGGGATAACGAGCCACAACCACTTTGCAATAAATTGGGGAATTCACTGTCTCAGTAAGGACAAAGTTTGCAGTTTCAATTGCCTTGCGGCGCACACAAGCGTCGGCCGCGACTTTGGGCCGTTGCCAATAGCCCGTAGGGACAAGTCTAGCAAAGGAAGGCAAGGACGAGAGCGTTCAAAATGGCGGCCGCGACTTTCGGCCGTTGCAAACGGCCCGCAGGACAAAGATAGCAATGGGCAAGCCTAGTAGCTGATGCAAGGGGACGAGATTTCCTCAATTTTTGGGGAATTCGCTCACCTCAGCCGAGTAACAAGTTTCCTGAAGTAACTGCCGAGCGCGCCCAAAATGGCGGCCGCGGCTTTTGGCCGTTGTAAACGGCCCGGAGTACCAAAATTTAGAGATGGCAAGCTTAATATCATAGGCAAAAGGCAGGATTTCCACAAAGCGTTGGGGAATTGCCTCCCTTAACCGAGGAAAGGGTCCCCTGTAGCAGTTCGTCAAGCACGCCCAAAATGGCGGCCGCAACTTTCGGCCGTTGCAAACGGCCCGGGAGAACGAAAAAAACAATAAAATGGAGAGCCTAACAGAAACGCTGGGCTCACGAAGGGAAATAAATGACGGGGGAAACGGCAAAGAATGCCCTCCCCCCTCCCCAGATCCCTGGAGATATGAAGGATGACGGGGATATTCCCCCCACACACACCTCCCTCAGAAAAGCCTCAAATCAGCCGATTTGAGGCCCCGCTGATCCCAGCAGAACTAAGGGGGCTTTTCTGGGGAAATGTAAGCTGGAGAATTCAACGATGGGTCTCTGACCTGCAATTATCTGAGTCTAACCCTGAGAGCCAAACCTTGAGACGTCTGCAAGAGCTTGAGACCAAGATAAGACTGGGTCTCACAGCAACAGGGGGCGTGTCAAAGTTTGGCTACTTGGTCTCAGGAGCAGGCAGACAGAGAAAACCCACCGGTGGATTCTCCATCTCCTGTACTGGAGAAAAGAATATATCACTCCATCCTTCAGAACAGGTGAGAAGGATGAAAATTCACACAAGGGTGAATTCTTCACTGCAGAACCCATTCACGATGCACCTTCCTGACAGTCTTCATCAACCAGGAAGGACATGGATATTATATGCATGTGACAGGGCTAATAATCTCAGGAACCTGGTCCACTTGCTTGCCTTGTCCACAGGCTCAAACTCCATACAACTAAGGCTGCTGCTTTAGCCAACTTTAGCTTGAATCTGCCTATCCAGAGTCCAACTTGGAACGAATCTGAGCAATTTTATTTCCAGATGTGTAGAATATTCCTCATGGCATCCCTTGAGATGCATTTCATACCTTTCCTTTCTTAAAGAGACTCGGGGTTACAGGTAGTCCTTGACTTCCATCCGGTTGCTTAGTAACTGTTCAAAGTTACAACGGATCCCCCTCCAAAATTTCTTATGACCTGGATTCAATTTTCCAACATCCACCCACTCCTCCCATGTTCACGGGACTGCATTTTGGGTATTCAGCAATCAGTCTGCAGTTATGGCCATTTGCGGCATCCCGCAGTCACATGACCACAATTAGCAATGTTTTTGCTGGAAACCGGCATTTACTTCTGGTTTCCGATGAAAAATGCCCCATGGTGAACAATGGGTTCATTTTACGACTGTTGCATTCACTTAATGATACCCACAAAAAGGATAATAAAATCAGGCGTGGTCACATGGTGACCTGCTTTACAACCATCATGATTTGGGATTCAAAGCACCGGCTCAATTATGGTCATAATTTTGAGGATACCTGTACCTTGAAAAGGACCACTGATTGGCCATTTGCAGACTTCTTATCAGCAGTAAAATAATTACATGTTGCTGTTCTTATTGCACAATGTAAGCCCTACTATGGGCTTTTATATATATGTTTTCATCTTTTTTCCAGAGGTTTTAGATATCTCCCCAAGTGCCCTCTGAAAACCAAGCACATCTATTAGATACCTTGGGCTGAAAGGATATGTATTTAATGTGTTTAACTTAACACAGTCATTTATACTTCTGTAGGGAGTTTTACAAAGTGGGGGTTACTATCCAGACCACACCCCATATACTTGAAAGGAAAGAGACCCTAGATCAGCTGACTGGACATGTATCCTGGTGCTGTGCCATGCAGGTTTTTAAACATAGCATTAAACACTCTGAATCAATTGTAAAGCAGTGCCTTACCCCTCAATGGATGGAACCCTCCCCCAAGCTCATAATAGGCTTGAAAATTCCCAAAGATGTGTGACAAATTTGATCCATATACCTGGAGGCAACTGGACTTTGTTTGCCTTGCAGCCGTTTCCCTTCTCATCCGAGAATGGATGAGAAGTGAAACGTCTTCAAGGAAAAACAAGAAAATCCAGCTGCCTTTTGAAAAAAAGCACCTTTGTGACCTAAAGAAGACCCTTTTTGAGTTATGCATCTTATTTCATTTTCAAATGGCTAAGATAAGTTCAAATGTGATTTTTAGATTTAGGTCATAATTCCAGCAAATGAGGAAAAAACCCGTGGATAACAAAGAAACTATAAAGAGTGGAAAGAGAAGCTCAGACATAAAAATTTTAGATTATAGTAATGTTTAAGAGACTCAACAGTATTCCCTCTGAGATCTGTACAGCTCCAACTCTGCTGGGCTTTAGAAAGACTATTAAAACCTGACTTTTCAAGAGGCCCTAGAGTTAGATATGCAATGAATTTTTGTCTCTCCTTAACATTTGGAGTTTTATTTTAATGTATTCTGGTATTGTTTCTTAGCGGTTAAGTGTAAATTGACGTTGTTGTTATGCATATTATTAACCTTCTTGATGGAGTAGGGGAACGTAAGCTGTTCAGAGTCTGAAATTCTTGAATAAGACATAAGAAGTGCTTCAAGAAGCCTTCCAGAAGGTGGAAGACAGCAAGTAAGAGGACGAAAGAAGGGAGGAATGGGACGTAATAGCCCAAGTCTCTCAAGAATAGTTCTTATACTCTGGAGATTCAGAATCTATTCCAGGGCCTCACTGCTGATCACATTTCTAGATTCCTGGATGAAAAGCCGCTGTCAAGGGCCTCTGGGACCGAGGAAGCCATTTAACAAGATTCTTGCCTTTGTTCTAAAGAGGAGAAAATGATGGAGTCATAGCGATGACTGGAATCTCTTTAATGAAAGAAAGGAAATGAAGCACCAATTTACAGATGGACAGTCTATCAACTAAAATGCAACATTCATTACCTGAAAGGAAAAAAAAAACCCATCATCACTCTGAAGTCCACTGACAAATATCCTTTTCTACCGATCCCTGCTAGAACAAATGATACCGTCGGACATAACCTGAAGACATTTTGCAAGGGAGAAGGGAATATGAATGGTATATTTTTCATTCTTTCCTCTTGAGGGATTTGGCCCAGGGGCAGAGAGGGAGAAAAAAAATATTTACTTATTAAACTTATAACAAAAGTAAGGTCCTAGATTTAGGCAAGAAAAACCAAATGTACAGGTACAGTATAGGGGGTACCTTGCTCAATAGTAGTAACTGTGAGAGGGATCTCGGAGTCCTAGTGGACAATCACTTAAATATGAGCCAGAAGTGTGCTGCAGCTGCCAAAAAAGCCAACACAGTGCTAGGCTGCATTAACAGAGGGATAGAATCAAGATCACGTGAAGTGTTAATACCACTTTACAATGCCTTGGTAAAGCCACACTTGGAATACTGCATCCAGTTTTGGTCACCATGATGTAAAAAAGATGTTGAGACTCTAGAAAGAGTACAGAGAAGAGCAACAAAGATGATTAGGGGACTGGAGGCTAAAACATATAAGGAACGGTTGCTGGAATTGGGTATGTCTAGTTTAACGAAGAGAAGGACGAGGGGGGACATAAAAGCAGTGTTCTAGTATCTCAGGGGCTGCCACAAAGAAGAGGGAGTCAAGCTATTTTCCAAAGCGCCTGAAGGCAGGACAAGAAGCAACGGGTGGAAATTAACCAAAGAGAGAAGCAACCTAGAACCAAGGAGAAACTTCCTGACAGTTAGAACAATTAACCAGTGGAACAACCTGCCTCCAGAAGCGGTGAATGCTCCAACACTGGAAGTTTTTAAGAAGAAACTGGACAGCCATTTGTCCGAAATAGTATAGGGTTTCCTGCCTGAGCAGGGGGTTGGACTAGATGACCTCCAAGGTCCCTCCCAACTTTATCATTATTATTATTATTATCCATAGGGTACTGCAGAGTATAGAATTTAGCAGAAGTAGAAGGAAATAATTCAGTGTGTTTGCCAGAAGATTACTAAAAAAAAAATTTTTTTTTTAAAGTTACAGGTCAACACAGTTCACCAGCTGTGATGGTATAATGTTTAACATGCAACTTCACTGAAGTGGCGGGATGATAAGATGGAGAGAGACCCAATTTGCATGCCGAAGACCTCAGTTTACATTCTTGGCATCTGCATTTAACAAGCTCTTAAGTATTAGATAATAGGAAAGATCTCATGCCCCCCCACATCTTCAGAGAACCAAAAATTGAAACTTGTATAATATACAGTAGTGGCCAAAATTGTGGAAACCTTTTGGGAAAAGTGTACAGTAGAAATGCCGCCTTTGGTTAAGTTTCCACCCATTTTTCTTCTAATTTCTTTATAACTGTAGCCTTGTTCATTTAATAATACTATTTTACATCGCTTTCTGCGCGACCAGTCAACTCTTTGCACCATGACTTTAATTTTATTACGTTTTACAAGCTCACTAAATGAAAGAACACAAAAAACCCCAACCAACTTGATAGCGATCACATAACACACTGACAGATGTCCTCCTCTCAGCTTCAATACATGACATCAATAACTGAATCCTACCGTGATCTGATTGGCTCATTGCCAAAACAAGATGACACCCGATTGGCTCTCTAAACCAGTGGTTCTCAACCTTTTTAATGCCGCGACCCCCAACCGGTCATAAGTCGAGGACTAAACCGGTCGTAAGTCGAGGACTAAACCGGTCGTAAGTCGAGGACTAAACCGGTCGTAAGTCGAGGACTACCCAACCGGTCGTAAGTCGAGGACGTTCCCTGCCCGGGAGCGCCGTGCATGCGTGGTTCCGCCCTCTGTGTCGGCCGAGGCGTAGCTGGCAAGCAGCAGAGACAGAGCAGGCCGACCACCAGCTGGCCCAGCCCAAGGGAGGTAAGGCACCCGCCGGAAAAGGGGAAAAAATGGCGGACAAAAAAATGGCGGACAGCCTTGCTTGGCGACCCCCGTGAAATGGTCGATCGACCCCAAATGGGGTCGCGACCCATAGGTTGAGAACCGCTGCTCTAAACACTCATACTCATTGGCTACAATCAGATGAAGGAAAGCTACCAGATATCAACCTAAGCAAGTTGTGCTTCCTTTTTCTGGTTATTTGGCTATAACTTTTCATAGACTACAGCACAGATAATTGAACAAACTTTGTTGCATTACATTCTTAATTAAATTATCTTTCCATTGATATATAATTTTATGGTACTATTCCAAAAAAGTGGTAGTTATTAGCCATCAAACCTCAAAAATACACTTTTCCCAAAAGGTTTCCACAATTTTGGCCACTACTGTAGGTAGTCCTCAATTTACAACAATTCACTTAGTGATCATTCGAAGTTACAACAGTACTGAAAAAAGTGACTTAGGACCGCTTTTCACACTTACGACCGTTGCAGCATCCCCAACGGTCGTGTGATCAAAATTCAGACACTTGGCAACTGACTCAGTGATGGCTGCACTGTGCCAGGGTCATGTGATCACCCTTGGCGACCTTCTGACAAGCAAAGTCAACGGGGAAGCCAGATTCACTTAACAACCGTGTGATTAACATAACCACTGTAGTGATTCACTTAACAACTGTGGCAAGAAAGGTTGTAAAATGGGGCAAAACTCACTTAACCACTGCCTCACATAGCAAGATACATTTTGGGCTCAATTGTGGTAGTAAGTTGAGAACCACCTGTATAGCAAAAGTTTTGGGGAGACAACTAACTTCTCTACAGCTTATGGACTCAGGTATAGTATTTTACCCAGAGAAATCTCCATTGGTTTTTAAGCTATTCTTCTCATTCAGTTCTTCTCATGAATGCAGACATTAACATGCAAGCCGTATTAGTCAGTCCTCTTGAACTCAAAAGATGCTGCTTCTAAAAGGACACATGTGGAAAACGCCAGATCTAGTTAAAGCCCTATTATATAGCACTGTAGGAGCTGCTGCTCTTTCCATCTTTCAATTCCACTAACTTATTCTTTCTTTTCTTGGGTTACATGAGAAAATCTACGTGGATAAATGTTTTTGAAAGGTCACATTCTTTCTCCAATCTATGTTTTTCTGCTGCAGTCATTATCTCAGATGGATGCATTATTTTCTTTGTTTCCCAATTTTTATTTCTTCCACTCCAAATTATTCCACCCTTTTATGGGTTTTGTTTTTGTTAATCACTCTGAGAACATTGCTTTGTCCAGTAACGACCTGTTCAACAGAATTTGAGCAAACCAATCCTATAATCAGCAAAATGTAATGGTAAAACGTGAAAGCACCATTTTGGGGTGGAAAATAGAAAGCCAAATTCTTCTCTGAACTTACAAAAATTAGATGGGCTTGACTTTACATTAATTCCTGTTTTTCTTCTTGCGACAAACACCTATCCTAGGGAGTGCCTTTGGTGACTCTTGTTACGACCAGCAGATGATTGCCAGGTGGGCAAATGCTTTGTCCCATCAGGTGAGTGGGAAATGTATTTCATTTAGGTATAGGTAGTCCTCGACTTACAACCATTCATTTAGTGAGTGAAACGGCACTGAGAAAAAGTGACTTACAACCAGTCCTCACACCTATGACCATCGCAGCATCCTACTGTGATGATCCTACACATCAGACATGTCAAACACAAGGCCCGGGGGCCGGATGCGGCCCGCGAAGTGGTTTCATGTGGCCCGCGAAGCCATCCTGAAAACAGTAAGGGAACGGCCCCCGCTGCCTTGGCCTTGGCCCAGGCCGGCTGGCCGGCCGAGAGCCAATGTACAATTTTGTGGTGGCCATCTATGCTGAAACGCATTCAGTCTCCCTCTGACTTTGCCCTGGTACCCATCATGAACAACCTGGCTAAGGAGAGCAAGCACAGCAGCAGCAGCCTTGAGGAGGAGGTAAGTGCAGCTGGGTGCCCCCTTGGGGAAGTGGGGCTGGGCTTGGTGCCTCGGGTGCTTGAGGGCCAGGCTGGGCATTTGACCTCTGCTGCCCAGGGCTCCGGGCAGCCCGCACCACCATCCAGCCCCCCCCCACATGGCCTGAGAGGAACAGTGAGGCTCCTCCAGTGGACCATGCCTTGGCACTTGCCCTGGTCCCACCCCCTTCTGCCAGAGACCCTCAGATCTGTCCCACTCCTGCCCAGGTCCCCACTGGCACCTTTGACGTGAACGATGTAGAGCTGGCCATGCCCACCCAGTACGCCACACCCACTCCCTCCACGCCCACCCAGTAGGCTGCACCCACCCTGGCCACACTCACCCGGCCCCCCAAGGGCAACTGCAATGCTGATGCGGCCCTCAATGAAATTGAGTTTGACACCCCTGCTACACATGATCAAAATTTGGGTGCTTGGCAACAAGCATATATGACAGTTGCAGCATCCCGGGGTGATGTGATTGCCATTTAGAGCAGCGGCCCCCAAACTTTTCGGCACCAGGGACCAGTTCCATGGAGAGAGGTTTTTCCGTGGACCACAGGAGGGCGTGGTTTCAAATGCTGCTTGCATCCCTCCTTTGTTTGCATGGCCCAGTTTCTGCCATGCCGCAGACTGGGGCCGGTCCGCAGACCGGGATTTAAAGAATACAGAATAAGCTCTGGAAGGGACTTTAGAGGTCTTCTAGTCCAACCCCCTGTTCAAACTGGAGACCCTAAACTATTTGTGACCTTCCCAGCTGGCTTCAGAAAAGTAAAATCAACGGGAGAAGCCGGATTTGCTTAATGACAACGATTCACTTAAGAGCTGCAGTGGTTTGCTTAATAACTGTGGGGGAAAAAAAGTTCATAAAATCAGGCATGACTCACTTAACGTCCACCTTGCTTAAGCAACAGAAATCTTGTTCCTCATTAGGGTTGTTAAGCCGAGGGCTACCTGTACGGTAGCTTTAGATGTCTTACTTTACATAGAAGTCCTTTGATTATGAAACACGGTATTTTTTTAAAAAAAAGTTATAAAAGTCGCCGCACGCAAGCTACTTCACCAAGAATCGCACATGAAATATCTCCTCCTACCCATTTGAAGCAAAAATTGAGAAACGTTCAAACTGCTTTTTATATTATTAATGCAGCCTGGTTAAAAATAAGAAGAGATCAATACAGACTGCGGAAACCCAGGAGGGGCAGATTCAGACTGTCAATCAGCCGACAGTCCATCTTGCCGGCTTGAATCCTGAACCTAATGGGGGAATTGCGGTGCACTTCCCATCCCAAAACAAACAGAAGGCTCTGTTCTTTTCATCGACTCACCGCACCGCCTGTCTGATCTGCTAAGGATAAGGCATTAAAGAGGACCTCGTGGGCAGACAAGAAAAATTGCCTTGTATCAGACCAAGGTCCACCCACTCAAACATTCTGCTTTCTAAAGCAGAACAGATGCCTCTGGAAAGCTGGCAAGTAGAGCCGCAAAGGCTGCCCCTTTTGCTAGGGCTGGACATCTGGTGCTCCTTGATTTGGAGAAAGAAGTCTGGTTTACGGTAATGTTTTTCCTTTAACTAGAGTTACGCAATCCCGCCGATTTTGTTTTATTCTGGAAAAAGAAAAATGGGCATAGTGAGCCTCCAATGGCTTAACATTGTTTAGAACAATGGGGGAGGAGGAACTCAAGCTCCCAAGTGGAGAAATGAGGTGGGCCTAGCTGGAAATTGTATTGCCTGCCCACCCCCACCCAGCCCAGTTGCCAGGAAATATCTTTATTAGATGTCTCAAAGGTGCTTTTTCAAAAAGCAAGTGGATTGTTTTTTTCGAAGAAGAAGAA
>BFFQ01000964.1:108508-129711 GCA_003402635.1 Protobothrops flavoviridis
AGGTTGTTCCACTGGTTAATTGTTCTAACTGTCAGGAAGTTTCTCCTTAGTTCTAGGTTGCTTCTCTCCTTGGTTAGTTTCCATCCGTTGCTTCTTGTCCTGCCTTCAGGCGCTTTAGAGAATAGCTTGACTCCCTCTTCTTTGGGACAGCCCCTGAGATACTGGAACACTGCTATCATGTCCCCCCTCGTCCTTCTCTTCATTAAACTAGACATACCCAATTCCAGCAGCCGTTCCTTATATGTTTTAGCCTCCAGTCCCTTAATCATCTCTGTTGCTCTTCTCTGTACTCTTTCTAGAGTCTCAACATCTTTTTTACATCACGGTGACCAAAACTGGATGCAGTATTCCAAGTGTGGCCTTACTAAGGCATTGTAAAGTGGTATTAACACTTCACGTGATCTTGATTCTAGTCCTCTGTTAATGCAGCCTAGCACTGTGTTGGCCTTTTTGGCATCTGCAGCACACTGCTGGCTCATATTTAGGTGATTGTCCACTAGGACTCCGAGGTCCCTCTCACAGTTACTACTATTGAGCACAGTTACTACTATTGAGCAAGGTACATGCCAGTTAACAAGCAACCATTTTAAATCATGGAATTGTGAAGCTGCTGCATTGGTTGTAAGTGCAAGCAAGGACCAGTAGAACAGTCACTAAATGAATGATTGTAAGTTGAGGACTACCTGTTGTCACTATCAGAACTTTAGGTTATGACTCTCCCGATTGCCTTGGCTGGCTGGAAACTGGATGGCCTGTTACCTGTTACTGCTGCTTGCAATGAGTAAAGGAACAAACTGGCTTGATTACAGGCAATCCTCAAATTATAACCACAACTAAAATCAGAATTTTGGTTGCTAAGCAAGGTGGTTGTTAATGAATTCACGCCCAATTTTACAACCTTTTTGCCACAGTTGTTAAGTGAACCACTGCAGTTGTTAATCCCGTGTTTGTTAAGCAAATCCAGTTTTCCCTTTTGACTTTGCTGGTTGGAAGCTGGCTGGGAAGGTTGCAGATGGAGATCTCTTGTCTTCAGGATGCTGAAGCCAATGTAAATATATGCCAGTTATCAAGCACCCGAATTTCGATCACATGACTGTAAGGATGCTGCAATAGTTGTAAGTGTGCAGACCAACCGTAAGTCACTTTTTTTTAATGCCGTTGTAACTTTGAATGGCTGTATGTTGAGGCACAACCTGTATACATTTGGAAAGACTGAACGTGGGGCTGATAAAAGGGGAAGACAGAGACACATTACTAATGCCACCTTCCCTTCCACCACCATATAATTTCTAGATCTGAATTCTAAGAAAGAAACCAAGATCTAGCTATTTATATCTTCCTCTCTGCTGAAGTTCATTTACAATATAGAAATGGTGGCAATCCTTGGCCTCTAATGACGCTGGTACAGTGACCTCTTGGCCTCAACCAGCTGTCCTCTTTTGAGCAGTGTAAGAAAACATATTAAGGAATGCCATTTCACCAGAATTAACAGCAGCATTGGGGTCTGGAGCAGTGACTCTTTCGGTTACTAGCAAAATATATTGCCTCTTCCTAGCCATCATGGCGAGAATGTTAGCTCTTTAAAATAGACCTTTTCACCACTATCCCATTAAAAAAAAAAGGTTGCACAATAACAAAAATAGCAGAAATGAGGTCTCTTGTTCACATTTGGCTTATAGATCATTTATAAGAATTTACTGGCAAGGGGAGGTGGGCCGTATGTGAGAAATACAAAGTCACACATTTGCACCAATAAATTATATCAAGAAGCAGCCAGAGTGCTCACCTGATCAGTTACTTTCTACGCCTGAAGTGAATTAGCAAACAGGGTAATGTGGAATCCAGCAAACCTTGGTTCTGCCAGCCAACATACACAAGGTTTTACAACCTCTATCGTAACTGCACATTACTTAATTTCTTTCATACAGTTTAAATACCCTTTGTTCTTCACCCAACATTACAGACAAATTGTAGCTATACGGAGCTTCCTCTTGGCAGAGATTCACCTTACCTTTCAATTCCGTCCCTTACAAAACAGAAATACGAAGACAGGCTCCAGGGTGCAAAAAATCAAAAAGTCAAGGAAAGACCCAAGCAAGCTACCTAAAGCACGGAGGATGAAAATGTGGGTGGAAAACCCTCAGTGGCAGGATGTAAGTTTGTTGTCAGTGTGATGTCTTGTATGTTAATATGGTACATAGCAGTGTTTCTCAACCTTGACAACTTTTAAGACCTGTGGACTTTAATTCTGGGAGTTGAAGTCCACAGGTTTTAAAGTTGTCAAGGTTGAGAAATCCTAGGACAAGTAGTCCTTGAGTTACAACAGTTCATTTAGTGACCCTTCAAAGTTACAACGGGATTGAAAAAAGTGACTTACAACTGTTTGTCACACTTATGAACATTAGAGCATCCCTGTGGTCACGTGATCAAAATTCAGACGCTTGGTAACTGACTCATATTTATGACGGTGGCAGTGTCCTGGGGTCACGTGATCCCCTTTTGCAACTTTCTGACAAGCAAAGTCAATGGGGGAAGCCAGATTCACTTAACAACCATGTGCTAACTTAACAACTGCAGTGATTCACTTAACAGTAGTGGCAAAGAAATGAAACTTTGATTTTGGTTTTCACTGATTAGATTGATTTATTGTTACAGAAATGGCTAGTTTTTACTATTGTGAAAAAGTAGAAAGTCGAGGCTCGACGTTAATGCTCTATTCTACTGCAACAGGGAAAGTCGGAAGTCAATCTCTTTTTTTTTCCTTTTTCCTCCCTTTCCCTCGCTTTCTTCTCCCTTTTTCCTCCCCATTGTGTCCTACTATTTGCTTTCTATTTTACTTTACATCTTAATAAAATGTTTAAAAAAGAAGCAAGGGTGGCAGGAAAGGTCGTAAAATAGGGCAAAACTCACTGCGAATTTGGAAAGCTGGGAATATAAAGGTTTGTTATCATTTCAACTTCCTGTCCAGCTATTTGTACCAGGAATGCACATGCTGTTGACATGTTAAGAGATTTGTTAAAAAAATATTGAGCAGCCCCACCAGCTTTTGCAATCTCTTCTTTCAACAAGTGATTCCCTAAATCTTTCTTGCTTCCAGCAAACAGAGACTGGTGCTGCTGAATCTCTCAAGAGATTGTAATTCCAACTTCTATTTCTCCTAGGCCAACGTTTTCCATGGCTTGCGTAAATAAGATGGCAATATATAATCTTGGCAGACTCCTGTAAACATTTTGCTGATTGTATAGTTCTGGGTGGACTAGAAGCTGCCTTTCCTATTTCTTGTTTAACATCTTAACCTTAGCTCTTGAGCTAAGAGAAAAATTGGCTCAAAGTCACTTAGTGGGCTTGAACGTGGGTCTCTCTGCAATTTGTCCAGCACCTTAACTACTCATGTAGAGCAGGGGTCCCCAACCGCCAGGTCGCAGCCCACTACCGGGCCTTGAGCCTTTTGGAACGGAGCTGCGGAAGGGCTTCCCCACCTGTGCAAGCAGCGGGCGAAAGTTTGTGCGTGTGCTCCATTTGCGCAAATGTGTGCATTTGCCTGTCACTTGTGCGGAACTATCCCCTCTTCCGCTACTCTGCAAAGCCGAAAAGGTTGGGGAACTCTGATTTAGAGCTCCCCGGCTTTTTCTATTATCCACCAATGTTAGCAATGTAATCTCAGGCACTCCTGCCTTTCTGAATCCGGCTTGTATGTCTTGTTCTCGTTCCATGTAAAACGGAAAAATCTGGAATGCAGAATCTGGAGTGCTGTCTTACTACCATGCGAGGTAAGTGCAGTAGTTTGGTAGCTGAACGTTCTTTTCATTGTGCTTTTTTGGGGTGTCGAAATATAATTTGATCTTTT
Organism: Protobothrops flavoviridis; assembly: GCA_003402635.1. Classification (NCBI taxonomy): domain Eukaryota; kingdom Metazoa; phylum Chordata; class Lepidosauria; order Squamata; family Viperidae; genus Protobothrops; species Protobothrops flavoviridis. The sequence continues at coordinate 112,356 of BFFQ01000964.1, forward strand.
CCAGTTCTTCAGCCTCTGCTTTATTTTCCATCCCGGTAGCTAACTGTGTCATCTTGTAAGATTTTAAAAGATTCTGCTGCAGCACTGCTGTTAGCGCTATTTAATAGGGCGCAGATTCACTTCACTTTCCAGAAGATCTAGCCTAAATTCCTGGAATTTTGGGGTAATCTCCCATGGAAATATTAACTAGATCCATTTCTACTTTGCTCCTGAACCTAGATAATCAGCCAAATACTGCCACCTTCTGAGGCATGAATGGACCCTTTTTAAAACCACAGACAAGAATTCAAAAGAACTCAAATATTAAGCATCCTTTGCTGAGATAATTTATCATAGTTCAGTTATCCTGTGTTTATAAGATTGAAAGGAAGCTGCCATTTGAAATGAAAGCTTTAATAACAGAATCACAAGGCTAGCTAAGGTAGATTAATGAATTGCCTTAAGGAGCAATGGCTTAGATTATTTTCCGTCATAATAATGGTGACTGATTTCCACATTAACCTCCATGGAACTGAAGTGATCTTATAAGCATATTGGGTTTTTTTTAAAGAAATTCTGCTAATTTGCAGATATATCACCTATTATTATTTACAGTACGTCTAACAAAAAGGTGAAAATATAAAGAAAAATGTGGCGCAAAGCTAAACTAGTAAGGCAATTGTAGAATTCTGAAGAATCAAGACAAAAAATAAAAATGCAAAGGTATATGTGCAAGTGTATGAAATACCTACAGAAACTCAGATAAGTGATAGACAGGAGAGAGAAATTATTGTCAGTGAGGACAAAAGCTCTGTAATTTAGGAACACAAGGCATAAACAATCATCTACACATTCAGAGGTCTGCTCTTCTGTTCTATGCCGTTCAACCTAAATGGATTATCCTAATTAAGAAAATAGGATAAAAATGTCATCTGGAAGTCCTATGAAATTACCATAATGAATGCTGCACAATAAAAGATCTGCCTGGAAACAGCCCAAAGGAGTTTGTTGATATTATTCCATTTGCTTCATGTTGGATAATCTCTGAGGTGCAAGGCTGGAGATGATTATATGTTCCCTCCCCCTTTTTCAACAAGAAAAGAAAAGCTGGCTTTGGGAAACTGTAAACCAGTTAGCTAATGTCAACACTGGGAAGAATACAGAAAAACAGAGTTGGAAGGGAACCTGGAGGTCTTCTAGTCCAACCACTTGCTCAAGCAGGAGAACCTATACCAGTGATGGCGAATCTTTTAGAGACCGAGTGCCCAAACTGCAACCCAAAACCCACTTATGTATCGTCGGGGGCCGGGTGGGCGTGGCCCATTGGGTAGGTGTGGCCCATTGGGTGGGCGTGGCTGTGGTGGTAACGGCAGACTGGGTGGGACTAAAAAGTTCAATCAATCAATTCCAACTTCACAAGATTTTTTTTTCCCGCGAGAAGTTGAAATTGATTGATTGAATCTTTTTTTTTTTTTTTGCACACGGCGGCAGAGGCCAAGAGAAAAGGTTTTATAAAACCCAGCTGAAGGCCTAGGACTGGGGCGACGGCGCGCATGCCCACAGAGAGGGCTCTGTGTGCCACCTGTGGCACGCGTGCTATAGGTTCGCCACCATGGACCTATACCAGTGATGGTGAATCTTTTAGAGCCCGAGTGCCCAAACTGCAACCCAAAACCCACTTATTTATCGCCAGATGCCAGGTGGGCGTGGCCCACTGGGTGGTCATGGCTGTGGTCATGGCAGACTGGGTGGGTGTGGCCAAGGTGGGCGTGGTCACCTCGATGTTGCTCGTGGGGATGGACACCTATGGGGGAGTGGGGCAGTGGGCAGGAGGCTCGTCCTGCGGGGTGAGGCGAGGCAGGGTGGAGGTGCCATTGACGCAGGGCAAGGCGAGGCAGGGGCCTGGGTGGCTGCTGCCTGACACCGTCGGCCCCCGCACAGAGGCCAGCGAGCGCATGGGGGCCGACAGTGTCCGTCAGCAGCCACAGCCTGCCGGCCCCTCGACCGGCGCATTCTGGGGCTCCGCAGCCCACCGCCAGCAGTTCAGAGAAGCCGCCTCTGTGCTGGACGGACGGCCAACAGCTGAGGAGGCGATGCAATGGGTCGTGCCCAGGAAAAGGAGAGCATGCGAGGCCAGGAGGGATGGGATAGGGGGGAGGGAGGGAAACCAGCCGTGCTGGGAGCTCGGTGAGTTAGTGGGCGGCTAGTTGAAGAGGGACGGTTGCCATCTCCAGGGCACGGTGCGTGTGCCCACAGGGAGGGCTCTGAGTGCCGCCTCTGGCACACGTGTCATAGGTTTGCCACCACTGACCTATACCATTTCAGACCAATGGTTGTCCAGTCTCTTCTGAAAAACCTCCAGTGTTGGAGCATTCACAGCTTCTGGAGGCAGATTGTTCCACTGGTTAATTGTTCTGTCAGGAAATTTCTCCTTAGTTCTAGGTTGCTTCTCTCCTTGGTTAGTTTCCATCTGTTGCTTCTTGTCCTGCCCTCAGGTGCTTTGGAGAATAGGTTGTCCCCGCTCAAATATGTCACCCCTCGTCTTTCTCTTCATTAAACTAGACATACCCAATTCCAGCAACCGTTCCTTATACTTCTTGTCCTGCTTCAGAAAATAGGTTGACCCCTCTTCTCTGTGACAGCCCGTCAAATATTGGAAGACTATTATATCATCCCTTAATCTTTCACTTTGTTAGACTAGACCAGGGGTAGGCAACCTTGGCTCTTTTATGACTTGTGGACTTCAACTCCCAGAATTCCTGAACCAGCAAGGCTCAGCATGGAAACCTCTCCCTGTCCCCTCAGTGTGGCTGGCTCAGGAATTCTGGGAGTTGAAGTCCACAAGTCATAAAAGAGCCAAGGTTGCCTACCCCTGGACTAGACATACCCACTTCCTGCAACCGTTCTTCTTATGTTTTAGCCTCCAGTCCCCTAATCATCTTTGTTGCTCTTTCTGCACTCTCTCTAGAGTCTCAACATCTTCTATATTGTGGTGACTAAAACTGGACACAGTATTCCAAATAATATAAGAGCAAATTAGATCACTAACACCACCAATATATAAATAGGAACCTTTTCACACCAGCAAATTATCTATTCGGTATTACCTGCAGAGCTGTCTTCTCATCCCAATTTTTAGGTTTTGCGCTACAAAATTTTGGATGGTAGGCACAATATCCCTTTTGCCCAGTGAACCTGCTTCTGTGACTGGAGGAATCTGAAATTCTAGCCCATTTACTTCTTATACGTCCTTTCTATAGTGACTTGCACCCGACCCTTGTAACTCTGCTTGCTAATTGTTTTCTCACTAGTTCTGGGAACTATTTAATTTGTTTCTTACTGTAGGACAGGAACCGTAACATCTCTAAGAGAACTGCAATTTTTTTTTCAGCCTCCATTGTTTTACACAGAAAACCACTTTTAGAACTCCACCACAATATAATTCCATTTTTCCACCTTTTAAAATGGTTTTTAACTTTCTTTTAAGTTTTAGTCCTTGGTTGTATTTTACCAATCACTGACTTAATAAGATTTATATCCAATTACTATATGCACATACATATAGTAGTATGTATATAATAATATAATATAATACATGCTCACGTAGTGGTTTAGTATTTAGTACGTTGGCGTTTTAGTTTCTATTCACAAAGTAGTTTTATAATCCTATTAATTATAATATTTAGATTATTTGGTATTTATTTTCCATATTTAATTACAGTGAATTATTTTATTTACTTCTATTGATTTTAGAAACTGTCTTTTTTTAATCTTGTAATTATAATAATTGCACAAAATGCTGGTGAATGACAATAAAGAAGGTAAAGTTAACATTCTGACCCAAACTAGCACGAAGACAAACGTAAACCAGCCAAGGCTAAATCAACAAGAATATTACTGATGGGGAGAAAAGTTCCTGGAATGGTGTGCTTGCTGGTAAAATAACAAGAAGGAAAGGATGTGAAGTTAACGCAATTCACAAACGCAGCAGCTGAGCTCTGTAGACATGAGAGAAGCCAAAATACCTGTGAGAAGGAACTCTACAAAATCAAATCTGGAAGAGGCCTGGCAAACTAGCCTTGTGGTGAGATGGGTGGCAAATAAGTAAATAAATGAAATAAACTACTTTGGTAGTGTTGTCGTGGGTTAGCTGCCAGATGATGACAGATGATACTGAACTTTCACAAATAGATCTTGATCATACCCACAAGTAATTATCATCAATGATAGTGCCATTGTTGGAAAAGAAGCTGCTTTTTATATAAGGACACATACAATTGGAACATTGAATATGAGAAATATGGACCAGAAAAAAAAATAATTCTGTCGAAGTAGAAACGAGCCATACCAAATGAAATGTTCAGGAACTAGTGAACCAAGATAGATTGGAACAGGCCACTTTGAGAACTAAAGAATGGAGCCTTGTCAAAAATAAATCATGTCAAACCAATCTGATCTTTCTAAGGGGCTGACTGTGAGAATGCAGCGCACTTTGCATTCAGTAAAGAATTCACCGGTTTCCATGAGATTCTAGTACAGAAGATTAGCAAAATGTAGGCCAATTATTCCAAACAAGTCATTCAATGCCTCCTCATCAAGCTGGAAGCATCAAATGACATACTGTAGGATTCCACTTTAGGTGCTGTGCTATTTATGAAACCCATAGATGAGGGGAGGAGCATCAAAGTTCCAAAGGATTCTGGCAAGCAGGAACTATGGTCAGAAACCTGTAAGATGTATTTAAGTAGGGCAAAATCTTGAGCACAGGATGGAAAGACCAGTCTGAGCAATAGTACACAGGAAAAGATTCTGGGTGTTATGGTAGAGTATAAACTGAAGCAATACAGGTAGTCCTCGACTTAACAATAGTGACCGTTCAAAGTTACAACTGCACTGAAAAAAAGTGAGTTAGGACCGTTTTTCACACTTACGACTGTTGCAGCATCCCCATGGTCATGTGATCAAAATTCAGATGCTTGGCACACGGCTCATATTTACGATGGCTGCAACGTCCCAGAGTCACATGCTCAACTTTTACCACGTTCTGACAAGCAAAAATCAATGGGGAAGCCAGATTCACTTAAGAATCATATTATTAATTTAATAACTGGACCCAGTTAAGTGATTCACTTAACAACTGTGGCAAGAAAGGCCGTAAAATGGGGCAAAGCTCGCTTAGCAACTGCCTCGCTTAGCAACATAAATGTTGGGCTCAATTGTGGTCGTAAGTCAAGGACTACATGTATTTGATTCAACTATACAAAAAAAAATAACTTGAAAGCATATCAAGAGAAATCGTGTACCAAGATCAAAAGAAAGAGTTGCTCTTTTCTATTCTATGATGGCCAGACCTTGCCTAGCATTCTGATTTTTGGGCACATTTTAGGTAGGTAAATCAATGACAAGTGGCCTTGAAGGAAAAAATGTTATCACAACAGTTGGCAATTGGATATGTTTAGCCTGGAGAACTTGAAGATTGAGGGTAAGCATGATAACTGTCTTCATGTGTTGGATGGGCTGTCATGCAAAAGTGAGATCAACCCTGGTGATCAATGGGGTGACAGATGTCACAGCCAGATCGCCCTCAATATTGTTCAGAGGTATTTCAGAAGCAGAACAAGAAGCACATAGGTTTAAATTACAAGGAAATGCATTGGCTGGACACCAGGCAAAGTTTTGTAGTGTTCATTGTTGTCCAACAATTGAACAGACTGCTTCAGGATGTGGGGGACTCTCTTTCACTGGCAAGATTCAAACAGAGTTGGAGGGCTATTTTCAGGGATATTATAATTGTGGATTACAACATGGGGGCAAGGGGGAGCGGAGCGGTGGCCTAGAGGTGAAGACTCTCGCTTCCTACTTGGAAGGTTGAGAGTTCAATCTTGGGCAGCTGCAAATGTTTCTCTAACAGGGTGAAAAGGGAAAATATTTGCTGCAAAATCCACATAGGCATCAGGAAGGGCATCAGGCCAGTAAATGTTCAGCTCCATTTAGTCGCCCTGACTCCACCCCAAATTAAAGGGCCGTAAAAAGAAAAAAAAAAAACCACATGAGGCAAGAAAGTTGATTTCCAAGGCCCCTTCCAACCCTGCCTTCTATTATTCATTAATGACATGATGATTCGGGTGATGAGATCCTGCAAAAGAATAAAATGGCAGGGAGACTTTAAAAAGGAGCCCTGGTGGCACAGGATTTACCTGCAGTATTGCAGGCAAACTCTGCTCACAGCCTGGAGTTTTAATCCTGACGGGGCTCAAGGCTGACTCAGCCTTCCATCCTTCCGAGGTCAGTAAAATGGGGACTCAGATTGTTGGGGACCATTTGCTGACATTGTAAACCACCCATATGGTGCTGTAAAGCACTGAGAAGCGGTATATAAATGCTAAATGCTATTCTTCTTCTTCTTGTGCCATATCCATTATCGGACGTTGGCGATCATGTTGGCAATCCTGTTTTTATCAGCAGCTGCATGAAAAAGTGCTGCTGAGTTTTGTCCAAACCAGTCCCTTAGATTTTGAAGCCACGATGTTGTTCTTCTGCCTGGACCTTGTTTGCCTTCAATCTTTTCCTGGAGGATTAAATGGAGTATGCCATATTTTTCTGGGTGTCGCATCACATGTCCGAAATATTCTAATTTTCGTTTTTTAATTGTTTTGATGATTTCCCTTGGCTTTCCCAGGCGGCTTATCACCTCCTCATTTCTGATCTTGTCAACCCAGCTTATATGTAACAGCCGCCTGTAAATCCACATTTCAAATGCTTCTAGTCTCTTCAGGTGGCCTTCTGTCAGAGACGGGGCGTTGTCTTACCTGAACGCCTTTTCTCAGCACGGAGATGGAGAATCCACCAATGGGTAGTAGACTGTATTCCTGCCCAATCAGATCAAGTCAGCCAAAGTTGCCACGCCCGTCCTGGGCCCTAGACCCCAGTCTTTGACGCGAGCGTAGCCATTGACTGACAGCAAGAAGTTGTGGCTCACCAAACTAATTCAAGGCCAAATGACCCATGAGGGTGGGAGGTGGATTCTCCATCTCCGTGCTGAGAAAAGGCGTTCAGGTAAGACAACGCCCCTTCTCCAGCACTTGGAGATGGAGAATCCACCAATGGGACATACCAAAGCCTACTGTCCCTGAGGGTGGGTAGTAGACTGGTCCAGAGTGGCACTTTGATGTAAAACATGTTGGAGAACCTTCCTGCCAAAAGAAGCCTCAGCCGAGGCAAACTTATCAATTCTATAGTGCCGAATGAAAGGGAAAGGTGAAGCCCAGGTGGCTGCCTTACAGACCTCCTCTATAGAAGCCTGAGTGGCCCATGCCGCAGAGGTGGCCGCACTTCGAGTAGAATGAGCGGTAATCCCGCGTGGGACCGGCAATGACTCAGCTTGGTACGCCCTGGTGATGCATGTCCTTATCCATCTTCCCACTGTGGAAGAGGAAACTTTTCGACCCCTGTTGGAGGAGTGGAAAGAAATAAAAAGGGCTTCTGATTTTCGGAACTCAGCGGTCCGCGAAATATAGTACCTAAGAGCTCTGCGGACATCCAAACTATGCCATTGCCGTTCCAACTCATGCGACGGGTTGGGACAGAAATTAGGCAGCACTATCTCCTGGGACCTATGGAACAGGGAATTGACCTTCGGGACGAATGTAGGGTCTAGACGGAGAATCACCCTATCCTGTTGAAAAACACACAAATCATCCCGGATTGACAATGCCGCCAATTCCGAAATGCGTCGTGCAGACGTAATTGCTACCAGGAATGCCACCTTGTGGGACAGTTCACGAATGTCACACGTCCTGAGGGGCTCAAAGGGAGATTTAGTGATGGCCTGAAGCACTTGTGGCAGTTCCCACGATGGGTACCTGTGTACCACAGGGGGTTTGTTGATGGCGGCCCCCTTAAGGAACGACCGTATCAATGGGTGATGACCTAGTGATTCTGTCGAGTCGCAACTGAGGACCGTGGACAAAGCTGCAACCTGTCTGCGCAGCGTGTTAGTGGCTAATCCCTTATTTAAACCATCTAACAAGTAATCCAAGATAATTGGAATAGTCAGTTCCGTGAGCGACAATTGTCGCCCGGAACACCATGATTGGAAATTTCTCCACGTGGCCTCATAGATGCGGTTCGTGGATGAACGGCGCGATGCTTGAATGACTGTGATGACCCCTGGTGAGCAAAGTTCCCTAGCTAGGATCGAGCGCTCAAGCGCCAGACGGCTAATTGGAGCCATTGTGGATCCGGATGTAGAATGGCCCCTTGGCTGAGCGATATCTGTTCTGGTGGAATCCGCCAAGGTTCCTCCAGGGAAAGGGTCACCAGATCGGCGAACCAAGGTCTCCTGGGCCAATAGGGAGCCACCAGGAGGATCTCCGCTCGTTCCCGAAGAAGCTTGCGGATCACCGCCGGGAGAATGGGTAGGGGAGGGAAGGCGTAAAGAAGACCCTGAGGCCAGGGGCTCCGGAGAGCATCCGTTTGTTCCGCTCCTACCATTGGAAAACGCGAGAAGAAGCGATCCAGCTGTGCATTGGACGGGGACGCGAAAAGGTCCACCAGGGGAGGGCCGAAGCGGTGACAAATCTCCTTGAAGACCCTCGGGTGGAGACGCCACTCCGAGTGGTCTATCGTTGACCTGCTCAGAATGTCAGCTTGTGTGTTCGCTGCCCCCGAAATATGATCGGCCTTGATGGAGGCCAGATTGCGTTCCGCCCAGAGACCCAGTAAAAGAGCTTCGGACAACAGGCTTCGAGACCGGGTACCCCCTTGGCGATTTACATGGGCCTTGGCTGCCACATTGTCCGTGAGGACCAACACGTGGCGCCTTACCACTAGGTGACAAAAATGGCGAAGGGCTAGATGAATGGCCCTCAACTCTAGCCAATTTATATTGTGCCGCAGGTCCGAGGCTGACCAACGGCCCTGTGCCCAATGCGACCGAAGATGTGCCCCCCAGCCAAACAGGCTGGCGTCGGTCGTGAGTACAATCCTGTCCGGCTCCTTGAAACTTAACCCTCTGAGTATGGCTGGAGACAGCCACCACTTGAGGGAGCGTAACACTCGTTGGGGAAGAACCACCCTGTGTCGTGAGGCACTGAGGTTCCTCCTCTGGAAAGGGAGCATGAACCATTGTAACTCCCTGGAGTGGAGCCTGGACCATGGGACGATCGCAATGGCCGAGATCAACTTCCCTAACAGCTGGGAGAGACTGACCAGTGTTGCCGATCGACTCCTGCGAAGTAGAAGGATCGACTCCCGTATGCTGTCTCTGCGATCTTGAGACAGGTACACCCGCCATTCCGTCGTGTCTATGACGGCCCCCAGGTGCAAGAGCCTCATTGTGGGAACCAAGTGGCTCTTGGGAAAATTCACCGAGAAACCGTGATCCTGGAGCAGGTTTATTACCAGTTCGAGATCCGCCACGGCCGACCGGGTGGATGAAGACTGAATTAAAATGTCGTCCAGGTAACACTGGACCCTGACTGGTATTAACCGTAAATGTGCTGCCAGGACCGCCAGAACCTTGGTGAACACCCTGGGGGCCGAAGATAGGCCAAATGGAAGCGCCCTGTACTGGAAGTGACTCCCCTTGTACGCGAACCGTAGAAACCGTCGATGGGTCAGAGAGATAGGGATATGAAGGTACGCCTCCGTGAGGTCGATAGACGTCAGGAGGTCCCCTTTCCTGACGCTTGCCAAGATGGAACGGAGCGTTTGCATCTTGAATTTGTGATAAGCGACATGCAAATTTAAATTTTTTAGATCTAGAATAGCCCTCCATCCTCCTGATGTTTTTGGAACCACAAAGAGGATGGAGTAGAATCCCTGACCTCTCTGATCCAGTGGTACGGGCTCTATGGCTCGTATGCGTAACAAGTGTTGAACTGCTTCGTCCATCAGCCTTTGCTTTGTACGGTTTCGGGGGTACGGACAGGAAAGGAACCGATTTGGGGGGTAGGAGACGAATTCCAGTTTGAGACCATGGCGAATGGTATCGAGCACCCACGTATCTGTGGTGGTCATCTCCCATCGGTGGGCGAACAGGGAAAGTCTGCCCCCTATGGGAGGTGTCGACGAGGAGTCACCTTGAACGACGGAACGGCCTGTTGTTCCCACGAAAGGGCTGTTTCCCTTGAGATTGTTGTCTGGGTGCAGGATGTTGCCTATCAGGTTGTCTATCCTGCCTGTCCTGTCTGGGTGGAAAGGAGCGAAAAGGCTGGGTGTAATTATACCTCGCTCCCCCCCGATAGGACTGCCTCCGTGGGAAATAGCCAGTCCTTTTGTTTTGCCGTTTTAGCAAGTCTTTAAGGATCTTGCGTTTATCCTTGTTTTCCGTTAAGTAGGGATTCAGAGAATCCCCAAATAACTTAGAACCCTGATAAGGAGCAGCTGCCAATTTCCATTTGGACTTAGCATCAGCTTGCCAATGTTTCAGCCAGAGCATGCAGCGCCCAGTTATGTTGGACGCCATAGCTCTGGAAGAAAATCTGGCGGCCTGTAAGGATGCGTCCGACGCATACTCAGTAGCTGCCACCATCTTACTGAGGTCCAGGTGCGTGCGGACATCCTCCGCTGGAATCCGGGCTTGGAGTTCCCGGGGCCAGGTGAGGGCGGCCCTGCTGAAGGAGGCGGAGGTCGCGGACCTGATCGCCCAGGCAGCCGCCTGGTGTGTCCTCTTATAAGTGGACTCGCACTTGCGATCCTCAGCCTTAAGGGCCTCTGAAAAATCGCCGGTTATGGCAGTGGCCGATACCAGGGGCCCTAATGGTTCGTCCACCTCCGGAATCTCCAGAGCCTCCTCCAGCTCCTTGGCCACATTATATAATTTCTTGTCCGTAGTACCTGGTAAGGGAAGCGAAGCCGGAGATGACCATTGTTTCTTGATAGCATTCAGGAACAAGGAAGGACAGGGGATACGGTGTTGCGTCGCAACCGGTTCCACGTAAACTGGGGCCGCCTCCGCATCAGGCGGAGCGGGATCATCTGCTGCTGAAGAACCCTGTCCCAGATGAGCCATGGACGTGGCCTTGCGCAGTATGGAAACAAAGAAAGCAGGGTTAAATAAGCCAGCGAACGAGGGGGCCTCTTGAGGGACCTCTTCTTCCTCTGACAGCTGTATCTCCTGTTCAAGAGGGGGATGGATGAGGTATGAATCCCCAGAAACACAAGACCCAGATGGAGACGATGGATTATAATGAGTCTCATCCTCCGGTTGTGGGATAGGAGTTGGAAGTGGCCTGGTGGCTCTAGCTTTGGCGTCAAGAGCACGGTCTACCGCCTGAGCGATTAATAGAGCCAGGCGATCCTCCGAAGGGAAGGGAATCGGGTCAGCCGGGCGAAGCCCCGCCGCAGTAGGGGTGAACGTGGCCTCCGGTACCCCCTGCGTTGTCCTTGACGAGGAAGGCTGGGGAGCTAAATGAACATCCTCTGTTCTGCCCTGCGCGGGAGAAGGGAAAGAATCCCCACCCGACCAAACACCCCGAGGAGAGGCTGATACCCCAAGGGGTAAGTCAAGGGCTAACCCCGCAGGCTCAGATGTCTCCAACCTGGCTCTCTTCTGCGCTTTGGAGAACTCTTTTTCCAAGGCTTGGTGTCTCCTGGTAGCCTGTTTATCAGAATGTTTAGTAGTTTTGGAGGTAGATCGGCCCTTATGGGTCGCTTTACCAGTGCCTTCCGGACCGAGAGAACCCGATGAGGATGGCTGGGCACTCAATGAGGAAAGAACAGCTTCCTCCATTCCCCGACAACACTGGAACACAATAAGGGGCTCCTGTTGTCTGGAGAATGACAGACTCTGGGTAAGGACAGACGGACTACAGGGACGCCTGGAACCCAGGTACAATTCCCGGTTGGATAAGGACAGGTACACTAATGGGGCACCTGGAATCCAAGGGTTGATATTAATGTACAGGTAAGGACAGACGCTCTACAGGGGTCGCCTGGAACCCGTACCTAAATACTGAGATAAGGACAGACACGCTATTGGGGGTGCCTGGAATCCCAGTATAGTGCCAATTTGTAGAAAGCCAATTAAGGACCAGGAGACTCCAAACCGAAGAAGAAGTTAAGTGAATTGAATAAATGAAAGGTAACAGATGGCGCACTCAGATATGTGGGAAGGGATGTCCAAAATGGCGGCCGTTTTAAAATGGCGGCCAGCCCCTGTTTCGAATAATCCTGTGACTACTCTAGCCCCTATCGTGAGTAAAGGGATGGAGATACTGTTAAATGTGTAAAAAAACGTTTGTGCCAATTTTATTTCCCCTCCCTAATCAGTCTGAAAGAGATGCGTGCTGCCCAAAATGGCGGCCGCGGCCAAGAACCAGGGACCACGAGGTCCAAAATGGCGACCTCCCCTGACCCTGCCAGAGATGAGGCAATAGGAATCAACCTCACCTCCTGGTGCCTCCGCACCACGTCTGGGGAACGGAAAAGAAAAAGGAGGGGAAACGTTCTCTTGTTCTCCGATCAGCCCGTCTAGTCGCCGATCGGAGTCGAGGCTGCACGCGCGCGCGCGCGCGCACCTCCGGTCACTCTGAGGAACAACAAGAAGGCCGAGTAACAACCGGGCCACGGGGCTGCCGACGCAGCTCCGCGAAAGCGAAAAGCAGCCGCTTTTGCAAGAAAAATCCCCGGTCGTCCTCGAACGCTTAAACAGTCCACAGAGCTGCAGCCGCAAGCTCCGTACACTCAGAGAATCTGGAGACCAACCGGCGTTGGCCTCCTTCCGAGATGATCGCAAACGAAAGATCGTTTAAGTAGAAAAGCGCCCCCCCGGGCTTTCTCCAACCGCTCGAATGGCCTACGGAGCTGCAGCCGCAAGCTCTGTTGGGCCTGCGGAATTCGTAGACCAACGGCCGTTGGTCTCCTACCGGTGATTTTAGGGCCCGTCTGTTTGTTGCAATAACAAGCCCCTGTGCGGAGGAGAAATAAGAGGGGAGAATTTTACGAGGCTAACGGCCATTAGCCTCTGCTAGAAATTTGGGAGGGGTGAGGGAGAGCAATAAGGAAGGAGTCCCTTCCTTGAGAGGAAAATCTTTTACAGATCCAATACCTCTGAGCTATGAGGGAGAGGGAGGAAATTTTTAAAGAGAAAAAACCCAATTAAGGAAGGGAACTGGAAATCCACCAATGAGTAATAATACCTGCCTAGAGCCAAACTTGAAACGTCTGTCTTGGGCAAGATCAAGTCAAAGACTGGGGTCTAGGGCCCAGGACGGGCGTGGCAACTTTGGCTGACTTGATCTGATTGGGCAGGAATACAGTCTACTACCCATTGGTGGATTCTCCATCTCCAAGTGCTGGAGAACAACTCTCTACTCCATAGAGCAGGATAGGAAAAATATAGCTGTTACTATTGCTAAAAGGGCACTGCTAAACAGATGCTTTGTGACAGGAATATATCTACTGTATTATATTTAATAATCACCAATATAATATAGGCCTATGAACGACTGGATTGGTGAATTACTGACAGTGGAAGACACTGGAGATTCTATGGTAAATATAAAACAGGTGCTAAATACTCTGTGTGCCTTTGAGTTCAGTTTTTGATGTCTGGACAAAATTCTGCAATTTTATTGGCATGATTTTGACACAATTAAGGCCTTTCTATCATTATTAAATCACATCCTGACTTCTTTTTGGTGTTCTTGGGCTTTCTTAACTATTTATGTGCTTCAGCAATAATGCTTTGAGCAATAATGCTTTGTGTTCTTCAGCCTTTTCTAAAGTTTGCACATTGGCCATCACCTGCACTGGATGATCCTAAATACAGGTAGTCCTCAATTTACAACAGCTCGTTTAGTGACTGTTCAAAGTTACAACAGCACTGAAAAGAGTGACTTATGACCATTTTTCACACTTATGACCATGGCAGCAGCTCCATGGTCACATGATAAAAATTCAGATACTTGGCAACTGATTCGTATTTCTGATGGTCTTGGGATCATGTGATCACCTTTTGCAATCTTCTGACAAGCAAAGTCAATGAGAAAGCCAGATTCATTTAACAAACGTGTGACTAACTTAACTTCGGTGATTCACTTAACAGCTGTGGCAAGGTCATAAAATGGGGGGGGGAACTCACTTAACAAATGTCTTGCTTAGCAACAGAAATTTTGGACTCAATCGTGGTCATAAGTCGAGGATTACTTGTATTGAATTTGTGTGTGAAATATCAGCCATCATTTTATATTTTCTAACCATGAGGTTTTCTCTGTAAAATACAGGAGTGTTTACTATTGCCTTCTCCATATTGTTGTTGTTAGTTGTGAAGTCGTGTCTGACCCATCATGACCCCATGGACAACGTTCCTCCAGGCCTTCCTGTCCTCTACCATCTTCTGGAGTCCATTTAAGCTCACTCCTACTGCTTCAGTGACTCCATCCAGCCACCTCATTCTCTGTTGTCCTCTTCTTCTATTGCCCCCCATCTTTCCCAGCATCAGGCTCTTCTCCAGTGAGTCTTTCCTTCTCATTAGGTGGCCAAAGTACTTGAGTTTCAACTTCAGGATCTGGCCTTCTAAAGAGCAGTCAGGGTTGATCTCCTCTAGGACTGACCGGTTTGATCGCCTTGCAGTCCAGGGGACTCGCAGGAGTCTTCTCCAGCACCATAGTTCAAAGGCCTCAATTCTTTGGCGCTCAGCCTTTCTTATGGTCCAACTTTCACAGCCATACATTGTAACTGGGAAAACCATGGCCTTGACTTCTCCTACACAATATAAAATTAAGCCCTTGTCATCATTACCGAAGTGGTCATCAGTCTGCAGCACTTTCTAATGTCACTACTGCCCAATAGAAGTGCCCACTTGCTTTACCTGGGCAACTGGGACAACCTTCACACCTTGGTGACTCTGCTGGGGATATGTACTCTTGGCATAAACTCCTTGTGTTCTTCACTCATCCCTCCCAGGAACACACACAGATCTACCTCTCTTCACAATGAGGCAGCACAGCAGGACTTGGGAGGAGGGATATAAAGTTACTTTTATTTATCGGCTACAGCAAAGTCTTGTAGAATATTTCAGCATATGCAATATATTAAGGCTAAAAAATGCTGTATCAGAGCACATTAATATTTTTCTTGGAAGACTTTTACACTGAACAAGAAGTGAGGGATAAAGAACTTGAAGTTGGAGAAAATATAATACAAAATAGGAAAAGTTCAGGTAGCTGTCAATTTACAACCATAATGCAGCCTGGAATTTCCATTGTCGATCATGACAGTCGTAAGTCAAAGCAGCCATATGACCGCCCCCAATTTTATGACTTTTTTTTGCAGTGGTCATTAAATGAATGTGGTAGTTGTTAAATTATCCCTATGGACATTTTTGGCTGGAAACTGGCAAAAAAAGTTGTTAATCGTGGTCACATGACTATGGAACTGCAAACAGTCATAAAGGTGAGATGGTTGCCAAACACCTGAAATGCAGTCATGTGACTACGGGTGTGTGTGCAGCCTTTGGAACTCTGGAACCCGGTCCTAAGTAGCTTCTGGTAGGTCCATCGTAACTTTGAACAATCGCTAAGCGATTGGTCATTAAATGAGTAGTACCTGTAAGAGAAAGATCCATATGGCCCCCGTATCTTTTTAACTCACACGGCAAACATAGGAATATCGAGAGTGGAAAAAAGGATCTCAAACAGGAGTCTGAAAGCACTAACAAGCTGAGATAAATAAATGATACCTGTTTATTGGGAAAATGTAAAGAAAACTTGGATGATTTCGTAAAAACAAAAATGCAAAGTAGAAAATCTGGGTTAAGGTTAAACATTAAGACGACACTTAGAATATCAGTTAGCCTATTAAAAAATGGATAAAAAAGTGAAGGTGTGGATGGTTTTATTTCCTTGGACTCAAAACAGCTGAAGAGGGCCATTAAGCAAAGCAGAGATTAGGTAGAAAACATCGAAAACCTTATGCAACATCACAAAGGATAAGGCTATTTCTATGACAACAAAGATCAGAATAGTTAAAGCACTGATCTTTCCAATGGTAATGAACAGCTAAGAAAGCTGGACAAAGAATGAGTGAAACGGAAACCTTCAAATTAGGGATAGAGAGACAGTTACTGCAAGCACCATGGTCTGCCAGAAGAACCAATCAATTCTGGACCAAATAAATACAGATTGCTCCCTTGAAGCAATGATCAGCAAGCAGAAACACACCTAATTTGGACTGTGATGCAGGAAGATAATGGAGTAGGGGAAAAAAAAAGCTTGCCAAGGCTGAGGGAATTAAAAGGGTGGGAAGGATACCTCTTCTGCCTTGATCCGTGAGCTGAGGGTGGATGAAATAGACTCTCTGGAATGCACCAGGGATTTACATGGGGCCCAGAGGCTTTGTCACAGCCCGTCTCTGTCCTGTCTTCTTGCCCTTTCCAGTTTAGTTTAAAACGCCCTTCAAAAGGATTGCAGGACAATACAGGCAGTCCTCAAGAGCCGTGGTGGCGCAGTGGTTAGAAGGCAGTATTGCAGGCTAATTCTGCCGACTGCCAGCAGTTCGATTCTGACTGGGCTCAAGGTTGACTCAGCCTTCCATCCTTCCGAGGTCGATAAAATGAGGACCCAGAGGGTTGGGGGGCAAAAGGCTGACTCTGTAAACCGCTTAGAGAGGACTGTAAAGCACTGTGAAGAGCTATATAAGTCTAAGTGCGATTGCTGCAACAGTTTGTTTAGTGACGGTTTGAAGTTTATAACGGACTGAAAAAAGGGACTCGTGACCGTTTTTCACACTTAACGACTTTTGCGGCCTCTGCAGGGTCATGTGATCAAAATTAGGACGCTTGATAACTGGCAGGTGTTTATGACTATTGCAGTGTAGTGTTTTGTGACCTTCTGACCAGCAAAGTCAGTGGAAAAGCCGGATTCACTTAAACAACCATGTTACTGATTTAACAACTGCAGTGATTGACTCAACGACTATGACAAGAAAGATCATAAAATGGGGCAATACTCACTTAACAACAGAAATTTTGGGCTCAGCGGTTTTCATAAGCCGAGGACTACCTGTACCTTTTTCTTTGCCTGTGTTGGATGCAACCCTTCCTTTCTTGTGAGTTCTTTCTTATAAGAGCTAGTAACAGTTAAGGAATTAAGACTGTTATATTTACAACCCCATCTTGTTAGTTAATTGTTCACTATTAGGATTGTACTTTCCCTTCTTGTTCCTAGATTGGGAAAGGCGGAAGAAAACATCACCTATAACAGTGGTGACGAACCTATGGCACGGGTGCCAGAGGTGGCACTCAGAGTCCTCTCTGTGGGCACGTGTGCCGTCGCCCCAGTCCTAGGCTTTCAGCTGGGTTTTATAAAACCTTTTCGCTTAAGGCTTCCGCCGCCGTGTGCAAAAAAAAAAAAAAAAAAAAAGGTTCAATCAG
>BFFQ01000964.1:133564-151129 GCA_003402635.1 Protobothrops flavoviridis
CTGTGTGTTGCAGTTTGCTGTATTACCATGTGTATGTATTTTGTTCCTAGTGTACACTGAAGATAATATAATATAAACCACCATTTAATATAGACCACTGTTTACTCTATTTACTCCTGAGTTATCTCAGCGCAATAAGACTGTGCATGCTCTGACATGGCTTTTCTTGCCACAGTTGCTAAGTGAACCATTGCAACTGTTAAGTTAGCAACACCGTTGTTAAGGGAATCTGGCTTCCCCATTGACTTTGCTCGTCAAAGGCCGCAGAAAGTGATCACATATGATCCCAGGACACTGCGACCGTCAGAAATATGAACCAATTGCCAAGTATCCGAATTTGGATCCTGTGACCATGGGGATGCCGCAACAGTTGTGTGAAAAAACGGCCTTAAGTCACTTTTTTCAGTGCCGCTGTAATTCTGAACGGTTACTAAACGAACTGGTATGAGCCGAGGACTACCTATAGCGAGAAGGAACGGCAGACATGAGTGTGCGCATACACACATGCGAGGGAAAGAGGACAGGTGAGTTTCCAAGTCGCCTCAAACTGCAAGATGAGCAGCATATAAAATCAATCAATCTATCTATCTATTTATCAATCGTGAGAAAGAAGAGCAGGAAAAAAATGGGGTGTGTGTGAAGGGAGGAGGGCTCTCCTCTGCTCTGCCATTCCTTTACTGCCATCCAGGTGATGGCACCATGCTGCAAGGCAGCCACACTTTTGGAAAAAGACACTTCCCCCTCCCCCCACCACCAACCATCCCCTCTCCCCCAACCCACCGGTCCACAAAGTTGGAAAAGCTGGGGAACTCTGCTTTAAAATACACGTTCTGGCTGAAAACGGTACTCAAGTGCAGGATTTGGACTGCCAAAATCTTTCTGGAGTAAGGAGACATTGCGTACTCCTCATAGCTATTTTTCTGTGAGCAGGTGGTAGGAATTGCATTTTTACAGTTGGCTTGCAATTGGTTGGGATTGTAGGATTTCCCGATATTTATAGCCACTAATGTCACCTGTATGATCTTTAAGTTTGACCAAAGCTTAATGATTTTGGACTTCTGTTTCTTTTTTGCTGTTTTTTTTTTAAAAAAGACTGAGAACCTTCAGATTGGCAAGTTGTATTAAAATCATTGGGTGAGTCCAAACCTTAAAAAAAATTAACTACAAGTTTAAAGATTTGTTACACAACAACTATTGCGCAATATGCAGCAAAAAGATGATTAATGTTGGCTTTAGAAAGTTTTAAAGAAATTATGGGCCCAAATGACCTTTTAAGATTAAAGTCTGAAGCCAATTGAAAAAATCCTTTCTCATGGAAAAATGCCTTTGTTTATATTTCAAAATAACTGATTACTTTGAAGGCTGGACATCACACTACACCAGATGGCTATCTTAAAAAGAGATTTTTGATGAATGGTGAAAGGAAGTTTTAAAAGCGTTTACCTTTATAGAAGAATCTGAAGGTGAAAAGGAACAAGCCCCACTGAATAAAACTGAAATCGACTTGCAGGTGGATAAAAAAAACGGTGGCTTACAAGAAAGAGATGGAAGTTATGGATTTGCAAATGAAACTATATGATGATCTAGTAATGAAAAAAGACTTAAAAATAATAAATCAGAAGAGTGATGTGGTTTTTTTTAAGTTGTGTTAATAAAGGGATTTACTGGGATTGCTACACTGGAATTACAAAAGGGCTCGATAAACATGTTAAAAATTTTTGAGAAAAGAGAGTATGAAAAAGCAAATTTTAGAACTTTCTTTGAGGAACTTAAATGCTGTTGGGAGAAAGAAGAAACAATACAAATCCGTCCATTTGATCCAAGTTAAAATAATGAGTTACTATTTTTTGATAATGTTTCATGGTTTTTTAATTGGCTCTGGATGGTGATGTTTTAAAAAACTCTTCATTGGAAGAGAAGAAATGGAACGGGTATAAAGAAATGAAGCTGTAAATATAAATACAAACAGAAGGATTGAAATGGTCTAATAGGTATAGTTATGTTATTTTTGATCATCCTGAATGGACTTTTGCTGATTAATATGAAGAGATGAGCTTTAAAAGAATGAAGGATGAAGTACGGGATGATGATGTGTTTGATTTTAATAATAATAATAAAGTTGGAAGGGACCTTGGAGGTCATTATTTTATTTTATTTTAAGAGATAGTCATAAGTTGTTAATGCTGATTATACTTCTCCAGGATGAAGGGGGAGATTTCTTTTTCACTTTTCCTTTCTTTTCTGCACTTTTTAAATTTAACTTCCTTTTCCTATAATATGTTCCTCTACTACAGGAGTTCCCAAACAGTGGTGCGAGATGATATTCCAGGGGGTGCAAAAACTTGGGTTTTCAAAATTGTAGTGTATGTGCATAATTTGTCGCCGTTATTTCAAACTTTTGTTAAGGGGTGCGAGAATATATCAGAAGCATTCTAGGGGTGTGGGGTATAGAAAAGGTTGGGAGCCACTGCTCTACTATGTAGATTATATTAGTTTTATTTGTATAATATCAGAATAAGAATTGAAAGACACCTCGAAGGTTTTCTAGCCCAACCCCTTGCTCAAGCAGGAAATCTTATATCATTTCAGACAAATGGTTGTCCAATCTCTTCTTTAAAACCTCCAGTATTGAAGCACCCACAACAACTGAAGGCAAAGTTGTTCCACTGCTTTAATTGTTCTGTCAGGAAATTTCTCCTTAGTTCCAGGTTGCTTCTCTCTTTGGTTAGTTTCCATCCGTTGCTTCTTGTCCTGCCCTCAGGTGCTTTGGAGAATTGATTGACTCCCTCTTCTTTGTGGCAGCCCCTGAGATGAGGATACCCCCACTGTGACAAGATGGATTCCCGTTACTTAGAGATGTGTACCACAAAAGCAAATCCCTCCTCTTTCAAAGTATCCTTACTACTGCACGGTCTGGAGAAGAGGTTGACCCACTCTTCTTTGTGGCAGGCCCTTAAATATAGGAACACTGCTATCCTGTCACCCCTATTCCTTCTTTTATAATATAATCTTTAATACAATTATTGGGGGGGGGAGAACCCCAAAACTGAGCAGAGAGTATATATTACCTTCATTCTACAAACCAATTCTTTTTAGGAATAGCCACTTCTTCCTCCTGATAAAATATCCTCATATGTAGACTTCAAAGCAGTATTTCCCTCTTAATACCCCCACTGTGACAAGATGGATTCCCGTTA
Source organism: Protobothrops flavoviridis (assembly GCA_003402635.1). Classification (NCBI taxonomy): domain Eukaryota; kingdom Metazoa; phylum Chordata; class Lepidosauria; order Squamata; family Viperidae; genus Protobothrops; species Protobothrops flavoviridis. The sequence goes on from BFFQ01000964.1 coordinate 136,762, forward strand.
CTTAGAGATGTGTACCACAAAAGCAAATCCCTCCTCTTTCAAAGTATCCTTACTACTGCACGGTCCTGATCATCAGCCATCTGCCTCCCACACTAAGTAATACAGCAGAATGTCAGAATACTCCCTGCTAACATAACACTTAGCCACCTCCTCTCCACCCCCTCATTCAAGGGCTTATCTGTTCTTCACAGTGAAACTGTTTCCAGGGAAAGAGGATCTGAAATAAAGCTCTGCATTTCTAATCAAATCATCATAAAAGACCAAATAAAAAGATATCGCCACCCACCAACACAAGACTGCATCCCAAAATCATAGCAGCGAGTGTGGGAGGGGGCGGCAACGACAACGAAAGAAAAACAGGCATTCAAGATTGAAAATGAAGAAGGGTGTAGCGAGACCGGCAGCCCACAGCCTGCGCTGGATGCGAGAGTAAAAGCATGATGGTAAACAATGCTTAATAAAGAAAAATGCTGCAGGGAGGGAGAAAAGATCAAATATACCCAGGCAATAAGAGAGCAAACTCTGTTGCACCATCTCAGAAATGGAATAGCAAAGCATCTTGTTGCCAAAAAAGCGGGAGAGATAAAAAAAAAAAAAATAGAGAAACCGCAACCGATGTCAATAGATTCTAACTTCACATCATTTTTATTAAAAATTAAAAAAAGCATGTAAAGAAAATTAGGTTAAAGACATCCAAGGGAACTACCAGCACACCCATCCGTCGTTCCAAAAGCCAAGATTCATCCGTTACAGGTAATCCTCGACTTAAGACCACAAGCTGGACTGGATAGTTTGGAATAAAAAAACAAGGAAACTGATTACTATTCACCATGCTTTACATCCCTCTAATGAGATTGAAAAATTTGCCCTACAAAAATGAAAGCAGAAGTTTACTTCAGGTCAAACAATCTATCGAAGAAGAAAAGCGTGCATTATCTGATTATATAAAAGACAGACAAGAACAAGCACTGATGCCAGTTAAAAATTGGAACCTACGAAATGTGCAGGAATCAAAAAGTGAATATTGAACTAATGCAATAAAAGCACGAACAGATTGCTGGCAAGGAAAAGCATTAAATGGTCAATTTCTACAAAGGTTTGAGGGGGGAAATGGATAAAGATAAAACCTGGCAATGGCTCACAACCAGAACATTAAAAAAAAAAAAAACCGAAGACTTGATTCTGGGTTGTGAAAGAGCAAGCTATTCGAACTAACGCAATCAAGACTAGAACTGAAAAATCCTCAAATGATTCAAAGTGCAGATTGTGAAAAGAGGCAGAAGAACAGTAAATCAGCTTGTGCAAGAATATAGCACAAACTAATTATAAACAAACAACTGTAACACAGCTATCAGAATGATTCACAGGGACATCTGTAAAAGTCATCATGTGCTAGTAATTAAAAATTGGTCAAAAAATCAAAATTGAAAAAGTAGTTAAGATTGCTCAGATTAGAAATATTGTGGAATTTCTGACTATGAACTGCTTAAGTCTTGTCTCATAACACACCAGTTTTAACTATGTTTGAAAAGAAGAAACTAAGGATAACTGATGTGGCAATATCAAGTGTACAGTACAACAGAAAACAAAGATTTGGAGAAGACCATAAAGTATTAAGATCTGAAAATCAAAATTGAAGGATTATGGCATAAACCAGGGTGGTCCAATGGTTACTGGTACACTGGGAACCATACCAAAAATGCCCTTAGAAAATACAGAAATTGACAAAAATCTCTATTTGTTAATTACAAAAGGCAGTACTGCTTGGATCCACAATGATATCCTAGGATTTTGGGAATAGCTTGATGCATATGAAGGTCAAACCCAGCTAAATAACTGGTAGCTGTGACTACATAATGTTGCAAACAGAAAATATGAATAACAAGAATGATTGCAAACTATAACAAAACAACGAAGCAACAATAGTACATTGGAATATCTGCAAGAAATACCATCTGCTTGTGGGACCACAAAATAGACAAAGTCATAGAAAATGAAGCAGTAAAGTGCTCTAGGACTTTAGAATGCAAACAGGCAAGCATCTGTCACATAACATTCTGGACCTAACAATTGTCACTAGGAAAGGCAAGACAGTCTGGATAGTGGACAGGGCAACACCTGGAGATAGCAGAAGAGAAAGAACTGGAGAAAATTCACAAAAGACAAAGATCTGCAAATAGAAGTAGAACAACTCTGGCAAAAGAAAGCAAAGATAGTCCCCAAAGTAAAAGGTGCCTTGGATGCAATCCCAAAAAGTCTGGAGCACTACTTAAACACCATCATCGCCATTGACAAAATTATCATCAGTCAATTGCAGCTTTACTTGGAACAGCTAACACTCTGCGACAATGCCTTTAACAACATCAAACAACATCTGCCTACTCCAGATCCTGGGGAAGGATTTGATAGGTGGATAAGAATGTCAATCTAGTCCAAACATTTGGCTGATTGTGCAACAAACCAAACCAATAATAATTAATGCTCTGATGTGGTTGAGAGCTATCCTGGCAATAGTGTATTCTATCATAAGGTCACCCATGCCAGATAAGTCTTAGCGAAAGAGCAAATTAAGTGTATCCATCAATCCATTTAACATGGGGGGGGGGGGAGAAAAAGAATCCCATTACTGGATCACCTGTGTCAGATGTTAAAGTTCCCGAGCATTTGTCAACAGGGCAACAAGACTCAAGAGCTATGGCTGGGCAACCAAGACCTAGCCTTGTAGGATTACTGAAACAACAACCACCACAGACAAGACAAAAGTATACTGTGTTTGAAAATTATACCATTATTGCCTACTATTATAAATCGGAACCAACAAAGCATGTGGAGATACTTAAAGCAAATGTTTGAATACTAGAAAAGAATTTATCCAGAATCAAATATCACTAAACAACTAGTAGCAGACAAAAGGAGATTCATTACCAGAAATAAAATATTCAGGAATGCAGAACTGGAAGAGATTCGGGAAAAATGTGAAAAATAGAAGACCCCAAAATAATCTTAGACTAGTAGAAGAAACTCAAGATTATAACAATTGCAAGTGTAAAGGGAAAAGCTGATATGAACTAAAAAAACTGATAACTTAATTAGAAGAAGCAATAACAACAGAGCAGTACAGGCCAGCACTGAAACCATGCATGAACTACTCTTCAACAAGAAATAGTAAAAGAAAAAACTATGACATATACAGAATTACCAATAGAAAGACAAAGAGAGCCAATCTTGAACATAGTATCAAAAAAAACCTGCCATCTTATGAAGGATGTGAATAAAACATGCAGTAGTTAAAATAATGTCTATCAAACAGAAATAATAATAATAATAATAATAATAATAATAATAATAATAATAATAATAATAATAATAATAATAATAATAAACAACAATCAGCTTGCCTCAGTACCGCAGTGGTAGTGGTTACAGAAGAACTGGATAATGACATTAGAAATCCAAAATTAAAATCATATTCAATTGCAAAGTGGAAGATCAGATTGGGGGGTCAAGATTAAGGTATTAAGATCAGATGTGAGTAATTTAAAGAACACGAAAAAGCAAAAATTGAAGAATGCAAAGATCAAGCCTAATAAAAAATATTGGCTTAGCAGCAGAAAATTTGAAGCAACTTTGGAAATCATACAACAGCAAATAACGACAATAGCATTATGAGGCACAAATCATCCAATTTAAGCAAAATCAGCTATTTCAATGAGACTAGAGATGATTTTACCAAAGTATAAATGGCAATAAAAATTCTGAAAATGGAAAACAAAACAAAAAGGGAACAGTACAGTTTTGGAAAGATTTATGGGAGACTCAAAAAAGCTGCAATAAAAATGCTGAATGGATAAAAAAAAATCAACATGAATTTAGTAAAAGTCAAATGGAAGAACTAATAACAGAAATGGTTAAAAATCAAGTGAAAAGGATTCAAAACTGGACATCGCCTGGAAATAACCAATCACGTGGCTTTGGGCTCAAATATCTGATTAGCTTACATACAGTTATAGCTGCATGAACTATTGCATAAAGGAGATATCAGTGACTGGCTAATAACCGATAACATTTATCTGATTCCAAAAGATAAGGAAAGGGACAACACCAGGAAACTACCAGCCAATAACATACTTGCCTACACTATTTAAATTACTTATTGGCATAATAACAGACAACATCCAAGATTATTTAGAAAAAAATAACATTCTCCCAGTAGAACAGAAAGGAAATTAATGAAAACCATAGGTACAAAAGATAAACCATTGATTGATAAAATGGTTTTAAACAATTGCAAAAGGTGAAAAACATACATAAGGTATGGATTGATTATAAAAAGGTATTTGATTCATTATACACAACTGGATCATAAAATGTTTGGAAACAACTGGTGTCAGTAAAAACTTTACAATGTTAATAGAAAAAAATAATGAATCAGTGGAAGACAAACGTGGTGGTTGTAGATGAAAAAAATATGGTTTTGTTAACATTAGGAGAGACATCTTCCAGGGTGATTCATGACCACCCTTATTATTTGTCTTTGCTGTGATCTCACTTTCAGTGATTTTGACGAAAACAAATCTTGGTTATCAAACAGCAAAAAATACCACTAAATCTCAATCTACTTTATATGGGTGATCTGAAGCTTTATGGAAAACCAGAAACTGAAATCCAGTCATTGACAAAAACCTTAGAATTTTTTAGCATAGATATAGCAATGGAATTTGGCCCAGAGTAATGTGCTACAGTAGCATGATTTAGGAGCATTACGAACAGTAATGGAATTTAAATACTGAATGGTCAAAACCATCAGGAGCCATCAGGATCAAGCCTACAAGTATCTGAGCATTTTACAGTTGGATAACCTCAAGCATGGACAGGTAAAAAATGTGATCAGTAAACAATACATACAACAAGTGAGAAAAGGTATGCAAAGGTATTGATGGTTTTGGTGGTGTTTCCACCATTCAGTTATTTTTTACCTGTGCATACCTGTGATACAATACACAGCTGGAATTATTAACTGGACACAAGCTGAATTAGACAGTCTGGACTGAAAAAAAGGAAGGCAATGAATTAACTATAAATTATATCCCTGCAGTGATATTGATTATACCTGCCCAACATAAATGAAGGAGGAGGTCTTCTTCAGTTCAAACAAACTATCAAGAAAAGCGTGCATTGGTTGATTATGTAAAAGGCAGCCAAGAACAAGCATTGATGCAAGTTAAAATTGGAACTTACTGAATGTGCAGGCAACAAGAAGTGAATATCAAAATAATGTAATAAAAATGCAAACAGAATGCTGGCAAGGAAAAGCATTGCATGGTCAATTTCTACAAAAAAATGAGGGGAAACTGGATAAAAATAAAACCTGGCAATGCCTTATAACTGGAACATTAAACATTAAAAAGAAAGAAACTGAAGGCTTGATTTTGGCTGTGCAAGATGCAATCTAGACCAGAACCGAAAAAACATGAAATGATCCAAAGTGCAGATTGTGGAAAGAGGCAGGAGAAACACTAGATTATACGATCAGATCATGCAAGAAGGTAGCACAAACTGATTATAAACAACAACATAACATAGTTGCCAAAATGATTCACTGAAACATCTGTAAAAATTATGTTCTGGTAATAAAATATTGGTGGGAATACAGAGGTGAAAAAGTAGTTGAAAATGAGCAGGTTAAAATACTGTGGTATTTCCGAACACAAACTGATACAGTCTTAACTCATAACACACCATGTTTAATTGTGATTGAACAGAAGAAAGCAGGGGATAGTAGAAAACAAAGAGTTGAAAAAGATCACAAAGTACCAAGATCTGAAAATCAAAATTGAAAGATTATGACATAAACCTGCCATGGTGGTCCCAGTGGTTATTGACACATCAGGTGCCACACCAAAAAATCTTGACTAGCGCTTAGAAAATCTGCACACTGACAAAATTTCCATCTCTTAGTGACAAAAGGCCACGCTGCTTGAATCTGCACATACACTATTTTGATACATTAGGACATCCTAGGTCAGAGGTCACCAACCTTTTGGACACCAGGGACCGGTTCCGTGGAGAAAGGTTTTTCCACGGGCCGGAGAATGCGTGGTTTTGTGTGCTGCCTGCATCCCACGGATGGGGCTTTGCTTCTTTGTGCGGACCGGTTGCTGGCATGCCACGGCCCGGTACAAGTCCATGGACCGGGGTTGAGGACCCCTTTCCCAGGTTATTGGGAAGAACCTGCTGCATATGAAGGCCAACACCAGTAAATAACTGGCAGCTGTGATTTCACACTGTTGTGAACAGGTAATAAATAACCCACCTTTACTTTGTACAACTCAAAGCAGCATACATAATGCTCCTGCTTATTTTTCTTCCCTGACAACCCCTGTGAGTAGATTGGGCTGTGAGCTAAAAAGCTTGACACTAATGCAGCTAGAAACTGGCCTCTGATATATATTATCTGGGTGCTCAATATCAAGCAACTTTTAACTTCTTAACCCACCCACACTAAAGACACAAAGAACAACACAGGAACCCCTCTTTTACCAAGTTCATTTTAGGTTCAAAACCCCATTAGAATTAACAATTCAAGCGTTAAAGTAAAAGTCTTTCTCATAATTTGTCACCTAATCATTTGGAGACTGAATTCAGGCATGCAAACCTGTACTTAGCACTAAGCTGAAGATGCTTCCACAGACCGATTCTCTTGAATGTTATTGAGTAGAGAAAATCAAAATCATGTCCATGAAACCCTCTGAATCCATGCCAAGATGAGCCAGGTGCGCATGTGATGTATATTCTGAACACTTTTCCCCCTGCAAAACATGTTTTCTTTCTTTCACTGGCTTTTTTGTCACTCCCTTTGTGAAGCTCTGCTGACTGTTTACAATATATTTTCCTACCAGGAAGATGAGAGGATACACTACAATTGGCAAAGTAACCACGTGAATGGTTGTGCTCTCTGTTCAGTCATGAAGAAACAATTAGTTGGCAGGACATGAATGGGGATAATGTCCTAAAGCACCTTCTGTTCTAACTAGCAATATTTTATTTAAACACGCTTGAAGTTAAAGCAAGGCAAAAGCCTTACTGTGCAGAGCTGACAAGCAACAAAACTCCCAATGCAAGGAGAATAAGAACTCCAGTTTCTGACACAACAGTCATGTAGGTTTGCCATCAATCCCATCAGCATGTAGCCCATTTGACTGACTATATGGCACCGTAGCCCAATCAAATTCACCAAATGATCACTCAATGGCTAGATTCAAAATCCAGTTAACAATAAGGAGTAAGGCTAATTCTATGTGGACCAAAACTGAATCCTTAATTAAGAAGCACATGAAGCAGGCTTGAGACACTTATTAGTCTAAACTACCCCAAAGAGTGTCTCTGACAATTGGATAAACTATGCATTCCACCCTAACCAGAACTAAGAAAAAAGTCACAATTTGAAGAGGTTTTTTTTTTGCAGTTAGCATATACAGTATTTCACACCTATTTAGGCAGCATTCACCCACACATTTTTTTAAAAAACTCTTTAATTTTGTACAATATAATTGCTACACTTGTGCCCAAGAACACAACCTTTATTTGTTCGTGTAATTTTTAAAGTACCGATATTTTAAAAATATGTCGTATTTTTTAATTCATCGATTATTTGACAGGATTATTTGACAAAATGCAGAATGCCATTGCTGGTGCATCGTTATTGCAAAATGCTAAATGCTTGAAATCAACCGTAAAAACTTCCTTGTGTTTGACTCTTGGTGACAACATGAATAGCTACTCTTTGTTGGCTCAAAGATTCATAACTGGTGGAATACATGGAAAAATATGCAAATGGATACTGGACTGTTCCTTTGTGCTTAGTTGGCTATTTGGAACATGCTATTTAATTTTTATAAAGATGGATGGAAGAAGGACCAATTTTAAATTTAAAAAAAACCTGGAGAAATCTCAATTCATGAGAAGTGTTAAAACAAATGGGATTTTCTATCCCCAAAGTATGCCTGGCTCCTTCTCCTTTTGGCATTTATGATGATGCTAAACCTTTCTTTCCAAATAAGATTTTGGCGCATAAGCTATATTGATGAACCACAATATAGTTTTATTGTATACGGTTTTATTATCTCCTATATATTATTTTTATTGTTGCACACTTACCAGAGATTTACAATTGGGCGATATAATTTTTTTTTTGCAATAATAAATAAACAAATATGATAATAAAAAGAATTGGTTCCAACTGCTTCAAGTAGACATCTTTAAAATATTGCATAAAATAAAGCTCTATGCCAGTGATGGCGAACCTTTTAGAGACCAAGTGCCCAAAAACTGGCCCTGCCCCACTCCACCCGCTGTCCCACCCCCGCTCTGTCCCCACCCCACCTGCCCGCAGGGCCACTCACCGCCTCCAGGGCCCACCACAAATCGCCCAGCAGTGCCATGGCGGCCATGCCCTATGCCTGCGCCCCACAGCATCAATTGTGCACGATGGGGCATAAGGGCAGAGTCTTGTCTACTCTGTCTGGCTGCCATGTCATTGGCTGCACTGCTCTGCGTGGGCCACGCTCAGGGGCGACTCTCCTCCAGGGGGGCTGCTGGTGAGGAGGAAGTTGCGGGAGAGGCAAGGCTGGGGCAATGGCACGTGTGCCCACAGAGAGGGCTCCGAGTGCCGCCTCTGGCACCCGTGCTATAGGTTCGCCACCACTGGTCTATGCAGTATACATTGTTTTTTTGTCATGAAAACATATGAATCAGTTGCCCAAATGATTCCCAACCAAAATTTCAGAGCCTTTGAAAGGAGAGGGATTTGCATCCCCTTAGGTGCCTCTCAAGGGATACAGATAAAAAGGAACATAGCACTGCAGCAACAGCAGAGTTTGAAAAGATATTGTGTCTCCCACCATCACCTTTTCCATTCTAATAAAAATAATTGCATATTTGGATGCTTCAATCATAAGGCAGAGGATAAGGAATTTTATTGAAGGAAGCATGGAGTTGATTGGTCATGGAAGGGATAAATTCTTCTGAAGATCTTCCAGAACAGAAGCAGAAATCAAGTTAGCAGATCAGTTAAGCTACTGCCAATAATGAACTACCAAAAAGTACCATTAACAATAATATTAGCAAGCAGTTGAACCCTGGCGGATCCATTTATAATATCCATTGGAAAACAAATAATAAATGTAATCATTTGTTTATTACTTGGCTATCTTAGATCCTCAGAAAAAGCACACAAACACACTAATGGACATGAAGCACAAGATAATGCAGAGAAAGGAATGACAGTGACAAAACAAGGCTCCATAAAATTTAAGAAATAAATTTGGTTTTAAAAAAACCATGTAAAATCATTCCTGGTTAAGTATAAAGCCAGACTCACAGCTTTAATAATCACTGTGTAATTCGTAGCTACTTTTTTTTGCAATAACCACAAGGGACTAGGAGGAGCTGGAGGAAAATGTATTTTCAAGCACTGGATGACAATTAAGAGATTACAAGACTATTACAGTAGAGTATCTGCGCTGCATTTGCCATGGATGCTACAATTCCATGTCTGAATTTATTCAATATACAAGAATTTATTCAATATACAGAAAGGTTTGCTTAAGAATTGGGGTGGCGGGATGAGAAACCCTCACAAGTCTTACTGATTTGCCAAATGCAATAATAGTAAATAGCACACTGATTTAACAATGTTGTCAATGACATTAAGAACTCATAGGAAAGGGCACTTTAAACAGCAGAGGCACAGAGCTACATCACTTTCATCAGCCTTCTGTAAACCGCTACCATTAATTTAGCCCAATAAATGTCTCCATACCCCACAGCACGTCCTGTTTAATTCTCCATATCAACTACATCTGTTCTTCTGCAACAATGAACACCAGTGTGAAGGTAACAAGAAATGAAGAGTCCAGACTGGTTCAGATAGCTGACCCTGTGTAGCTAGATAAATTATTTATTCATCTCTCATCAGATGCTATGGGACATAACTGGAATTCCTTATCATGGGTCTTACTTGATTTTTTCAAATGGATATCCAGATCTTTCTTCAGAAATCTAAAGTAACATATATAGTTTTATCCCATTTTTTTAAAAAAAATCTTACATCAACCCTGTAAGGTAAATTAGACATGGCCAAAATCACTCAGCAAACTTCATAATCAGGTGGATATTTTAAATCAGTGTTGCCTTATTTCTAGCCCAGAGCTTTTCTAACCCTTATATTATGACATGATACATTTTCATAGTAATACAAGATAGCATTTGTACTCAAATATCAGTATTAACACATCTGACCAGCAAGAATCTAACCAAAATGTGAAAAGGACTTTATATATAAAGGAATTTATTATCTTCCATATAAAGACTTCAGGCTGCACCAAGTTACTACAACAATAACAGATCCACAAACAGGAAAACACACACTTTCAACAGAGAAAAGTGTGCTTCAACTCAATTTGTTCTTCTGTTCCAATTTGTAATACCACATTCCAAATTACCTTATTCTTAGTGCCTTTTTCTGAGTTGCCCCCAATAAAGTAGATGTCTTTACACTAACTAGGACCCCAAATATCCTGGCATTTACAAGCTGATCGTCCCACTTCTACTACAGAAAAAAAATAAGTATTTTTTTACCTCAACTCTGAAAGAACTTTTGTGCTGCTGTAATCTTTAATATGTGGGAAGAACTTGCAGGATGGCCCTTACCAGCATGAATCTTCAGTGTAAACCCACAATGTGGCTCCATCAAAAACTAGACCATATGTATTCATTTATTATCAATGTTCCCCCTCAGTTGATATGTAATAAAAAAATAACCACAGTAACCATTAAAAACAAACATTGGTAGCAATCTATTTTTCTATGCCAAACAGGACATACTGATGAGTGGAGCTATGTAGAGCCTTCAATTGAATTCAAAAAAGATGTCTAGAAGCATGGACTCACAATTCTTAGCCGATCTGTCTTTCCTGAGGTCACATGGCAGCTGCAGAAGACAACAACACAAGCCCAGGAAAAGATATTGCTACTTTTAAAGTGTTGCAGACAGATGCTATGTTCACACCTCCTATATACCTTGAAGCACTTTTTTTTGTATTATTTCAAAAAATGCTGCAGTGCTGGTGTCCTTTCCATGGGATAGGAGGCTACACTTGATAAATAGCAAACATAAAAATCCTGTTATGTTCATCCCATCTATTTTCTGAAACAAAGTCATCAGTTAAATTATTTCCATTGTTAACTCTTTGTAGACATGCTGGAAATCCCATCACTCAAAGGGTGTTAACTGGAGGGAACAAGAAGATGGGTCTTCTCCACTGTAGCCTCTGCTTTGTGAAATATTCTTCCCTTGGAGATTATAATGACCCCAACCCTGTGCGATTTTCTTTTATAAGGCTTTAAAAACTTGTTCCTGAACCAGGGGCTCCAAAAGAGTTAAGGGCCCCATTCCTTGCCTTTACTGTTAGTTGGCTAAACCACTTTGGCTGCTGTATTTATTATTTGGACATTTTTATTGTTTTTTAATTGTTTTAACTGTTTTACAGTTTTAGAATTGTAAGCCATTCAGTCACTTGGCTGAGATGGGTGACTGATTATAGAAATAGAATAAATAAAGTTGCATTTGTAAAATAAGCATTTATTAAACTTATCTGCCACCCAAATCTCAATGACTCTGGGCAGCTTACAACAGAGAAATAAAGACATTACAATAAAATCAGTAAAAGATAAAAAGGACAGACCAGATGGAGTGAAAAGGTGTTCACGCTCCCTGGCTGTGTGAGGAACCAATCTTCTCTTCTGGAGGCCATTCAGATGTCTGGGAGAATGTAAAGGTACTGCAAAGAATGTGTGATTCTGGAGTCCCAATAGACAAAACTGGTTATGGAATATGCCAACGCTGCAAGAACAAAATGGTTGGGCACATCCTATGGGAATCAGGCAGTCTCCCAAGTCAATAGGCCTTATAGAATTTTATAGATGACAACCAGCATTTTTAAGGAGGGATGTTCATTTTACTCCACTGTAATATTTCTATTTATGACACTTATAATCGTCTAACTGCATTGCAATAGCCATTCTCCCATCCTTAAAGTCATTTCTTAGAAGACGATAGCTGATCATTCTATTGATATTTCATTTAGAAAATGTAATATTTCCCCTTAGTTAATAACTTAATTTCAATACAAAGCCAATCTTCCTCACTGAAAGAATAGTGACTTCAGAAAAGAGCTGCGTACTACAATTCAAAGTTCTAGTAACATTTTATTACTAATATAGATAGCTACAACACGCATTGCAAACTCCTAGTTACAAAACAATCCACACAAGCTAATACCCAAACCAATTCCTAAGGAATGAACTGTTTAAAGTGCTCTTTCTCACATAGCTATTATGCACTAAAATGATATAAGCACTATCTTGAACTCTTTAATATTTACAATTATACAACACTGCAAAGATCGGAAATAAAATTATTTTCTCCAATGTTTTCTTTTTCAGTTAAGAGCGAGTGGATATTAAATATCCTTGATCTCATATATTTCTACCCAGAGACAGACAGAATACAAAGGAAAGATATTTTCCCTGTTTGTTCAAATCCAGATACCCCACCCAAGCAGGAGAGCATTAATTGCATTCTAAAATAGAAAATAATGATTCTCCCTGATAAAACAGCAGCATCTTGATAATCCATACTTCATTAAGTATATTGTGATACCTGATCACACTGACCCACGCTACAAAACCAGGTAACAGATTCTTAAAGACTGGATAGCTGTTTCCTTAAATGAATGAATACTGTATCCCAGACTATAGATTGTAATTCTTTGTAATTCTCCCTGCTCATCTAACATTAAGCAATTGCTTAAACAAATAAAAAGAGAGCCTCTTCTCACAATGTCCTCACAATATCCTACAGGAAAATATATACCACCTAAAAGCAAAGATGGGTAGAAGTCACCCTTTCAACAATTCACACACAACCATGTAAATTAGATGTAAGCATTTTCTAATTTTGCATTTTCCTCATTTTCACACTCCTCTTTTATCAAGGAAAAGATTTTTAACCCCTTTTCTTAATTTGCTCCTAAACACACATAGGGAGAATGAATTGATTCCTTATGCATAAATTAAGGCTAATTAATTTTCTCCCCTCTTCCAAATACACAATACTGCTCATCCCTCAATACTGTCCTTTCTTATATACAAATAAAAGAATGGGAGCCTCACTCTTCATTATAACCATAACAAGATGAGGTGTAATTACCACACCTCTTGAATGTTTTAATTAAACACTCCTCCCAATATACGCAAGACTCTTCAATTCCCTGTCCATAAATTGGGAAGAGAGTTATTATTTCCTTCCCATACATATGGAGGGGATTTCCTCTACAACTTCCTTATATACTTATAAGGAATATTTATAAATCATTATTTTTATCTATACACTGAGCAGGGGAATATCTGCCCAAAAATATAGGCACTGCTAGCCTCCTCCCTATATTTGCCATTATATAAAATATTCTTTATTGGCCAAGTGTGATTGGACACACAAGGAATTTGTCTCCAGTGCATAAGCTCTCAGCACACATACAAGCAACAAAGTGATAAATCATGAGATGCAATCATAAATCATAAGATACAACCAGCAAAGTGATGGTCATAAAATACCAATAGGAGTAGGTAATAGGAACCATGTAAAGGATAATAGTAATACAGTCCTGCTACATGGTTAGATATTAAAAATACTAATTTCCCCATCCCTTGAGGAAAGAGTAGTCATTATGACCTCTTTTATCAAAATTCACTCATTCTCTCTTATTCCCCTAATATTTAATAAAAGAAAGACAAAAGTGTTATGATTCCCTTCTGTTTTGGAGAGGTTAACTCCACTCCCATGCTCCGGCACCACTATTCTTACCTTTTATTAACCCAGTATCCCTCACCTGAAGTAGAAAGGAATTAAAATTCCTTTTCCTGACCCACTCTTCTTTCTATCTATCTATCTATCTATCTATCTATCTATCTATCTATCTAGCTAGCTAGCTAGCTAGCTAGCTAGCTAGCTAGCTATCCTTTCCCCCTCTTTTAATAACTCCATGATAGGTTGGGAAGGCATAATTCCGTTCCTTGTGCCAAAAGAAGAGCACAGGTGGGTCATTTCATCCCCCTTGACCTTTCTTTAGTTTATCCATCTTTGCACTCCACCTCTCACCCAAAGCATGGAAGGGCTTTTCATTCCAATTTCTTTTTCAAGGGGAAAGAACGCATCCAGCATTTCTACACGTATTAAATGACATCCTGCCTTTCTGATCACAAATACTAAGGCCCCTGGCAAATAACATAAGCCATTACTGTAAAAAGG
>BFFQ01000965.1:4779-25733 GCA_003402635.1 Protobothrops flavoviridis
TCCTCTTACACTCCAAGTATACTGATTAAGATGAAAATGTTATTGTTTACAGTTAATATTATAATATTAGTGTTTAGAACAACCCATCAAAGTTTGAGTGGTATTGCACTGCATGCATTCATCCTGACTAATAAATTACAAAATGCCTTTTCTTTTTAGGAATGGAAAACTTTTTGCAGAAAAATGTAATACTCAAAAAACTCCTGATTCATCCAAGCATATTATACCAAGCATAAGCATAAATTTAGGATAGTAAGAATACAAAAAGAACCAGGCTAGAATTACGGGTATCAGCCCTTAAGGCGAAGGTTAATTCTTTATATAATTTAGAAGCTGCCTGACCTTTTTTCCCACCCTTTTTTCCCCTGTGTGCTCTGTACAGGTAGTCCTCAACTTACAACAATTGAGCCCCAAATTTCTGTTGCTAACTAAGGCATTTGTTAAGTGAATTTTGCCCCATTTTGTGACTTTTCTTGCCACAGTTGTTAAATGCAGTGGTTGATAACACAGTGGTTAAGTGAATCTGGCTTCCCCGTGGACTTTGCTTGTCAGAAGGTTGCAAAAGGAGATCACATGACCCCGGGACTCTGCAACTGTCATAAATATGAGTCAGTTGCCAAGTGACACAATTTGGATCACATGACCATAGGGATGCTGGAACGGTCATAAGTATAAAGTCACTTTTTTCAGTGCCATTGTAACTTTGAACAGTCTCTAAATGAACTGTTGTAAATCGAGGACTACCTGTATGCTGTTCTGTGATTTACCTGACAATTTACCTCATGGTGTAGTGATGTGCCTAATTATCTTATCTGCTGTGAATATAGATGTAAAATATATTTATTTATATAAAACTTCACATTCGTGTCAGTGTCTCGGACTCCATTTGGAAACCTACTGCGCAATTCCCTGACACAAACCCACCATCTAGGACCCACATTTTCAACAGGGTTTGAAAGAGCAGAAAACAGCTTCCATAAGGATGTTCGAGCCTCTCACCTGAAGTAGTCACTGCAGGCTGCCAAAACAACTTTGTGCACCTGAAAGACCTCATTGTTGATGGTGAGGATGACATCCAGCAACTGGGCCTGAGCCCGCAGAGAAGCCAGGCCGTGCAGGAGGGTAACACTATGGCCCGGAGCAGAGAAAGTGCATTTCAATGTGCTGTTCTTGTCTGCCATGCTAGAAAGGGGGAGAGAGAGGGATAAATTACAAGGTATTTTTTTTCCCCTTGAATTAGTCATACAGGTAGCTCCAGGTAGCTGCAGGTAATCTTTTTTGATTACCCTTTTCTGCAGTTTTTCCAGCTGTACAATACAGGTAATCCTCAACTTATGAGCCATAATTACATCTATGGAGATTCTCAATCATCCAGGTCAGGGTTGTCCCAAAGGTGCTTTTTCAAAAGGCAACTGGACTTTCTTGATTTTTGTTTTCCTTCAAAACGTTTCGCTTCTCATCCAAGAAGCGGAACTGAAGAAGTTTCTTAGATGAGAAGCAAAACGTTTTCAAGGGAAAAAAACAACAAGAAACTCCAGCTGCCTTTTGAAAAAAAAAGCACCTTTGGGACACCCAGAATTATGGCTGTAAGTTGTGCCAGTCATTAAGTGGGTCACCATGTAACTGCATCTGATTTTTCTACCTTTTTTGCACCAGTCATTAAACTAATACTACAGTCATTAAATGAATGCCATGCTCATTAAGAAGACCCTTTGTCTGCAATGGGTGTTTTTTAGGTTTCCAGCAAAAAAACCCATCATAAATTATGATAATCTGGCTGCAGGACACTACAAACAGTCATAAATGAGAAGTGCCCAAATGGAGTCACATGACCAGAAGGGCAGCCATCAGAACTTCAAATCCTGATTGTAAGTACCTACAGAGGTCCGTTGTAATTTTGAATTACAACCAGTCATAAGTCGAGGACTACTGTAGAAAAAGGAACAGATTTATACACAGTTTAAGGACAATATATGCTATTGCAAAACTGCCACACCACCAATTTGCAAGGAAGTGTTATTATTACCTGCTCTGTAACAGTCTCTCAAACTGGAAATATCTTTTACCCAGTGGTTTGCAATCTTTTCTTCACCACGGACCCCCTTTAAATACCTTTTGTGTCCACAAACTATAGCCACAGACCCCCAAGACTTAACCCAAGATTTAAATCATAACATTTTTTAAGCCTTCAAGGACCCCCGGAATAAGATTCTGTCCCCCTCAGGGGTCCGCAGACCACAGGCTGAGAGCCATTGTTTTACCCCTTTTTATACAAGAATGAAAGGCAAAGAAAGGCAATGCCAAAGAATGTTCAAACTTTTGCACCATTGCACTCATTTCACATGCAAGTAAAGTTATGCTTAAAATCTTACAAGCTAGACTCCAGCAGTATGTGGATCGAGAACTACCAGAAGTACAGGCAGGATTTCGTAGAGGCAGAGGAACTAGAGATCAAATTGCCAACATACGCTGGATCATGGAGAAAGCTAGGGAGTTCCAGAAAAACATCTACTTCTGCTTCATTGACTATGCTAAAGCCTTTGATAGTGTGGATCACAACAAATTGTGGCAAGTTCTTAAAGAGATGGGAGTACCAGACCATCTTATTTGTCTCTTGAGAAACCTATATGCGGGTCAAGAAGCAACAGTGAGAACTGGACACGGAACCATTGATTGGTTTAAAATTGGGAAAGGAGTCCGGCAAGGCTGTATTCTGTCGCCCTGCCTATTTAACTTATATGCAGAGCACATCATGAGAAAGGCAGGATTAGATGAATCAAAAGTTGGAATTAAGATTGCCGGGAGAAATATCAACAACCTAAGATATGCAGATGATACCACTCTAATGGCAGAAAGTGAAGAGGAACTAAAGAGCCTCTTGATGCGGGTGATGAAGGAGAGTGCAAAAGTTGGCTTGAAACTCAACATTAAGAAAACCAAGATCATGGCATCCAGCCCTCTCAATTCCTGGCAAATAGATGGGGAAGAAATGGAGGTAGTGACAGATTTTATCTTCCTGGACTCCAAGATCACCACAGATGGGGATTGCAGCCAAGAAATTAAAAGACGCTTGCTCCTGGGGAGGAAAGCTATGGCAAATCTAGACAGCATACTAAAAAGCAGAGACATCACCCTGCCAACAAAAGTATGTATAGTCAAGGCCATGGTTTTCCCAGTTGCAATGTATGGCTGTGAAAGTGGGACCATAAGAAAGGCTGAGCACCAAAGAATTGAGGCCTTTGAACTATGGTGCTGGAGAAGACTCCTGCGAGTCCCCTGGACTGCAAGGTGATCAGTCCTAGAGGAGATCAACCCTGATTGCTCTTTAGAAAGCCAGATCCTGAAGTTGAAACTCAAATACTTTGGCCACCTAATGAGAAGGAAGGACTCACTGGAGAAGAGCCTAATGCTGGGAAAGACTGAGGGCAATAGAAGAAGGACGACAGGGAATGAGGTGGCTGGATGGAGTCATGAAGCTTAAATGGACTCCAGAAGATGGTAGAGGACAGGAAGGCCTGGAGGAACGTTGTCCATGGGGTCGCGATAGGTCGACACAACTTCGCAACTAACAACAACAACATACAAGAATGAAAGGAACAAGGCCCCATCTTCCCACAAAAAATCAAGCATTCTTCAAGGTCATAGCAATAGCACTTAGATTTATATACCACTTCACAGTGCTTTACAGCTTTCTCTAAACAGTTTACAGAATCAGCATATTGCTCCCAACAATGTGGGTCCTCATTTTACTGGCCTCGGAAGGATAAAAGGCTGAATTAACCTTGAGAAGTGAAATACAAACTGCCGAACTGCTGACAGCTGGCAGTCAGCAGAAGTAGCCTGCAATACTGCATTCTAACCACTGCGTCACAATGGCTCTTAATACAAGAAACACCTTCAAACTCCATTGTGGTTACCAATGGACCCTAGTCATACACACACACACACACACACACACACTCACTCACTCTCCACTTCTTTAATAAAAATGAAAACAGGAAAAGTAATCTTGGAATATATAAAACAGAGCATGATATATGAGGTCCTTGGTGCTCTGTGAGCTTGGTGGTTTTCTTGCAGACCTTTCATTACCCAACTAGGTAACATCATCAGTGCTGGGAGAAAGTTGGGTTTGCTCTCATTTTATATACTAGTCAGTGGATTGCCCTGTCAGAGTTGGTCAAAGTGGTCTTGGTGCTTCCTTGATTGGGCTGTTGTTTACTGTTAGCTTGTTTGGCATGATTGCGGTATTGTTTGCTTTTTTATTGTTAGTCTAATGTTAATTTTGGTGCTAATCTCTGCTCATCTGGGTGTTGATTGCTGGACAAGTGGTGCATTGGTCTTTTTGTTTTCCTTTTTAGCTTTTTGATTGTCTCTTTTGAATGGTATGTAGATGTTCTTTATGTTCATGTGCCTGTGGATGGCTGATTGTTTGAGTGCCAGGCTTCCAGGAATTCTCTAGCATTTTTGGACTTGGTCTAGGATACTCAGAGTTTCCAAGTTGAAACTATGGTTTCAACTGGGAGCATGATATAATTTAACCTTTTCATTGAAAAGCCATTAGAATGGGGACTGAGGGCCGTGGGGGAGAGAGAGAGAGAGGTCACATTGCAGAATGTGAAATAATGGCATTTTTTAAAAAAAATACTTTAAGGCCTTGTTGCCTTGCAGTCCCATTGTTTGTGTTATTATAGTTGTGGGGGGAAAAAACAACATAGAACAGCATCTGTTCCTTGGCAGAGATTCCAGGAAAGGCACAAAAGAAAACCTTGAGTGATTCTTTGCCAAGGCCCACACGCCACAATTGTGGTAGTTGGTGCTGTTTGCGCGTAGTTGCATACATACCGTTTCAACCAATTCAGAACTTACTTTGGCAGCCTGGAAGAAACTGGAACTTGGTTGTTAGCTAAAAAGAGTTTATCCTTTTAAGAAAGCTGAACTTTTCTCTTTAAAAGCTCTAGTACTGGGAAACGTAGAAGGAATGAAGACGACCAGTAGCAGCAAAGCGGATAGACTTCAATACAGGGGGCACTATTGGGGGACTTGAAAGAACAAGTTAGGGCAGCAGTTCTCAACCTATAGGTCGCGACCCCATTTGGGGTCGATCGACCATTTCACGGGGGTCGCCAAGCAAGGCTGTCCGCCATTTTTTTTCCCTTTTCCGGCGGGTGCCTTACCTCCCTTGGGCTGGGCCAGCTGGTGGTCGGCCTGCTCCGTCTCTGCCGCTTGCCAGATACGCCTCGGCCGGCGCAGGGGGCGGAACCACGCATGCGCAGCGCTCCCAGGCAGGGAAAGTCCTCGACTTACGACCGGTTGGGTAGTCCTCGACTTACGACCGGTTTAGTCCTCGACTTACGACCGGTTTAGTCCTTGACTTACGACCGGTTGGGGGTCGCGGCATTAAAAAGGTTGAGAACCACTGAGTTAGGGGGACAGAATCTCCTGAAGAAGATCTATATATGTCAGTGATTCTCAATCTTGACAGCTTGAAGATGAGTGGAATTCAACTCCCAGAATTCCTCAACCAGCCATGCTGGCTGGGGAATTCTGGGAGTTGAAGTCCACCCATCTTCAAGCAGTTAAGATTGAGAAACACTGATCTATGTGATCACTGGGAGTCAAAAATGGCTTTATGGTATATAATCAATCATAATCCATATCTTTTCAAACCACTGCTAAAGACTACTTTATTCCTTTACTACTAAAGGGACAGGCCTTTATATAGGTGGCATTGTACAAAACTGCTCAGTTTTCCCTATTTTCTTAAAAATCAAATCGTTTGCCTCTAGGGAGGCAATTATATATATATATATATATATATATATATAAAAGTAATAAAAAAAATAATAAAAATAAAATATATAAACCACAGCATTGAAAAAAGTGACTGACCATTTTTCACAATTATGACCGTTGCTGCATTCCCCATGGTCACATGATCAAAATCTGGTTCATATTTGGCCACTGGTTCATATTTATGACAGTTGTAGTGTCATCTTTTGTGACCTTCGGACAAGCAAAATCAATGGGGAAGCCAGATTCACTTTACAATCAAGTTACTAACAACTGCAATGATTTTACTTAACAACCCTGGCAAGAAAGGTCATAAAATGGGGAAAAAGTCACTTAACAACTATCTTACTTAGCAAGAGAAATTTAGGGCTCAGTTGTGTTGGTAAGCTGAGGACTACCTGTATTAAAAGGGATAGAACTAATTTAGCTTCCATGGAGGGGGAGGGGAGACGAGGGGGGGGGATGGAGAATGTTCCCTAAAGCAATCATCAATGATTAATGGGAGGGAGGCCTTATTAGAAACCAACCTGGCATTTAGCAGCTACAACCAGCTACAATCATGATGGCAACTCAACAACAGAATCCAGTCCTCCTTCCTTCCAGCTCGAGGTTGACTCAGCCTCCCATCCTTCCGAGGTCGGTAAAATGAGGACCCAGATTGTTGGGGGCAATAGGCTGACTCTGCAAACCCCAACAATCTCGGTCCTCATTCTTTTAAAGAGCGCCACAAAAAAAAGATGACAAAATCGGGTCGATCACATGTGTGACCTGTTTTACAACCATCACAACTTACAACCATGATGGGGGGGGTCCTTTATAGTCGTAAGTTGAGGACTGCCTTTAGCCTAGTTTTTCTCTCTTAATCTGCCCTATGGTGTGTGATTTAAAAAAATTCTCTTCAGTATATTCTGTCTCAGGCAAACTAAGTCTATTCAGACTTCTTGTTATTTTTCCTGAACCAAGAAAGCCCAGGATCATTGCAATGGAAAAATCTTAGATCAGCAAGTTCTCTTTCACACTTGGCCTTCAATACTATTTTTTCTCTTTGGAAAACATTATGCCAAACTTCTGAATAATGCTAATGTTAATTGAGAACACTCTTTTAATGAAATAATGTATTTCCAAGTCCATCAATTCCCTTTATGTTATAAATCTACAGTTAGGTAGCATTTCTTAGCACGTAACTCAAGGATAGTTCAGGCTATAAAATAACATATTTTTCAGATTTGTGCCAATGCAGAAATAACTCTCAGGCAGCTTTGAGAGCTGAAACAATCACAATGTCTAGCCATGAATGTATATCTGCAAAATTAAAGCAGGTCTGATCATCTTAACTTCATCTTTTATTCTATTCCCAGGAGTTTATATTATTTTTATAGTATTTTCATGTAAAATTTTTCAGTGTGGCTTGTTAGCCCCCTCAAGAGTTATGTACCGTATTTAGAATGAGCGGCCTTATCCATTGCCTAAACAAATCAACAAATAATGCACCAACTTAAATCCTTTTCGAGCTGGCCAGATTTTGAAACGGTAATCCACACCTTGTTTCTGCTTTGATTGTGTAATATGCAGTTTGGGGACCTATCCCTGCAAAGGATCTGAAAACTATAATTGGTGCAAAACATGACAAGATTTTGACCAGGGTGGACTCTGTGTTAAAAGACCCCCATTGGTTGCCAATTGACCATAGGATACAATTCAAGGTAACCATAAGTACTAGAAGGATTTAAAGTTAGACTATATTCTAAATCTGCCCAGCTCTTTTATTCTTATTCTTATTCTTATTCTTATTATTTATTCATTTATAACATAAAATGTAAAAATACAAAAGCAAATAGTAGGGGACAACAGTAGAAAAAGGGAAAACAAAAAAGGTGTGAAGAAACAAAAGACATTGACTTCTGACTTTTTCTGTTCCAGTAAAATCAGACATTAAAATAAAATCTCAACTTTTTACATTTCTATAGTAGTATGCACTAGCCATTTCTGTATTGGCAAATCAGTCTAATCGGTAAAACCCAAAATCGTAATATCATTTTTTTCCACCTCAAGCACAAAGTCCAGAAGCAGTTTCCAAGTAGAAACAAAAGTACCTATGTTCTTTTCTTTTATCACCACAGTCAATTTGGCCATCTCTGCTAATTCCATCAGCTTTTGTAACCCTTTGTCCATGGTAGGAATTGAGGCATCCTTCCACTTTTGTGCATAAAGCAATCTTGCTGCCATCACCATATATAAAATCAGAGTTCCAATTTTTTCCCCAATTCTCTTTCCATTAGACACAGAAGGAAAGTTTCTGGTTTAATCTTTATGTTTACTTTAAGAATTTTCTGCATTAATATATGAATCCTACTCCAATATTTCTTTGCCTAAATCTGCTCAGCTCTGCACATCAGCAAGAGTCCTGCTAAATTATTTCTACATGAATATAATGTGGATTGTAACTGTTTCTTTCCTGTAAAACTAGAATTTCTGTTGTTCCAAGGCCAGATTAAGCAAGAAATGAATAAATCTCATGCCTATTCAGCAAAAAGGTAGGATAATTTTTTTAAAACTAATATAAGAGCCTAT
The DNA here is from genome assembly GCA_003402635.1 of Protobothrops flavoviridis. NCBI lineage: Eukaryota > Metazoa > Chordata > Lepidosauria > Squamata > Viperidae > Protobothrops > Protobothrops flavoviridis. The sequence continues at coordinate 13,144 of BFFQ01000965.1, forward strand.
TTGCCTAATTACAAATAGGTGCAAAAGGAAAGAATCAGTAAGGATCAAGGCTGCAGTGACACAAAGTAGAAGATGGCATAAGAATAAGAATTAATGTCTTCCCTACCTCACAGCTGCTATTTGATAAGAAGGGCTTATGTGTCCCATACATTTATTTTATTAAAGAAAAGAATATAATTCCTAATTCCAATTCTCTGGCATTATGGCATCACTTGCATCTGGTCCCATAATGCCTTGCACTATTGCTCAGATGTACCATGAATGTTTTGTTTATTCTTTTGCTAAAACATATTAAAAACAAAATAACAGCATAATAGAGTTGGAAAGAACCTCAGAGGTCATCTAGTCCAACCCCCTGCTCAAGCAGGAAACCCTACACCAGTGGTGGCGAACCTATGGCGCGGGTGCCAGAGGCGGCACTCAAAGCCCTCTCTGTGGGCACGGGCGCCGTCGCCCCAGTCCTAGGCCTTCAGCTGGGTTTTATAAAACCTTTTCGCTTTAGGCCTCCGCCGCCGTGTGCAAAAAAAAAAAAAGGTTCAATCAATCAGTCAATTTCAACTTCTCGCAGGAAAAAAAATCTTGCAAAGTTGGAATTGATTGATTGAACTTTTTAGTCCCACCCAGTCTGCTGTCACCACCGCAGCCACACCCACCCAATGGGCCACCCTCCCCAATGGGCCACACCCACCCGGCACCCAACTATACATAAGTGGTTTTGGGTTGCAGTTTGGGCACTCGGTCTCTAAAAGGTTCACCATCACTGCCCTACACCACTTCAGACAAATGGTTGTCCAATCTCTTCTTAAAAACCTCCAGTGTTGGAGCACCCACAACTTCTGGAGGCAAGTTATTCCACTGATTAATTGTTCTAACTGTCGGGAAATTTCTCCTTAGTTCTAGGTTGCTTCTCTCCTAGATTAGTTTCCATCCAGTGCTTCTTGTCCTGCCTTCTGGTGCTTTGGAGACTAAGTTGACCTGCTCTTCTTTGTGGCAGCCCCCTAGATAACAATCAGATACCAAGTTATAGGAAAGACATCTACCTAATGCTTGGGAATAGTCTACTACTGCATTAGATGGGTCTAAAAAGAGTCTACAGGTAATACTTGATATATGACCACAATGGAGCCTACCGATCATGGTTGTAAGTTGTGATAGTCATAAAACGGGTCACGTGACCAACCCAATTTCACAACCTTTTTTGTGGTTGGTGTTAAGCAAACTCAACTTAAAATCAATTTCAAAGTTACAATGGACTGCTCTGGAGTGCTTATGACCCTGTTCTTAAGTTCTGATGTCTGGTCATGTACCTGCATGTCAGGTGCTTGGTAACTGGCCTATATTTAAGCCATTAGCAGCATCCTGCAGTCATGTGACTGTGTTTTACAACGGTTTTGTAAAAAAAAACACGGCATTTACTTCTTGTTTCTGGCCAAATCGGCCTATATAGGAATCATTGGTTCACTTAATGACCATGGCATTTGCTTAATGAATGCTGCATGTGGATGACTGATTTACAACTGTCACAACTTATGACCAGGATGGGCAAGCTTCAATATGATTGTAACTCAAGAATAACCTGTATGTGGCACTAGGCCTGAAAGAGGATGTTTAGATTAAAATCCCTATATCACTGGTGGCGAACCTATGGCACGGGTGCCAGAGGCGGCACTCAGAGCCCTCTCTGTGGGCACACATGCCGTTGCCCCAGCCTCGCCTCCGTCCGTGACCCCCTCCTCACCAGCAGCCTCCCTGGAGGAGAGTCGCCCCTGAGCGTGGCCCACACGGAGCAGCGCAGCCAAGAACATGGCAGCCAGGCAGCGTAGACAAGACTCTGCCCTCACGCCCCAACGCGCACAGCTGATGCTGCGGGGCGTGGGCAGAGGGCGTGGCCGCCATAGTGCTGCTGGGCTGCCTGGGTGATCTGCGGCGGGCCGTGGAGGCGGTGAGTGGCCCTGTGGGCAGGCAGGGTGGGGTGGAGCAGGGGCGGGGCAGGGGATGGAGCGGGGGCGGGGCAGGGGGTGGAGCAGGGGCAGGGCCAGTTTTTGGGCACTCGGTCTCTAAAAGGTTCGCCATCACTGCCGTATATACTGTAATTTCGGAACCCAGAATAGTACCAGCCTCATCTGCTTCAATTTAAAAAAAACCTAGATCAGGTTAAAGATCAATCTGTCCAAATTTCATTTGGGCCTATCAGATACACTTTGGAAATTCCAAATCAGGATATTAGGAGTTTAACCCACTTTAGCCTCTGCTAACAATTGATGCTGTAGGAGCAAAGTTGATATCCCTGTTGTCCACTAATCAGTCTAGACCTGCTAATTGTAAACCACTTGGAGGAAAGTCAAAAAAATAATCTGCCATAAAATGCACACACTGACGAATCTGTAAAACTCAGGACTCTCATACTCAATGGGCACAATTAAAACAACCACAGAGAAATCTAGCTATTTTAAGGTGATCAAACCGGTCAGTCCTAGAGGAGATCAACCCTGACTGCTCTTTAGAAGGCCAGATCCTGAAGTTGAAACTCAAATACTTTGGCCACCTAATGAGAAGGAAAGACTCACTGGAGAAGAGCCTAATGCTGGGAAAGATTGAGGGCAAGAGAAGAAAGGGACGACAGAGGATGAGGTGGCTGGATGGAGTCACTGAAGCAGTAGGCGTGAGCTTAAAGCAGACATGTCAAACACAAGGCCCGGGGGGCGGATGCGGCCCGCAAAGTGGTTTCATGTGGCCCGCGAAGCCATCCTGGAAACAGTGAGGGAACGGCCCCCCGCTGCTTTGGCCCTGGCCCACGCCAGCCAGAAGCCAATGTACAATTTTGTGGTGGCCATCTTGGCACTTGCCCCAGTGAACCATGCCTTGGCACTTGCCTTGGTCCCACCCTCTTCTGCCAGAGACCCTCAGATCTGTGCCACTCCTGCCCAGGCCCCCGTAGGTACCCTTGATGCGAATGATGTAGAACTGGCCACGCCCACCCAGTAGGCCACACCCACCCTGGCCACACCCACCCGGCCCCCAAGGGCAACCGCAATGCTGATGCGGACCTCAGTGAAATTGAGTTTGACACCCCTGGCTTAAAGGGACTCCAGAAGATGGTAGAGGACAGGAAGGCCTGGAGGAACGTTGTCCATGGGGTCGCGATGGGTCGGACACAACTTCGCAACTAACAACAACAACATTTAGAATTCAACTTGATCCTAGTGTTTATGCTAGTTATTAAAATTTTAGCAAGGTATCATACGAGAGAGGGAAAAAGCTGAACAGAATAAAGGGAATAACTGTGGAAAAACACATAATTATTTTCAAGGGAAAATATTAGATGAGGTGGAGAAGAACAAACTGGAGGAATCTCTACCTGGGACTCGGGGGATCTATTTCCTAGTTCATCTAGGAAATGAGAAATTTAATAAAAGATTATCGAAAGAACACACAACCAGGAAACATAATGGGAGACAAGGGAGCAATTAAAGGAAGACAACTGTAGAATCTTTTGTGGAGGGGATAAGAATTATAGAATATTATTATGCACAAAGAAAAGGAATGCGATGAAACTGAGCACTGGTCACTAGATGAAATGCTCGTTTCATGTGGATGAACTTGGATCGTTTTTTTAAAAACTAGATATAACACAGAAAGTTGTGGATGTTTGATGGTCCTGAACAAGCAGCCATGCCCAGCATTTCCACTTAGATGGGGATGGGAGGAATTTCAGCATTTCTCCTGCTTGTGGGCTTCTTCCTCAAAGATATCTTGTTAGCTATTGTGGGACCAGCATGTGAACCGGCCTGGTTGGTTCAGCATGCTGGAAAGTTCAGGAAAGCAAAGGAAAGTCAGTTCAGGAAAGCAAAAACTCAGAATGAACTTTTGCAACACAATTAAAGATAATAAAAAAGTTTCTTTCAACATATAAGTAACAAAAAAAGTCAAGAAAACAATCGGTCCACTAAAGAGAGAAGATGGCAAGGAAGTAACAGGCAGTAGAGAGAAACCAGAGCTGCTTAACTCATTCTTTGCATCAGTCTTCACACAAAAAGAAACTACAGCCCAACTTACCAAAAACATAAATGTAAAAGATGGACTAGAAATAAAAATTAAAATAAGCAAGAAAATGGTAAGAGAACACCTGTCTGACTTTGATGAATATAAATCGCCGGGGCCTGATGGATTACATCCCAGAGCAGTGGTGGCGAACCTATGGCCCGCGTGCCAGAGGCGGCACTCGGAGCCCTCTCTGTGGGCACGCGTGCCATGCCCCAGAGATGGCAACCGTCCTTCTTCAACCAGCTTCCCGCTAACTCACCGAGGTCCCACATGGCCAGATGCATCCCAGCATGGCTGGTTTCCCTCCCCCCTGTCCCATCCCTCCTGGCCTCACGTGCTCTCCTTTTCCCGGGCACGACCCACTGCAGCGCCTCCTCAGCTGTTGGCCATCTGTCCAGCTTAGAGGCGGCTTCTCTGAACTTCTTGTGGCGGGCTGCGGAGCCCCAGAGTGTGCCGGTCGAGGGGCCGGCAGGCAGTGGCTGCTGACAGACACTGTTGGCCCCCATGCGCTCGCTGACCTCTGTGTGCGGGGGTCGATGGTGTCAAGCAGCAGCTGCCCCAGCCCCTGCCTCGCCTTGCCCTGCGACAATGGCACCCCAGCCCTGCCTCACCTCACCCCACAGGACGAGCCTCCTGCCCACTGCCCCACCTGCCAGAGACCCCTGGATCTCCCCCAACCCTGCCCGGTTTCCACAGGCATCCCTCCCCTTGAGCAACATCGAGGTGACCACGCCCACCTTGGCCACACCCACCCAGTCTGCCATGACCACCACAGCCACGCCCACCCAGTGGGCCACACCCACCTGGCACCCGGTGATAAATAAGTGGGTTTTGGGTTGCAGTTTGGGCACTCGGTCTCTAAAAGGTTCGCCATCACTGTCCCAGAGTTCTGAAGGAGCTGGCAGATGTTATCTCAGAATCATTGTATCATATCTTTAAAAAACCTTGGAGCACTGGGGAACTACCAGAGGATTGGAAAAGACTGATGTGATTCCCATCTTCAAAAAAGAAAAAAAAAACAGACTCAGGAAATACAAACCAATCAGCCTAACATCAATACATGGGAAGATACTGGAAAAAAATAATCAAAAAACAGATCTGTGAACATCTAGAAACAAATAAAGTTATAACTAGTAGCCAGCACGGGTTTGTTAAAAACAGATCATGCCAAACCAATCTTATTTCATTCTTTAACAGTGACTAAATTAGTAGACTAGCAAAATACTGTGGACATAGTATATTTAGACTTCCGGAAGACATTTGACAAAGTAGACCACAACCGTACTCAACAAGTAGTCCTTAATGGTACTACATCTACATGGAGGAAAATAAGCAGTGGGGTACCACAAGGTTCTGTCCTAGGCCCAGTACTCTTCAATATCTTCATAAATGACTTAGATGAGGGAATACAAGGGGATCTCATCAAATCTGCAGATGACACTAAGTTGGCAGGAAGAGCCAACACCCCAGAAGACCAGCTCAAAATCCAAAAAGCTCTTGATAGACTTAAACAATGGGCCCCATCCAACAAAATTATATTTAATGTGGAAAAAAGCAAGGCTTTACACCTGGGCAGGAAAAACCAAAGGTACAAGTACAGATTAGGCGAAACCTGGCTCAAAAACAGTAACTGTGAGAGGGACCTTGGAGTCCTAGTGGATGATCACTTAAACATGAGCCAGTAGTGTGCTGCAGCAGTCAAAAAGCCTAATACAATCCTTGGTTGTATAAACAGAGGCATAGAATCAAAATCACACAAACTATTAGTACCGCTTTATAAAGCCTTAGTAAGGGCCACACATGAAATACTGCATCCAGTTTTGATTACCACATTACAAAAAAGATGTTGAGACTTTGGAAAAAGTGCAAAGAAGAGCAATTAAGATGATTAAAGGCCTGGAGACTAAAACATATGAAGAACAGTTGCAGGATTTTGGTATGGCCAGTCTAGAGAAAAGAAGGACGGGGGNNGGGGAGGATAGCAGTGTTCTAGTATTTGAGAGGCTGCCACAAGGAGGCGGGGGTCAATTTATTTTCCAAAGTACCAGAAGGCAAGACAAGAAACAATGGATGGAAACTTGAGGAGAAAAGCAACCTAGAATTAAGGAGAAACTTCCTAACAGTGAGGACAATTAACCAGTGGAACGGCTTGCCTTCAGACACTGTGGGTGCTTCAACACTGGAGGTTTTTAAGAAGAGACTGGACAGCCACTTGTCTGAAATGGTATAGGGCAGACATGTCAAACACAAGGCCCGGGGGGCGGATGCGGCCCGCAAAGTGGTTTCATGTGGCCCGCGAAGCCATCCTGGAAACAGTGAGGGAATGGCTCCCGCTGCCTTGGCCCTGGCCCAGGCCGGCCGGGAGCCAATGTACAATTTTGTGGTGGCCATCTATGCTGAAACGCATTCAGTCTTAGCTCCACAAGGCTGTCTAGAAACAGCGAGGAACCAGCCCCTGCCGCGTCGGCCCCGCTCCCTGGGTGCATGCTGGGGAGGTGTCACCCTTTGTGAGGAATGAAGAAATGGACCATGCCTTGGTGCTTGCCCCGGTCCCACCCCCTTCTGCCAGAGACCCTCAGATCTGTCCCACTCCTGCCCAGGCCCCCACAGGCATCCTTGACACGAACGATGTAGAGCTGGCCATGCCCACCCAGTAAGCCACACCCATTCCATCCACACCCACCAGTAGGCCGCACCCACTTTGGCCACACACCCCCAGAGGGCAACCACAATGCTGATGCAGCCCTCAATGAAATTGAGTTTGACACCCCTGGTATAAGGGTCTTCTGCTTGCGCAGGGGGCTGGACTAGAAGACCTCCAAAGTCCCTTCTAGCTCTATTCTGATTGATTGATTGATTGATTGATTGATTGATTGATTGATTGGTCCTTCCTCTTACCCAGTAGGCCTCCTTTAAGTTCCCACAACAAAAATGCAGGCAGAGGACAGTCAGGACCTCCCAGAGAGAGGAAAATAGGAAATATAAAAAAAAAAACAAGGGAAGGCAGAAAAGATAATGCTGCAGGGGACATGATCACATAATGAGATAAAGGGACACCTATGCTGCATAGCAACTGGGTTCACACAACACAAAATACCTGGAGATGTTTCATAGCAATATTCAAATAAGTAAGAATGTTTTAACTTAATTAGGACCACCATATTTTTAATAGAAGAGAATATCTGTAGCTGAGGGTTGAACTATGGAGTCCTTGGTGCTCTCTGAGCTTGGTTGCTTGCTTGCAGATATTTCATCACCCAACTTTATTATTTTTTATTACTTTATAAATAACTCAAGGCAGCAAACATACCTAATAATCCTTTCTCCTCCTATTTTCTCCATAGCAACAATCCTGTGGGGTAGGTTGGCCTGAGAGGGTGGCTGGGCCAAAGTCACCCAGCTGGCTTTCAAGCCTAAGGCAGGACTAGAACTCACAATCTCTTGGTTTCTAGCCATTTTCCCTGTTTATATACAGTAGCAAACCCCACATTCACTAGCACTGATGATGTTACCTAGTTGGGTAAAGAAACATCTACAAGCAAACAACCAAGCTTAGAGGACACCAAGAGCTCCACAACTATACTTTGGTCAGTGGTTCTCAACCTGTGGTCCGCGGATCCCTGGGGGGCACAATGTTGTCACAATGGGTCCATGAAGGGTTGAAGAAATGTTATGATTTAAATCTTAAGTCTTGGAGGTTTGTGGCCACAAAAGGTATTTAAAGGGTGTCCATGGTGAAGAAAAGATTGAGAACCATTAGGTTATAAAAATTGGCACAACCACTAGGCAACAGCAAAGAGTTGGGTTAATTTAGCAAGGGTGATCAACATTTTGTGCGAAAGCAACCAGAGGACAACCTGTAGCTCTCCAGATATTGGGTCACACTAGTTGGGGTTGTTGGGAATTGTCATACAGCAACAAATGTGACTGCAATAAAAAGGTGAAGGTGGACCACCTTTATAGGGCAAAACGAGGGATGGGGAAGAGCTGAGGACCTTAAATTAACAGGAGGAAAAACCTTTCTAGGGACAGGCAGAACAACGATGGGGTGGAAGGAAGACCTAAAGCAGTGTTTCTCAACCTTGACAATTTTAAGGCATGTGGACTTCAACTCCCAGAATTCCACAGCCACCATTGCTGGCTGTGGAATTCTGGGAATTGAAGTCCACATGCCTTAAAATTGTCAAGGTTGAGAAACACTGACCTAAAGTCTCCAAAGTCACTTTTCAGATGCGATGGACTGATCAAGGAGAGAAGCAACTTAGAATTAAGGAGAAACTTCCTGAAAGTTAGAACAATTAACCAGTGGAACAACCTGCCTCCAGAAGCGGTGAATGCTCCAACACTGGAAGTTTTTAAGAAGAGACTGGACAGCCATTTGTCCGAAATGGTATAGGGTTTCCTGCCTGAGCAGGGGGTTGGACTCGATGACCTCCAAGGTCCCTTCCAACTTTATTATTATTATTATTATTATTATTATTATTATTATTATTATTATTATTATTATTACTACTACTACTACTACTACTACTACTACTACTACTACTACTACTACTACTACAACACCTCCCATCATCCCCAGCCTGACAGATCCCTACAAAGGCAGATCTGGAGTTCATCATACAAGGGAACCACTGACAGATGGATACAGAAGGACAAGAATATGGAGCTATGGGGATGAGGAAGACGATCCACCCTCACCCAGGATTACACCGCCCACACTCACACAACTTAAGTAACCAGGTCAGTCTTCATGCATTTGCACAGCACCCTATTTTCCATTTAGCTTTAATTACGCTGGGCTCTACCCTAATTCAGCCTGGAGTGCCGCAGCCAGCAGGTGGGTACGGCTCCTTATCCTGTGCCGAGGCAGAAAACGGGCTAATGCGGTAACCTAGTTAATTAAACCTGGCGTGCCACTACAGCACCATACACACAGAGACACACGCCGACAGCCTCCTGGCAAGAGCCCCGCCCAGTTTCCAGAGGTGGGTCAGAAATCCCGAGAATCGCAATCAAAATAAAAACGCAAAACGGCTGCGGGGCGGGGGAAGCACCCGGACGAAAGAGGGCACCGCGTCGTCCTCTGGGCACCGAGCAGCCGCGGAGGGCTCTCCGTCGTGGGGGGAACCACGGTCCCGTGTGGGGCAGAGTTGGGAAGGGGGGGGGAACTGCGCCATCCCTTCCCCCCCTCCCCAAGGAGGTGGGACTAGAGACGGCTGGGGGGGGGAGGGCAGGCAGGAAGGGATCCGTCTTTCCTCCGGTCCTCACCTGCTGAGGCTGCTGTTGCTCGGCGTGGACGGTCGCTCGGCGAAGGTTTCGGCCCCGCCGGGCTCCGCCATCTTCCCGCCGCCTTCCGCTTGCTGGAGGCCGCCCCAGCCGGGGCTCAGCCGGAGTGGGACGCCGGGAAGGGGATGGGCAGGGCCGGACAGGGCGCGGGAGAGACGGACCAGAAGGCGCTCCGCGCGTCCCCAAGAGCGCAGGGCGCGCGAGCGTCCGGAGAGGAGAAGCGTCCCGCGCGCGCAAAACCAAACCAAACCCGGGACCCCCCTGGCAAACGGGGTGGGGGTGGGGAGGCGCTCTCTATATTCGAAGGAAGAAAGAATAAAGCGGGAGGAATTGGTTTATTTTTATTATTTGTTTTGAAGCGGCGGGAAAATAAGGCGTCCCGGGGTGAGAGGGCGCCAAGAGGGGGGGCCTCGGTTGCGCTTTCTGCAGCCGCCTCGGAAGGGCAGCGCTGCGCCTTTCGCGGCTCACCAGGGGCTCCTTTGAGCCGCTCGGAAGGCGTAGACCCCGCTGCCCCTCCCCGGGCTGCGTTCACACGGCGCCTGCTTTGAGGGGTTTGTACAATCCTGGCAAGCGCATTGGTGGATTCGCCCCGGAGAAGCCACTTTGGGCTTAGCCGGGGTTAAACCCCGTCGAATTTACTCCTCCCTCGGCTGTTTAGCCTTTCCTGGAGCGGAGTGAAGCGTGAAGGCCGGACGCAAGAGTTGGAGACGTTTCTGAATGTGGGAACAGACTCCACAGCCATCCAGGCTGCTGTTCTTTCCCTGCCCTGTGTGCTAGGCAGAATTTGGAGGAGTTGTATCCTTTGGAGTATGTAAAATGAAGGTTCAATCATCCAATTGAACCGATCGTCCAAAGTTCAATTGTAAATTTTGCCATGATTTAACCTTTTCAGATATCCTTTGAACTGGAGTGGTGATAAGCAGCGCCCAGGATATATGGAGTTTTCTCATAAAATGTGAGGACTGACCCAATTGAAAGAAGAGTGCAGCTAGGGAGATGTCACACATTTAAATGCTTCTGAATTCAACAGCTAGACACAGGTAGTCCTTGGTTTACAATCGTTTGTTTAATGCAGGGGTAGGCAACCTTGGCTCTTTTATGACTCGTGAACTTCAACTCCCAGAATTCCTGAGCCAGGGAGTTGAAGTCCACGAGTCATAAAAAATTCAAGGTTAACAACAACAACAATAATAATAATAAAAAATTTGGAAGGGACCTTGGAGGTCATCTAGTCCAACCCCCTGCTCAGGCAGGAAACCCTAAACCATTTCAAATAAATGGCGGTCCAGTCTCTTCTTAAAAACTTCCGGTGTTGGAGCATTCACAGCTTCTGGAGGCAGGTTGTTCCACTGGTTAATTGTTCTGTCAGGAAGTTTCTCCTTAGTTCTAGGTTGCTTCTCTCCTTGATTAGTTTCCATCTGTTGCTTCTTGTCCTGCCTTCAGGCCCTTTGGACAATAGCTTGACTCCCTCTTCTTTGTGGCAACCCCTGAGATATTGGGAGACTGCTATCATGTCCCCCCTTGTCCTTCTCTTCATTAAACTAGACATACCCAATTCCTGCAACCGTTCCTTATATGCTTTAGCCTCCAGTCCCCTAATCATCTTTGTTGCTCTTCTCTGTACTCTTTTTAGAGTCTCAACATCTTTTTTACATCATGGTGACCAAAACTGGATGCAGTATATAATATGCAGTATTACCATAATCTGCAAGTAAACCACGAAGGTCAGAGAGCACCAAAGACCCCACAGCTAAGAGTAATGTCTGACCCTCATTTTATGGGTGATTCATTGAAGTGCAGTTTCTGAATTGTTTGAGACACTTTTGCCCATTTGTGGTTGAGTAGCTCAGGTAGACATGCCGATTAATATCCTGAATGGAGATTTGAACCAGGTATCAGATTCTCTAGTCCAGGCATTTAGATACTTTGAATCCATATTTAACAACCAGTAGTCCTTGATTTATAACCACAATTGAGACCAGAATTTCCGTTGCTAAGCAAAGCAGTTGTTAAGTGAGTTGCATCTGATTTTATGGCCTTTCCTGTTATGGTTGTTAAGCCAATCATGCAGGAGTTAGGCAAAGAAAGTTGCAAATGGCGACAGCAACCCTCATCAATATACTCCAGTTGCCAAGCACCCAAATTTTGACCATATATTTTTCGGATTGCTGCAACCGACAGCCCCACAGTTGTTAAATGTTGTAAGTCAAAAAGTGACTGTAATGGAATTTCAGATTTTGGTTTTGTTTGTTTGGTTTCTTTAAAAAACAAAACCTAGAAACACCTGATCCTCAGGGACTTATACCAGTAGCACTAAGATTTATATACTGCTTCATTGTGCTTTACAGCCCTCTCTAAGCAGTGCCCCAACAATCCGGGTCCTCATTTTACTGACCTCAAAAGGATGGAAGGTTGAGTCAACCTTAAGCCGGTGAGGATCGAATTCCTGGCACTGAGCTGAATTAGTCTGCAATACTGCATTCTAACCCAGAAGTCACCAACCTTTCTCGGTTGACAGACCGAAGGAAAAGGGAAGCATTTTACACACATGCCTGCGTGTGTGCATGGGGCCGCAAGCACCCGCGTGCAGCAAACAGGGCGAGGCTAGCACCTGCGTGATGATCACTAACCCTGCCCCGTTCTTGTGTGGAGCAGTGCCTTGTTTCCAGGTGGCGCGTCGTCGTCCATTTTTGCACTTTGCAGCGTGGTGGCATCCTGTTTTCATGCTGTAAGGTGTGGTGGCATCCCATTTTTACGCCCCGTGGTACGGCGTTCTGTTTCCATGCCCTGCGGCAGCGGCACTGGTGCACATGGGGGGTGCACACACGCACATGCACTGGCCAGCCTGTTTGGTGGCTAGCAGGCCATGGCCCACTACCAGGCCGCGGCCCACAGGTTAGGTACCCCTGTTCCAACCACTGTGTCACCATGACTTATCTGCAGGTCTACCCTCTTACATCTACCCATGGTAGATGAGGATATATTATAGGTCCTGTCTATTAAGGAGTTCCATTGGATCGGAACCTTAAGTTGGGCTTTTTCCGCTGTGACTCCTATCATCTAGAGCAGGGCTTTTCAACCTTTTCACCCATTGTACCACTTTTAGGATATGGCAATATCCGAGTACCACCAGTCGCCTAGCAAGGTGTCAAAAACTTGATGACCCCCCCCCCAAAAAAGGAAAAAAGTGATAAAGTACAGTCGCTTAGTGACTGTTCGAAGTTACAATGGTACTGAAAAAAGTGCCCCCCAAGCCA
>BFFQ01000965.1:39135-49880 GCA_003402635.1 Protobothrops flavoviridis
ACTGGCATTGCAGTGCCAAGAAAGGAAAACCCAGCCCCAGAGACTAGATCCTTGCTGCAGGCCTATGCATGCTATAGGCCAGTTCTAGCTTGTGATCCAAATTCACAGAGCTAAAGGGCCTCCTGTCACAAGAGAAAAAGAAAACAGGGAGAGCCGAGAACAGCTTCTGGAATTCTTTCCAAGCAGTAGCCATAAGTGCCTAGTTTTTTGTGGGTATTGAAATAATGCAATGTTTGTTCCCATGCAATGTTTGCTCTTTGTTCCCATTGCACCCATTTGTGTCTGAGCAAACTGGGAAACACAGGGCAAGTCATATAAAACCCATTCTGGGTCACATGACCAAGAGGGGAGGAGCTCAGAATGGCGGATGTGGCAGCTATTTTGGGGGGGTCATGTGACCAAGAGGGAAGAGGCTCAAAATGGAGGATGTCAGAGCTCCATTTTGGGTCACATGACCAGGAGGCAGGGAGCTTACAAAAGATGACCTAATATTCCATTCTGGATCATGTGACCAAGAAGGTGGAGGCTAAAATGAAGGACAGCTCCATTCTGGGTCACATGACCAAGAGGGAGGGAGCTTAGAATGGAGGACCTAACAGTCCATTCTGGATTGTGTGGCCAAGAAGAAGGAGGATTAAAATGAAGGCAGCTCCATTCTGGGTCATGTGATCAGGAGGGAAGGATCTTAGAATTGAGGACATGGCAGCATCCTGAGCCGATGCTTGACTGTCTCTCTCTTAGGTGAAATTGGGGGGGGAGGAGTTTTCCATAGCTCCTATAGCTCCCATCTAGGTCCAACCCATTTTCACACTCAATCATCTGGCTTGTCCCCCTATATCCAATATGGTCAGTATTTCCTGGCGGCCAAAGTCCCAAAAGAAGACTTTGGAAAGAGGCTGGGGAATTCTGGGAGTTGAGGTCCACGCACCTTAAAGTTGCCAAGGTTGAGAAACATTGATCCAGAGGAAACTGCCTTTCCTTTGTATCTTGTTTGTCAAAATATATTTTGATGTGAGGTGGGGAAAAAAAAGGAAACATAAGCTGGATCACACTACAATCTAAACTGTAAGGTAGCTTCTTTGTGGCTTAGCCTGCTGCATGAACAGAAAAGGCATGCCTTTCCTGCTGTGGCTCCTGAAGCATCATCCATACCAACATGATAATAGCCCCATTCCTGCTAGTCTTTTGGAAAGCCCTGAAAATTTAGATTTTCAGGATGGGGTTTGGGAATCCCATCGGGAGCCTGCAGCATGGTTATATTGTATTTAGCTAGCAATCCTACGTTCTTGCAATCCTATTTTCATTTGAATGCTTAAGTTTTTTTTTTAAAACAGCTATGATATTAAGTGTTGGTTGTATGCCGCTCAGAGTCGTGTTCAAGTGAAATGGGCGGCCCTATAAATGTATTAAGTAAATATTAAACTAAACTCAGCTGCTCAAATAGGCAGACAATGGTTTCATGCAGTGTACCAACCTAGGCAGTTGTGGCTTCTTGGGAAATCATGATCCACTGAACCCTATCCTAGTCTGTCAGGCAAATCAGGGCACAGAAACACAGCAAACTTTTCATGATCAGCAACCCTCGGCTTTTCTGCATGTTGTATTCCCACCAAAGCTCAGGTAAAAAGCCAGCATCACCCCATTAAGCCCCCTCCCCCAATTTTAGGCAAAAGAAGACCAGGATAAGCAGCAGCTCCCCCACTGGTGTTGAGGCAGAGGGACAGGGAATCACCCAGCCTTGTTCGGTAAAGTGAAGCCAATTTCCCCAAATCCCCCTAGCCAATCTCAGGACCTTATGCTGGGGACAACCAGGGCTTGTTCGTTTCAAAAGTCACAAAAGCAATGGCAGCATTTGAGAGTCAGGGTCTCTCTGGCTCACTCTTTCTCAACAACCAAAGTTGTGGTGCTGCTGGTGAAAAGACATAAACGTGGATGTTCCAGCATAGTCTTGCAGAAAACTGCTGGGCTTCTCACGACCTTCCTGGATGAAAGAGCGGTGAACAAAATGTGCTATGGGAGGAGCTGGGAAGCATCATGGAAGGTTGTTCGGAGGAACTCAGGAGGAGGGGAGAGGCGGATGGGGCATTAAGAGGACTGGACACTGGGGGCAAGGGCAGGCCCTTTAGAGGACAGTCTTGTCTAAATCCACCTTGACCGGCAGTAGGCCTGCTTCCTTGTTCTCCTCCGCGGGACAGATGGCCACAGCAATGACGGGGCGTAAGGAATAGGGCACAGGTCCGTCTAGGTCTTCCAGGTACTCTTTGTCTCCATTGATGCTCAGGGGCTAGAAGGAAAGAGACAGGATGTTACAAAAAAACAAAAACGGCTGTGCTGTCATTGAAAATCAGCATATAGTTCTCCTTCTTGGACAGTTTTAGAAGAGGCTGGTCAACTGCTTCTTGAGGATTCTTTAATTCAGGAGTGTCCAACCTTGGCAACTTTAAGACCGGTGGACTTCAATTCCCAGATTTCCCCATGGCTGGCTGAGGAATTCTGGGAGTTGAAGTTCACCGGTCTTAAAGTTGCCAAGGTTGGACACTCCTGGTTTAATTGGTTTTCCAACACATTGCAGACAGTTGGCCTAGATCAGGGGTCTCCAACCTTGGCAACTTTAGGACGTGTGGACTTCAACTCCCAGAATTCTGTTAGGTCCTCCATTCTAAGCTCCCTCCTGGTCATGTGACCCAGCTATGCTGGCTGAGGAATTCTGGGAGTTGAAGTCCACACGTCCTAAAGTTGCCATGGTTGGAGACCCCTGGACTAGAGGACTCTCTTGCAGTGCCTTCCAACTCCATACAGTCAGGCCTCACAACCATTCGTTTAGCGACACTGAAAAAAATGATTTATGGTTAGTCCTTGCCCTTATGACCATTGCAGCATCCACAGTTACCTGATCAAAATTTGGGTGCTTGGCAACCAGCATGTATTTACAACAGTAGTAACAGCATTCCAGTGCCATGTGATCACCATTTACAACCTTCCCAGCTGGCTCCCCACAAGAAAAGTCAATGGGGGAAGCCAGAGCCACTTAAGGATCCCACGATTCATTTAACAATTCCAGCAATTTGCTTAATAACCCTTAATAATCTGATCCCAATTGTGGCCGTAAGTTGAGAACTACCTATAATAGTGTGAAGGGGAGTGGCCACAGCAGTCTTCCTCAATACGTTACTTCACAGTTGCATTCTGTCTATGTTTCCCAGAATTCCCTATCGTTCCTACCATGAGCCCTGGTGGCACAGTGGTTAGAATGCAGTATTGCAGGTTAATTCTGCCCACAGCCAGGAGTTTGATCCTAAATGGCTCAAGGTTGACTCAGCCTTCCATCCTTCCGAGGTTGGAAAATGAGGGCCCAGATTGTTGGGGGCAACAGGCTGACTCCGTAAACAGCTCAGAGAGTGCTATAAAGCACTATGGCGCAATATATAAGCTCTATGGTTATTGCTATCCTCAGGTACCTTCTAAAACTTTTGGGAGCAATTCCAACATAAATAACTAACTAAATAACGGGATATCTCATTTTATTGTCCTTTGCTGTATTGCGCTTCACAAATATTGCGTGTTTTTTTTTTTACAAGATCGTCCACCAGCAAGGAGATTATGACTCGCTGTAGGTTCAAATGATGAATAACTTTTTTGGCGTTGAAAGCGAGAGCATTTCCAGCAGTCCTCATTGATATTGTTAAATGAAGACTCTACAGGTTGCTAAGTGAGGATCTCACGTGATACCAACTTTCAACTTCCTGCTGGCTTCCCCAATGATTCTGCTTGCAAGAAGTGGTCAAGGAAAGTTGGAAATCAGGATCATGTTACTGGGACTTGCTGCAACAGCATAATCACAAGCCAGGTGCCTAGATCACAATCACATCACCTTGAGGGTGCTGCAACAGCCAGAATGATGAGAACTAATCAAAGTACCATTCATTTAGGGCTGTTGTAACTTTGAACAGTCGCTGAATGAAGGGTCATAATCCAAGGACTATGTGTGTATTTGAGAGCAAAAATGTTATATCAGAATACATTGATTAGTTATTAAAATTGATAATAAAAGGTACCCTGCCAACAAAAATACATATAGTGAAGGCCATGGTTTTCCCAGTTGCAATGTATGGCTGTGAAAGTTGGACCATAAGAAAGGCTGAGCGTCAAAGAATTGAGGCCTTTGAACTATGGTGCTGGAGAAGACTCCTGCAAGTCCCCTGGACTGCAAGGTGATCAAACCGGTCAGTCCTAGAGGAGACCAACCCTGACTGCTCTTTAGAAGGCCAGATCCTGAAGTTGAAACTCAAATACTTTGGCCACCTAATGAGAAGGAAGGACTCACTGGAGAAGAGCCTCATGCTGGGAAAGATTGAGGGCAATAGAAGAAAGGGACGACAGAGAATGAGGTGGCTGGATGGAGTCACTGAAGCAGTAGGCATGAGCTTAAATGGACTCCAGAAGATGGTAGAGGACAGGAAGGCCTGGAGGAATGTTGTCCATGAGGTCGCGATAGGTTGGACACAACTTCGCAACTAACACTTTAATTCCCAAAGGGACTGACAGATTAACCTGTTGCCAAAGAAAACAACAGTGACTCTTTGGATACTTAAAGATTGATAAATGATTTTTGGAAAAAGTCAGAGGCCGAGGCAACCTCCCTACTCATCTTCCTGATCTACCGAACCCCAAGTTAGAGTTCATGCAATCCAAATTCCTCAAAAGTCCTGACAAAAAGTCTTCTTCTACAGTGATGAACAGAGCTACAGAAAGGACCCACCTCTTATTCGTTTCTCCCTACCTGAGTCTTGACGTGCTGATCCGGTGCAGTCACCAAACTGGCGCAACTCAGCCAGAGCATCACCATGATGGAAAGGAAGAGACAAGCAGCCAGAATCCAGCGGGGCAGCCCCGAACGCCTGTATCACCCAGAAGCAGCCCCCCCACCCGCCAAAAAGAGGCCACAAAATTACCATGGATGGATGGAGAAGGGGAATACATGTATCCCCATTTACATGTGTTGAGCCAGTTTTGCTAGTAATTAAAATGTTGGCCTAGAAACCAGGAGTCAGTGAGTTCTAGTCCCGCCTTAGGCAGAAAAGTTGGCTGGGTGACTTTGGGCCAATCACTAGGAGAATGAAAGTTCTAGTCCCACCTTGGGCATGAAAGCCAGCTGGGTGACTCTGGGCCAATCACCAGGAGACTGGGAGTTCTAGTCCCACCTTGGGCATGAAAGCCGGCTGGGTGATTTTGGGCCAATCACTCTCTCTCAGCCCAAACCTCCTCCCAGGGTTGCCGTTGTGAGGAAAATAAAGGGAGGATAGTGTGTTAGGTATATTCACTGCCTTGAGTAAATAACTAAAGTTATAAAGGCTGATAAAAAATGTAATACATCTACACATTGATGAAGATTTTTGCTTTACTTCTGAGTGCTGATTAACTGTTGATTTCTAACTGGTACTTCTGCCAATGTTGTATTCTTTATTTAACATTTCACAGAGCTTTTGCTGTTTAATTAGGGATCTAATCTAACTAGGACTGTCTGAAAGGGTGGATCAGAAAAATGGAGATGGTGATGGCAACTGTGCAATCGAAGCTCCGTCTGTTTTTTAATCTACATTGATGCACATAAAAAAAAAATACAGATGGAGCTTTGGTCATACCGTCAGAGCTATCCACCTGAGTTCTTAATTTTTTTTAAAGAAAATACATCTCAACAAGACTACAAAAGATGAACTAAATTACACCTAATAAAGAAACCGTGAAAATAAAGAGAACTAATAAATGAAAAAAATTAAAACAGAAAAAGGAAAAAAAATACCCCCAAAGAAAGAAATTACTAGTGTCAGTCATTCAATATAGACCAGAGGTAGGCAACCTTGGCTCTTTTATGACTCGTGGACTTCAACTCCCAGAATTCCTGAGCCAGCATGGCTCAGCTTGGAAACCTCTCCCTTTCCCCTCAGCATGGCTGGCTCAGGAATTCTGGGAGTTGAAGTCCACGGGTCATAAAAGAGCCAAGGTTGCCTACCCCTGGGATAGACTAAGCTAGAAAACCAAAGGGCAGCTGGCCAATATTATTTTTATTTTATTTTAAAAGTTATAATACAACCATCGACTTACATCCATTCATTTACTGACCATTTGGCACTAAAAAGAAGTGACTTATGACCGCTTTTCACACTTATGACCATAGCTGCATTCCTATGGTCATATGACAAAAAAAATAGTCACTAAACGAATGCTTGTAAGTCAGAGGCTACCTGTATGAATTTAATGTAGAGGAAAGAAAACAAAGGGGGGGGGGGAAAGGAAGAGAAAGCAGCACTTTCCTCAAGCCAAATGTAGATGTTTGGATTACCCCGCCCTTGCGGTCAGCTTCACCCACAGTTTGTTTTGCATCTGATCCAACCCAAGTGCAATTTTCATTCCCCGACTTACTCAGTTTCCCTGTCTTCCTAAATTCTAAACCAGTGGTTCTCAACCTTTTTAATGCCGTGACCCCCAACCGGTCGTAAGTCGAGGACTAAACCAGTCGTAAGTCGAGGACTAAACTGGTCGTAAGTCGAGGACTACCCAACCAGTCGTAAGTCGAGGACTTTCCCTGCCCGGGAGCACCGCGCATGCGTGGTTCCGCCCCGAGCCGGCCGAGGCGTAGCTGGCAAGCGGCAGAGACGGAGCAGGCCGACCACCAGCTGGCCCAGCCCAAGGGAGGTAAGGCACCCGCCGGAAAAGGGGAAAAAAATGGCGGACAGCCTTGCTTGGCGACCCCCGTGAAATGGTCGATCGACCCCAAATGGGGTCGCGACCCATAGGTTGAGAACTGCTGTTCTAAACCACAAGATTAAAAAAACCCAGAGCGGTATTACTTGGACATGCAACCCAGGAAATCGTGCTCCAGAGGCATCTGAGACTCCACCACGGGCTGGGCTGGGTCTGGGTCTGGACTCTTGGGCTCTTCGATCGGAGGCTTCTCCAATTTCTCCTGAAGGCCTGAAAAGAAAACGAATAAAACGTAAGAAAGAAGAAAAATAAAAAGGAAACGAGAGAAGCAGGTTACAAAGAGCCGGGCACTAGCAAGTTTATTTATTTATATTTAAAATTTATTGGCCGCCCATCTTCCCATAGGGCAGGGATGGCGAACCTTTTAGAGACCGAGTGCCCCAAAACTGGCCCCGCCCCTGCTCCATCCCCTGCCCCGCCCCCGCTCCGCCCCCACCCCGCCTGCCCGCAGGGCCACTCACTGCCTCCAGGGCCCGCTGCAGATCAACCAGGCAGCCCAGCAGCGCCTGTGGCGGCCACGCTCTCTGCCCGCGCCCTGCAGCACCAACTGTGCACGATGGGGCGTGAGGGCAGAGTCTTGTCTACGCTGCCTGGCTGCCATGTCCTTGGCTGCGCTGCTCCGTGTGGGCCACGCTCGGGGGGGCGACTCTCCTCCAGGGGGGCTGCTGGTGAGGAGGGGGTTGCAGGGGGAGGCAAGGCTGGAGCAACGGCACGTGTGCCCACAGAGAGGGCTCCGAGTGCCTCCTCTGGCACCCTTGCCATAGGTTCGCCACCGCTGCCGTAGGGTAACTCTGGGTGGATTACAGTTACATCTTATTTAAAACAAAAATGTTAAAAGTGAAACCTTAAAGCCAAAGACACGTGGGGAGGGCGGGAGCGCAGTGTGGGGGGGAGGTGGGATCTGTTATTACTCAATCGACCACCTCCAGTGAGCTGATCCCCCACTGGGTCCCCAAGCCGACTGGCAGAGCCATGTCTTTAGGCCGTTATGATAGGATGGGAGGGTGCGGGCCAACCTCACATGGGGGGGGGGGAGAGATTCCAGAGAGCAGGAGCCAGAGCAGAGAAGGCCCTCCTCCTGGACCCTGAATGCTCCAACACTGGAAGTTTTTAAGAAGAGACTGGACAGCCATTTGTCTGCAATGGTATAGGGTTTTCTGCCTGAGCAGGGGGTTGGACTAGATGACTTCCAAGGTCCCTTCCAACATCATCATCATCATCATCATCATCATCATCATCNTTATTATTACCGGCCAGCTGGAATACTCGGGCTGACAGGACCCTCTGCCGGCACAAGTGGTACAGGCCAATCCCAGTGGGGTGAAACCTTCCTTCAAATAACCTGGATCCATGCCATGAAGGGCTTTAAAGGTGATCACCAACCCCTTGAATTGCACCCGGAAGCAGACTGATAAGCAGTGCAGCTCACTGAGCATTGGTGTCACAGAGATTTCCTTGAAGCACCCAAGATTATAAGAATGGGAAAGCTATGCTGAATTGTCCCAGCAGGCTGTGAATAGCATAGCGAATAGAATAGAATAATTGGAATGGAATGGAATGGAATGGATCCCAGCAGGCTGTGAATAGCATAGCGAATAGAATAGAATAATTGGAATGGAATGGAATGGAATGGAATGGAATAGAATAGAATAGAATAGAATAGAATAGAATAGAATAGAATAGAATAGAATAGAATAGAATAGAATAGAATAGTTGGAAGGGACCTTGGAGGTCTTCTAGTCCAATCCCCTGTTCAGCCAGAAAACCCTATACCATTTCAGACAAATGGCTGTCCAGTCTCTTCTTAAAAACTTCCAGTGTTGGAGCATTCACAACTTCTGGAGGCAGGTTGTTCCACCTGTTAATTGTTCTAACCGGCAGGAAATTTCTCCTTAGTTCTAGGGTGCTTCTCTCCTTCATTAGTTTCCATCCATTGCTTCTTGTCCTGCCCTCAGGTGCTTTGGAGAATAGCTTGACTCCCTCTTCTTTGGGGCAACTCCTGAGATATTGGAGCACTACTATCATGCCATCCCTCGTCTTTCTCTTCATTAAGCTAGACATACCCAATTCCAGCAACTGTTCTTTATACATTTTAGCCTCCAGTCTCCTAATCATCTTTGTTGCTCTTCTCTGCACTCTTTCTAGAGTCTCAACACGTTTTTTACATCGTGGTGACCAAAACTGCATACAGCATTCCAAGTGTGGCCTTACAAAGGCGTTGTAAAGTGGTATTAACACTTCACATGATCTTGATTCTATCCCTCTGTTAATGCAGCCTAGAACTGGGTTAGCTTTTTTGGCAGCTGCAGCACACGGCTGGCTCATATTTAAGTGATTGTCCACTAGGACTCAGAGGTCCCTCTCACAGTTACTACTATTGAGCAAGGTACCACCTATACTGTACCTGTGCATTTGTTGTTGTTTTTTTGCCTAAATGTAGAACCTTACTTTTTTCACCACTGAATTTCATTTTATTAGATAGCGCCCAATGTTCAAGTCTGTCCAGATCCTCCTGTATCCTAAGCCTGTCTTCTGGAGTGTTGGCTATTCCTGCCAGCTTGGTGTCGTCTACAAATTTGACGAGTTCCCCATCTTTCCCCTCATCCAAATCACTGAATTTGGTGGCCAACCAAAGAAATTCAGGAGGCACCAGCCTTGAACAGGACAGTATTTTTTGATATTTCTGCCCAACAGCAAAGATTTAATGGATGCTAGCCTGCATTCTAGTAGTGTTTCTTAACCGTGGCACCTTTAAAATATGAGAACCAACTCCCAGAATTGCTACAACTCCCAACTCGCCAGCATAGCTGGCTGGGGAATTCTGGGAGTTGAAGTGCACACATCTTAAAGATGCCAAAGTTGAGAAATATTGTTTTAGAGAGTCATTAACCACCAAGACTCATAGAAATCACTGACAACCCACTGATTTTGAAGTCTGCTTTTTAAAAGAGTTGAAAGTGGTATCCATCATTATCTTTGATGGACAGTTTAAATCTGCCTTTGCCCAGCTCATATTCATCCTGATTCGTCACATTACCTGTGTGCGGCTTCAAGGTGTTGGGGGCTGAATCTGTCCAAGTCTTTTCCGAAACCTCTGACTTGGGTGCCTGGGCCTCAGGAACTGGATACTCAACTTCTGGTTGTGACTGTCAAAGAAAGGTAAAGAGGTTCTTAAGCATTCAGGTGTCATGGTTCCGATATCAGTGTTTCTCAACCTTGTCAACTTTAAGACGTGTGGACTTCAACTCCCAGAATTCCTCAGCTATCATGCTGGCTGGGGGATTCTGGGAGTTGAAGTCCACATATCTTAAAGTTGACAAGGTTGAGAAACACTACGATAGATGAAACCGGTTAAAGGAACTTCAAGGAAAAACTTTCTTCCTTAGAGAACATTTTATTTGGAAACAAAGTACTGGCACATACATAGGTGAACCCAAAACTAAAAATCCCCACCCCCTGGTTACAAAGTTCCAATTGCAATTCCCACCCTAATTTGCTGTCATAAATCACGTTCACCAACTGTAGCAAAATGTGGGCTCTCCTCCCAGCTCTCCAGCCCACCAAAACGTTATCAGCACTGACCTTGGTTCACACACATATGAATTGTTTTGGCTAACTGAGAACTACACCTCCCCCCTTTCCTTCATCTAAATCTCTAACTAAAAAACGTGGCAATGAAGACAAAATGAAAATGCCTTCAGTTTGGTTTGTCACAGCGTTGACATCAGGAAGGTTCTGAAGTTCTTCCAAATCTACTGTATCTTGTTTAAAGAGAGCTGACTTTCTGATGAGGATGTCCCAGGCAAATGTATCACATAAACCACGTTCCAGACCCTGTGTTCCTACAGCTTTAAGGACCATGTCTTCTGGAGGCTTAAACCTGCAGTGGATAGCTGTCTTTGGCTCAAAGGAAGGGCTAGGCAAGGGGTAGGCAACCTTGGCTCTTTTATGACTCGTGGACTTCAACTCCCAGAATTCCTGAG
>BFFQ01000965.1:88163-105912 GCA_003402635.1 Protobothrops flavoviridis
AGGTGATCACGCCCACCTTGGCCACACCCACCCAATCTGCCATGACCACCACAGCCACGCCCACCCAGTGGACCACGCCCACCTGGCACCCGGCAATAAATAAGTGGGTTTTGGGTTGCAGTTTGGGCACTCGGTCTCTAAAAGGTTTGCCATCACTGCCCTATACCATTTCAGACAAATGGCTGTCCAGCCTCTTCTTAAAAACTTCCAGTGTTGGAGCATTCACCACTTCTGGAGCAGATTGTTCCACTGGTTAATTGTTCTTACTGTCAGGAAATTTCTCCTTAGTTCTAGGTTGCTTCTCTCCTTGATTAGTTTCCATCAGTTATTTCTTGTCCTGCCTTCAGGTGCCTTGGAGAATAGCTTGACTCTCTCTTCTTTGTGGCAGCCCCTGAGATATTAGAACACTGCTATAATGTCCCCCCTCGTCCTTCTCTTCGTTAAACTAGACATACCCAATTCCAGCAACCGTTGTGGGTGCTCCATCCTTGGAAGTTTTCAAAAATAGACCGACAACCATTTGACCCTGCCTTGAGCAGGGGGTTGGACTAGAAGACCTCTGAAGTCTCTTCCAGCCCTATGATTCTATCTTTTAACAAATTGCTGCAAATGGGTAAGTGGCTGGTTGAGTTAACTGTGAACAGGACGAATGACTGCATGCTGGAATGACACACGACTTCCATTCATTCTGGCACAATGACCTACAAGGATTATCCTCTCCTCCTTTGATGGATTCTGGGCATCGGAGCCAATCTTTAGCACAGCTGTACCGAGGCAATAATTTGCTCCTTTTGGAAACCAGAGTGAGAAACCCTTACAGGATGTGCTATAAATATTGCTAATAATTCCAGTAATAAACACATCAAAGGCTTTGTCACTTATCTCCGTCTCTCTCCAGCAAGCCCTACTTTTTCGTCTGCTAAGCCTTCGTTCCTGCTCTTTGGCCCGATTCTGTGGGCTTCCCATCATTCAAGGAAACTGTACTTTTCAGGAGTTAAAAAACAGAAGAGGCCCCCAAAGAGCTGAGATTCAACCCAACGGACACCCCTGAGCAGAAACTTGACTTTTCCCAAGGTTTTCCACCACGCCACCGCCATTCTCAGAAATGTAAGATTTATAGTTCTGGTTTTATAGCACCGCAGACCCACCTGCTCTGCCTCCCCTTCTCCCCCTGCGTCCTCTCCCTTAACCCCCGCTTTCCTTTTCGTCTCCCCCACACCTCTTGCCTGCCCCCTTGGTAGATTCCACTCTTTCTGCACCGATCCTCATTAAGGGAATTTATGGCCCAGCGTGCACACTCACCCCCAACACGTGCCAAGGGGCGTAATGGGGAACATATGAAGGTTCAGCAAATTGGAGCTGGTGCAAGAGAATGACAAAATGTTTGTGTGTGTGTGTGTGTGTGAGGGTTGGAGCAAGAGGGAGAATATGTCTGTATTTACACACAGGAGAAAGTGAGGCGGAGGGGTTAATGCATTCCTGCAACTAATTTGTCTCCAGGTTAAAGAATTGAATGTTGAAGCTGGTGAACTCATGCGGTTGGGTGCTTTTCCAGTCTGCAATGTTTTGATAAACCATTCGCATCATGTTAAAAAAAAAAAAGTCCAATTAAAATACAAGAAAACCTATGCCATTGATCAAATGTGACAATACTAGGAAAGTCCACGTTGTGTGGCCTTCAGAAAACCGTTCGTTGTCTCGGTTTAGATCTGCCTCGCTCTGTCTGGTCAAAACCGAACAGAATTAGGTGTGATATTGGAAGAAGTGGCTCTGCCCTGTATCAGAAAGATTCCCCTTGTTGTGATTGTGGTGCTGATAATGCAAACAATTAAACATATTGTGCAAAATTGCCCGTGATGTGTGTTCTCTGGTTCCCTAGAAGATCTGCACAAAGCAACACCAGAGGCGATCACCTGGATAACTAACTTGGACATCCGATTATGAGGCCACTGCGATACCCCCATAGACGTTTTGCATATAATTATGCGGATTGTGTATATATCTTTACTTATGAGCAGTGTGGTGGCCTAGTGGTGAAGACTCTCGCCTCCCACTCCGAAGTTTGAGAGTTCAGTCCTAGGTAGTGGCAGATCTTTCTCTATCAGGGTACAAAGAAAAAATATCTCCTGCAAACTCCGCATAGGAGTCAGGAAGGGCATTCAGCCAGTAAATGCCCAGCTTCATCTAGTTGCCTTGACTCTACCCCAAATTAAGGGATTACAGCAGGGGTCTTCAAACTTGGCCCTTTTATAACTTGTGGACTTCAACTCCCAGAATTCCTCAGCCAAGCACACGTGCCTGGCTGAGGAATTCTGGGAGTTGAAGTCCACAAGACATAAAAGGGCCAAGTTTGAAGACCCCTGGATGACAGGGTCGTATGAAGGAAGGTTTTGTGGATATGTTTACTTCTCTTCTGTCAAGTTCTCATCATATGCTAAATAATAATTGTCTCAGTAAACGAAACCTTGTTAGCTCTGTTCCCAGCTACTCGGCCATAGTGATTTCAACATAGTTTGCATCCTCCTTGGGGAAGATCCCTGTCTAATCTGGGCTTGTTTACCAAAACTTATTAACAGATCGTAGACCGAGGAATGGGCACATGGTCCCCTCCAACTTTCTTTCCACCTCTTTCCACCTACTGCATGGATTCCTGCTTTTCTCAGATGCAAACGGTGGTGCCTTTGAGTCTAAAATAAGCTCAGGGTGCTTCAAAACTATACAAAAGGAAGAGAAGGACGAGGGGAGATGTGATAGCTGTGTTTCAATATCTCAGGGGCTGCCCCAAAGAAGAGGGAGTCAAGCTATTCTCCAAAGCCCCTGAAGACAGGACAAGAAGCAACGGATGGAGACTAATCAAGGAGAGAAGCAACCTAGAACTAAGGAGAAACTTCCTGACAGTTAGAACAATTAACCAGTGGAAGAACCTGCCTCCAGAAGCGGTGAATGCTCCAACACTGGAAGTTTTTAAGAAGAGACTGGACAGCCATTTGTCCGAAATGGTATAGGGCAGTGGTGGCAAACCTATGGCACGAGTGCCAGAGGCGGCACTCAGAGCCCTCTCTGTGGGCACGTGCGCCGTCGCCCCAGTCCTAGGCCTTCAGCTGGGTTTTATAAAACCTTTTTGCTTTAGGCCTCCGCCGCCATGTGCAAAAAAAAAAAGGTTCAATCAATCAGTCAATTTCAACTTCTCGTGGGAAAAAAAAAGATCTTGCAAAGTTGGAATTGATTGATTGAACTTTTTAGTCCCACCTAGTCTGCCGTTACCACCGCAGCCATGCCCAGCCAATTGGCCACGCCCAGCCAATTGGCCATGCCCAGCCAATGGCCCACACCCAGCCAATGGCCCACACCCACCCAGTACTCGACGATGCATAAGTGGGTTTTGGGTTGCAGTTTGGGCACTCAGTCTCTAAAAGGTTCGCCATCACTGGTAT
Source organism: Protobothrops flavoviridis (assembly GCA_003402635.1). Taxonomy (NCBI): domain Eukaryota; kingdom Metazoa; phylum Chordata; class Lepidosauria; order Squamata; family Viperidae; genus Protobothrops; species Protobothrops flavoviridis. The sequence continues at coordinate 91,598 of BFFQ01000965.1, forward strand.
AGGGTTTCCTGCCTGAACAGGGGGTTGGACTAGATAACCTCAAAGGTCCCTTCCAACATCATCATCATCATCATCATCATCATCATCATTATTATTAAAAACAAAACAAAACCTGCTCCCAACACCAGAGATTTTTGTGGGACGGAGTGGGGGATAAAAAAAAGGCAAGATGGAGATGGAGGCCATGCCGTCGATGCTTCATCCCCTTTTATGAGTGCCATGCCACACCTGTAAAATGGGCAGATATCTACAGCTAGTCCTCGACTTACAACAGATCACTTAGTGACCGTTTCATTCGTTTAGTTACAACAGCACTGAAAAAAAATGACTTAGGACCGTTTTTCACATTTACAGCAGCATCTCCTGGTCCCTTGATCAAAACTCAGATGCTTGACAGCTGATTCATACTTGTGATGGTTGCAGCTCATGTGGGATCAGGTGATCACCTGTTGCGACTTTCTCACAAGCAAGGTCAATGGGGAAGCCAGATTCGCTCAACCCAACATGTTACTAACTTAAGAACTGCAACGATTCATTTAACACCTGTGGTAAGAAAGGTCGTTAAATGGGGCAAAATTCATTTAGCAACGGTCTCGCTTAGCAACAAAAATTTTGGGCTCGATTGTGGTCATAAATTAAGGACGATCTGTATTCTGTAATCTCAAGTAGTAAGAGGCATTTGTTGTAGTGGTTAAGGAGCTGGCTTAGAAACCAGGAGACAGTGAGTTCTAGTCCCACTTTAGGCAGGAAAGCCAGCTGGGTGACTTTGGGCCAATTGCCAGGAGATGGTGAGTTCCAGTCTTGGCTTACGCATGAAAGCGTAACTTAGGGTGACTTAGGGCCAATCACGCAGGAGGTTGTGAGTTCTAGTCCCACTTTAGGCATGAACGCCAATTGGGTGACTTTGGGCCAGTCCCTCTTTCTCAGCCCAACCCACCTCAAAGGGTTGTTGTGGGGAAAATAGGAAGAGGAAGGAGTATTATTTATGTTTGCTGCCTTGTGTTATTAATAAATTAATAAAGGCAGGATAAAATCCAATGAATGAATGAATGAATGAATGAATGAATGAATGAATGAATGAATGAATATTTGACTTTTTAAATCCCTCATCTCCCCTTGCCTGCTTCAGCACTATCCTCAAATGCAATCTGAAACAACCTACATAAACTCATATGCAGATTATGTTCTGGTCTTCACCCTCAAAGAAATTGGGGTGCGGGGTGGCGGTGTTTGTAAATGAGAGATTGATTTACTCTGTGTAGCGTCTAGAGTAGCTTATTCCCTGAGATAACCTGTAGCCCAGCGTTGATTATATTTTGATAAAACCAGTCCACCTTAAGAGAGCTTTCATGGCAGCTATTTCCACATAATTCTATTTATTTCTTTTTCATCTGATAGATGGATTTTGCAATTTTTGTGACGTTTTCTCATAGGTTGCTGGCAACGTACACATTTTTCTTTTCAAATCAAACAAGTCAATAAAGTGGAAAACCCTGGAGGCCTCCAATTCTGAAATGGGTTTTTCCCCTCTCTTCTGCTTTGTCTACATTCATAAAGATGATCCTTTCAAACGAGAGAGGAAAAAAATGTACTCCCAAAAATTGCTTAAGGGCTGTGGTAAGCCAAAAAAGGGGACTGACCCATCCCTGATCTATAGTCTCATTTTGTTAGACCCCAAATATGACTATCTTGGTATCATACCCTCCCAACTATAATATTCAGGATTTTGTTTTTCTCCTGCATCTGTACCAGTGATGGTGAACCTTTTAGAGACCGAGTGCCCAAACTGCAACCCAAAACCTACGTATGTATCGTCAGGTGCCAGGTGGGTGTGGCCCATTGGGTGGGCGTGGCTGCGGTGGTAACGGCAGACTGGATGGGACTAAACAGTTCAATCAATCAATTCCAACTTTGCGAGATCTTTTTTTTTCCTGCGAGAAGTTGAAATTGATTGATTGAAACTTTTTTTTTTTGCACACGGCGGCAGAGGCCTAAAGGGAAAAGGTTTTATAATACCCAGCTGGAGGCCTAGGACTGGGGTGACGGTACGCGTGCCCACAGAGAGGGCTCTGCGTGCCACCTGTGGCACGCGTGCCATAGGTTCGCCACCACGGACCTATACAATCTCAGACAAGTGACTGTCTAGCCTCTTCTTTAAAATCTCCAGTGATGGAGCACCCACGATTTCTGGAGGCAAGCTGTTCCACTGGTTAATTGCCCTCACTGTCAGGAAATTTCTCCTTAATTCCAGGTTGCTTCTCTCTTTGATCAGTTTCCAACCATTGTTTCTTGTCCTGCCTTCAGGTGCTTTGATGAATAACATGACCCCCTCTTCTTTGTGGCAGCCCCTCAGATACTAGAACACTGCTATCATATCTCCCCTATTTCTTCTTTTCTTTAGACTAGCCAAACTCAAGTCCCGCAGCTGTTCTTCGTATGTTTTAGCCTCCAGACCTTTGATCACCTTAGTTGCTCTTCTCTGAATTTTTTTCAAACTCTCAACATCTTTTTTGTGATATGGTGACCAAAACTGGCTGCAGTGTTCCATGTGTGGTCTTACTAGGGTTTTATAAAGCGGTACTAATACCTTGCGTGATCTTGATTCTATGCCTTTGTTTGTACAGCCCAGGACTGTATTAGCTTTTTTGGTTGCTGCTGCACACTGCTGGCTCATGGTTAAGTGAATTGAATTACAAATTGCTTGGCAGATTTTTCTTCCCCAAGCAAATTTAATCAAATATCCAATAACAGAACCTATCCCAGCCTCTCAATTTTGATTCTTTTAAGATAGCAAGTGCTTAAGAGTTCATTGTGACTATGCAGGTGGTCCTCGACTTACAACCATTCATTTAGTGACCGTTCAAAGTTACAATGGCACTGAAAAAAGGGACTTACAGTCTCACACTTACACCTGTCACAGCATCCCCAAGGTCATGTAATCAAAATTTATGTGTTTGGCAACTGGCATATATTTATGATGGTTGCAGTATCCCGGGGTCATGTGATCACCATTTGAGACCATCCCAACCATCTTCCGACAAGCAAAGTCAATGGGGGGAAGCCAGATTCATTTAATGACCACGTGGTTCACTTAACAAGTGCAGTGATTTGCTTAGCAACCATGGCAGGAAAGGTAAACGTAGGCATGACTCACTTAACAGCCGCCTTACTTAGCGACAGTAATTCTGATCTCAGTTGCTGTCGTAAGTCAAGGACTAATAAGGAGAAAAAACGTTCACAAAACCTAGGCACACATTTGTATCTTGTGACTTTTTTTAAATAAAAAAAAACTAAAGTTTTTTTTTTCTCTCCCAGCAAAAATAAGAAAGAATGAATTTAGTATCGAAATACGAGAAACTGAGAAAATGTAAAGTAAAGATTTATTCAACATTAATGACTTTTGTTAGTCACTGCTCAACAGATGTCAGGCTTTATTTATTTTATTCCTTCCCTTTGATCAATCAGCAGAGTTCCCGTAACGTGCTTCAACAGGTCAGTTAAAAAGAGAGCAGCTGTGTTGTTAAATATGCTCAGCTCAGTTTTGTACTGACATTGTTTTAGGATTGGGCAGTGGTTTGGACAATCATAAAACGGGGACAACTCTCTTCGGGACCATTTAACCATTCTATTTAATTATTTAAAATAAATAAAAATTATTTTAATTTTTGCCATTCACATTTCATTCTGTCCCTCCTCTTGCTGTCAGTTTTCTATGTTTCTATGTATCTAATTACAGTCATAAGTCAAAGTCTACCTGGAATAGCTTTGCATTATACACAGCATATACACACACATACGCTAAGTCATAATGTGGTTTCATAGGTCATTTTTTTTTCAAAAACCAAATACTTTTAATGATCCCATTTCAATCAAACACACATAAAATAAGGTGAAATAAAAACAGTTTACTTTACATAAAAATGAAAGGAAAAAGAACTTTATGTGAGAAAATGCATAAAAAGAACACACAAAAACTGCTGTTATAACTATATTGGCTGATTTTGTAAACTTAAAAAAAATAAAACTAAGTTTTCAATACTTACCAATCCTGTTCAAATATTTTTCCCAAAGGAATAGGTAACGTGACATTTTCTGATTAACCAAGCATATAATTTTCTCAAAAATTGCCAATTTCACATCTCTGAAATCCAATCCTTTGCAACTGAAATTATAGTATTTCCCATCTCCTAGTCTTTTTAGTATCTTCTGAGTACAAAGCAAGTTCTCTTTGTTCTGAGCATGTTACATTCCAAAAAGTCAGCATATAATTCACTACATCTCTTTAAAAACCAGTTTTCTCAATCATTCTATCAACATATTACAGGTAGCCCTTGACCACAATGGAGCCCATTTTTTTTGTTGTTGAGTGAAATATTTGTTAAGTGAATTTTGCCTCATTTATGATCTTTTTTGCTACAGTTGTTAAGTGAATCACTGCAGTTGTTAAATTGTGCAAGTTGCAAAAAAGGATCACCTGACCCTGGAACAGTGCAACCGTCATAAATATGAGTCAGTTGCAAAGCATCTGAATTTTGATCACGTGACCCAGGGGATGCTGCAGTGGTCGTTATTGTGAAAAACAGTCATAAGTCACTTTTTTCAGTGCTGTTGTCACTTTGAGCGGTCACTTAATGAACTGTTGTAGGTCAAGGATTACCTGTATAGAACATTACTTTAAAAAGGGTATAAGGAAGAAACTATCATCATTAGTTAAAGTGCTTTTAAATGCAATGTGGTCTTAAGCCAAGAGACAGGGTAGGGTCACAATTAAACAAAGCGACAAGAATAAATTCACATAAGGTGTAAACCAGTAGCAGTTGTGCACAAGTGCCAACAGCTGAATATTGCACACTTATTAATGGTGAAGAATTTGAGAGTCAACCCCTTGAAGAGCTAATGTTGGGCTAACAGATCTTCCAATACTGTTTTTTTTTAAAAGGACTCAGGTTACACAGAGGCATCCAGAGGGGAAGAGGTCAAAAAAGGCAAGATGGCAGCCACACCCTGTCATTGAAATCCTTCCCCCCCTTTTTTTTTACAGGGCTTGGATCACGCAATTCCTGCCACCATTTTGAATTTTCTAACCCCCTGATGCCACTATGACAATAATACAGGTAGTCCTTGATTTACATTTACAATCACAGTTGGGACCAGCTCCGTGGTGGGATTCATCCTGCACTGGTTTGGCAGAACTGGTAGCTAAATTTTGCTGAGTTCAGAGAACCAGCTGAATGCACACTGCTTCTGGAAGTCCAGTCTAGGCCTCAGAGGCCTGGAGGAGACCTCCCAGGCCTAGAACGGCCCACCGGAAGTGTGTGGATGCTACTTCTGGAAGTCCGTTCTAGGCCTCAGAGGCCTGGAGCATCCAATAAGAGAACCGGTTGTTCAGGTACTTGAATCCCACCACTGGACCAGCTCTTTCATTGCTAACCAAGGGGGTCATTAAGTGAATCATATCTGCTTTTATGAGCTTTTTTGGCCAAGGTTGTTAAGCAAATCACTGCCATTCTTAAGTCAATCACAAAATTGTTTAGCCGAGGGGTAGGCAAACTTGGCTCTTGTATGACTCGTGGACTTCAACTCCCAGAATTCCTGAGCCAGCATGGCTGGCTCAGGAATTCTGGGAGTTGAAGTCCACGAGTCATACAAGAGCCAAGGTTGCCTACCCCTGGAACTTTAGCCAATCCTGCTTCCCCCATTGACTTTTCTTGTTGGAAGCTCCTTGGGAAGATGGGAAAGGGTGATCCCAGGATGCTGGGATGCTGCAACTATTATAAATACATGCCAGTTGCAAAGTGCCCAAATTTTGATCACGTGACTACAGGGATGCTGCAATGGTCGTAAGTGTAAAGTGGCTTTTTTCAGTGCCATTGTAACTTTGAATGGTCACTAAACAAATAATTGTAAGTCGAGGATTAACCTGCAGGTTAATTTATGCCTTATCATTTGTGCCTGCTCGGGTGAGGACTCTGGTTTGATTTGTTCTATGAAACTTAGATCTTTCATCCTGCATTAAATTTCATGAAGTGCCAAGCATCCCCCAAAGTCATCTTAATTTCTACAGTGAGAAGAAAAACTGTCAAGGAATGCGAGAGAAAACCCCCTCATAATCTACCCAGATATTTGCTTTGCCCAAGCAAGCTGTTTCCTTTCTGGGCCCGTCTCCAAGCCCCACCCATCTCCTAATGGCGAAAAGCTTAGCACAACTTGTTGCAACAATTGGGGAAAACCACTTAGGTCTAGCAGCCAAAGAGCAGGTGAAGTCAACAAACCTGCTCAAAGCTCTTGAAATGCCTCAAAAGGGATGGGGTGGTTTGCGATACCTCTGCCTTGAGATTAGCAAACAAAGCCACTAACAGGCCTGGCGTCTCCTTTTTGGAAAAAAACATTCTGCTGAGACACAGAGTGCCAATATAATTTTAGTCCAATCATGTTTGCTCCATGGAGCAAACAAGTGACTAGAAATTTATTTATTTATTTATTAAATTTTACTGGGTTTTTAACAATAACAGTCTCCAGTGCCTAGTGTACAACATGTTGTTTTGGTTTCTATATTTGAGGGGGGGAAAACGGCAATAATAATTAACAGTCAATAACGATTAAGTTTGATAATTCCCTAATTAGTATATTAATAAATAATATATTTCTTTGATCTTCCCTTCTCCCATTTGTATTCTCCTCCTTCAACCTTAAACAAATATAATTCTTAATGTTTTCAATATATGATTAAATATAGACATTTTTCATATTTATACAGATAGTGATAACATCTATGTATAACATTTTTTATCAGCTTATATTATTCTTATAACCATCATCTCATTAGTTTACCATGCATCCTATTTTCGTGATTTTTGTTTAAGCTTAATTTCCCCTTTTATTCAATCCATTCTTATCAGTCATGATTTTCTCAATGTTAAGTGACTAGAAATTTAGAACCTGTTTCTAAGCATATAATTTTCATAAATATTTTACAGGTAGTCCTTGACTTGGGACTGGTTGCTTAGTGATTCCTCAAAGTTACAACAGACCACCCAACAGCTGCTGATGACTCAGTTCTATTGGCTGTCCCCCCCCCATTTCAAGACTGAATTTTGGACCCTTGGCAACCAGCCGCATTTACAGCCATTTGCAGTGTCCTGCAGTCACATAACCGCGGTTTAATATTTACTTTTATTTATTTGTATCCTGCTTTTATTTTTTTTTTTACAAAAAACTCAAGGTGGCGAACATATCCAAAACATCTTCCTCCTCATATTTTCCCCACAACAGCAACCCTGTGAGGTGGGTTGGGCTGAGAGAGAGGGACTGGCCCAAAGTCACCCAGCTGGCTTTCATGGCAAAAACGGGACCTGAACTCACAGCCTTCCACTATTTAGCCCGGTGCTTTAACCACTAGATCTAACTGACTCTCTGGATTTACAATTTTTTTTATGGCATTTACTTCAGTTTTCCGACATAAAATGTCCATAGAAAACAATAGGTTAATAATAATAATAATAAAGTTGGAAGGGATCTTGGAGATCTTCTAGTCCAACCCCATGCTCAGGCAGGAAACCTGATACCATTTCGGACAAATGGCTGTCCAGTCTCTTCTTAAAAACTTCCAGTGTTGGAGCATTCACCACTTCTGGAGGCAGGTTGTTCCATTGGTTAATTGTTCTCACTGTCAGGAAGTTTCTCCTTAGTTCTAGGTTGCTTCTCTCCTTGATTACTTTCCATCCGTTGCTTCTTGTCCTGCCTTCAGGCACTTTGGAGAATAGCTTGACTCCCTCTTCTTTGGGGCAGCCCCTGAGATATTGGAAGACTGCTATCATGTCCCCCCTCGTCCTTCTCTTCACTAAACTAGACATACCCAATTCCAGCAACCGTTCCTTATATGTTTTAGCCTCCAGTCCCCTAATCATCTTTGTTGCTCTTCTCTGTACTCTTCTCTGTACTAGCCATGAACTAGCCATTTCTATATCAACAAATCAGTCTAATCTGCAAAAAAGGTAGGATAAATGGGTCCTGCTTTATGAGTGTCATGACTTGTGACTGTAAACGCTAGGTTCAATTACACCCATAAGTCAAGAGACTTGCTGTACATCACACAGGCCATATTGTTTACAACAATTCAACATTCTATTTCTAACACAGGTAGTCCTCAACTTTCCGTTGCTAAGCAAGACAGTTAAGGGAGTTTTGCCCCATTTTACGACTTTTCTAGCCACAGTTGTGAAGTGAATCTTTGTATTTGTTAAGCTAGTAGTTATTAAGTGAATCTGGTTTTCCTATTGACCTTGCATGTTAGAAGGTCACCAAAGCTGATTACGTGACCCTGGGACATTGCAACCGTCATTAATATGAGTCAGTTGCCAAGCAACCTGAATTTTGATCATGTGACCTTGGGGATGCTGCAATGGTCATGTGAAAAATGGCTCTATTTTTTTTTCAGTGTCATTGTAACTTCAAATGGTCACTAAATGAATGGCTGTAAATCATGGACTGCTTATATTGGGCAGCCTAAATGTCCCCCAAAATAGCTGGCATTGGATATGGGAGGCAGACTGCTTCTAAGCACAGTTATCATCACTTTAGAAGGAGTTTTATTAATGAAGTCCAAAATATGTCTAGTATGTCTAGTTTAATGAAGAGAAGGACGAGAGGGGACATGATAGCAGAGTTCCAGTATCTCAGGGGCTGCCACAAATAAGAGGGAGTCAAACTATTCTCCAAAGCGCCTGAAGGCAGGACAAGAAGCAATGGATGGAAACTAACCAAAGAGAGAAGCAACCTAGAACTAAGGAGAAACTTCCTGACAGTTAGAACAATTGACCAGTGGAACAACCTGCCTCCAGAAGTGGTGAATGCTCCAACACTGCAAGTTTTTAAGAAGAGACTGGACAGCCATTTGTCTGAAATGGTATAGGGTTTCCTGCCTGAGCAGGGGGTTGGACTAGATGACCTCCAAGATCCCTTCCAACTTTATCATCATCATCATCATCATCATCATCATCATCATCATCATCATCATCATCATTATTATTATATTATCTCAGTCCGGCAGCTGCTAAATTACCTGAAGGAGAAAGATTTCAGGTATTTACAGTCTATTTCAGTGATTTAATTTTGAGGCTACTTCTGAATGTGGAGATTCAATTTAACTATGATATCAATCAATCCACATTCAGTGATAGGCCTGTGCTTTCCTTCCCCAGTCTGTTTCGCTTAAACTGCGTTGCTTCCAACCATGCATAACCAAGACTAATTTTAGCTAGACCAGGACACATAAACCACTTAATCTTGCCTGGATCATGTTCTAAAGTTGTAGACATAAATAGCCATCTTCCAATATTGAAAAGGCCATTGGACAGCAGTCAGACCGCATTTATTCTGTGATGCTTTGGAGCAGTGTTTTTTTTAAAATAAAATAAAATACCGGCAACTTTAAGATAGGTGAATTGTAATACCCATCTTAAAGATGGGTGGAGTTCAACTCCCAGAATTCCCCAGTCAGCCAAGGTTGAGAAACACTGCCTCAGAGACACATTTCTTAAAGTGTGGTCCTTAGACCCCTGGGGATCCCACAAGATCCGCTCAGGGCTCCATGAAATTAATTTATGAGCCTATCTTTAAAAGAAAATACAATATTAAAATCCCAACTAACAGCCATAGAAAGCGGTAGCGGTAGCGAATGCATCCATTTCAATTTTTAATATGGTAAATATTGATTAATTAAACCCATACAAACAGAAGCTTTTGGGGGTCCTCCATAATTTTTAAATAGGAAAGAATCCCAAGAGAAAAATAAAAGTTTTAATGATCATGGCTTGAGAGGGCAGGTGTGGAATCAATAATTGGAAATGGCAGGGAGGCGAAGTTTAACTAAATAATCTTGATAACACTTTTAAAAGTAAGAGCTAATCAATAGAATATTGGAGATATGGAAGATAAGATGTAAGTAGGTGGCGTGTGTCCCCCTGTATTGGTAGTTTTTAAGCAGAAATTTGTCAGGAAAGCTTGTAAAAGCACTAAATTGGGGGTGTGTATGTGGACTAGATGGCCTCTAGTGAACCTTCCTAATTTTTACATTTTATTTTATTTATTTATTTATATCCCACCTATATTATTTTACAAATTACTCAAGATGGTGAACGTATCTTAAGACATCTTCCTCCACCTGTTTTCCCCACAACAATCCTGTGAGATTGTCTAAGAGAGAGTCACTAGATCAAAGTCACCCAACAGGCTTTCATGCCTAAGGCGAGACTAGAACTCACCGTCTCCTGGTGATTGGCCCATAGTCACCCAGATGGCTTTCATGCCTAAAGTGGGTCTAGAACTCACTGTCTCCTGGTGATTGGTCCAAAGTCACCCAGCTGGCTTTCATGGTTAAGTCAGGACTTGAATTCACAGTCTTCCATTTTCTAGCTTGGTGCCTTAACCACTAGACCAGCTGGCTCTCTATGCTTTAATCTTGTGTTTCTTGAAACATAGCAGCCAAACAACCAGCGTAGACAATGAGATTAATGCATATTTATCTAACCACATAATGAGCAAAATCTTGGAACAGTGAAGGCTCAATGGTGAGATTTTGTCTCATTTCTAATGTTTTTATCTTCTCCAGTCGTTCTTTTAAAAGAACACAGCCCATAATAGGCAAAGAATCATGTCACAGTCAGATCTTACGTCTGGCCAAGGATTCCTGTAGCTTAAAATTTAGGGAATTTGGAGAAGGCTGCAAAATTCCAGAGTGGGGTTTACTCTTGAGTAAATGTACAGGCTTAATATAACCCCTAAAAAGGGGAAACTGTGCTGAGGCGTGCAAAGAGGCGTGCTTCTTCTCCTACACTCAATGGTTTTTTTTTTATTTTTCATTCTGGAAGATTTCAATTAATTGGTAAAATATTAGCAATAGCTTCTTAAGAATGTGATTTGTGCTGGTTAATTTCATTCACTAGAACTTTTATTCAGTAGAGCAGTGTTTCTCAACCTCAGCAACCTGAAGATGTGTGGACTTCAATTCTCAGAATTCCTCAGTCGCTGTGCATGGTCTTCAACGCCCAGAATTCCCCAACTACTATGCATGGACTTCATTTCCCAGAATTCTACAGCCACCCTCCATGGGCATTGCTGAGAATTCTAGGAGCTGAAGTCTGCATTGATGGAGGGTTCCTTGGAAAGCTTGGAAGCTTGGAAAATAGAAGTGCAGTTTTAAACCAAATAGTTTAAAGTTGGGTTCACGCGCACCTGCTGCAAACTCTGATCATGCGAAAAGAACATATGTTAGGATTTGGTGCAAGTGCATAATGAAGTTGCAGTCTTTGCCCACAGATTCAGTGTAAGCAGAAACATCTGCTAGCAGTAATAATAATAATAATAATAATAATAATAATAATAATAATAATAATAATAATAATAATAATAATAATAATAATAATAATAATAATAATAATAAACTTGGAAGGGACCTTGGAGGTCATCTAGTCCAGGGCTTTTCAACCTTTTCACCCATTGTACCACTTTTAGGATATGGCAACATCCGAGTACCACCAGTCGCCTAGCAAGGTGCCAAAAACTTGATGACCAAATAAAAAAAGGGAAAAAGTGATAAAGTACAGGTAGTCCTTGACTTACAACAGTTTGTTTAGTGACTGTTCGAAGTTATAATGGCACTGAAAAAAGTGCCCCCCAAGCCAAAGCCGAGCAAGACACCTGCCTGCCCACCCGGCGGCGCTCTTCCTCCTGTCCGAGGTTTTCATTGTTGTGGGCATTTCTGTTGAGGATTGGCAGCGGGGGTGGGGTGGGGAGGTATTTGGTTTTTATTCCCCCCGTCTGCTGGGTGGTTGCAGCAGGTTTTGGTCACTTCACATGACCCTGGGACACTGTGACCATCATAAATATGAATCAGTTGCCAAGCATCTGAATGTAAATCACAAGACCCTGGAGATGCTGCAACATTCCAGCTGATCAGCACTTCTTCTGGGCTCAGCAGAAGCGCCAGGATCAGCACCGAGCTCCAGCTGGAGCCTGGCGCTGATCCTGGCGCTTCCACTGAGCCCTGACAGCCCTGCAGCTCCAGCCATCTCTCGCTCAGGCTTGTGCGGTGCTGCCACCGGTTCAGCTCATTCCCCTCCCCCGCTACCACTTTTCTAGGATGGTCGTGTACCACCTGCCAGGTGCCAATGTAGCACAGGTGGTACCCGTACCACTGGTTGAAAAGCCTTGATCTAATCCACCCCCCTGCTCAGGCAGGAAACCCTGTTTGGCCCTGTTGAGTTTATTTTATTTTTTTAAAGTCTTTTTATTAAAAAAAAAAGCAAATGGAAAGATGGCAGGTGGCAAGGAAAAAAAGAGGACTAGCTTTAATCATAGTACAAGTAGTCCTTGAATTACAACTGATTGCTTAGTGACTGTTCGAAGTTATGACCTGGCAGACGTGCAACCCAAACCCTCTCTGCAGTTATGCAACTGAACTTCAGACACTCCGCAACACCACTGCCTTTACAGCTGTTTGCAGTGTCCCATGATCACATGACTGCATTTTACAATGGTTTTTGCCAAATCCCGGCATTTCTGGGTTTCGGCAAAACCATATTCATAGCAAACTATTGCTTTGCTTAACAACCCCGGTTTTTGCTGAACAATGGCTGCAGCTGCTTTACAATCTCCATGTTCGTTTAACGACTGCAGCAAAAAAATAGTCAGAAAAACAGGTTGGTCACATGGAGGGCTACCTGTATCTTTAAGAAAGCTTCTGGACCCCAGATATACTCAGCGATATTATAAGAGGTTGCAATGCAGAGTGCGTGGATTGATTAGCCCCATTATGGCAACCATTTTGTGAGTGTGCTCTCAAAATTCCAAATGAACGAACCAGCTTAAGAAACTTGGATGTCCCTAACTGAGAGCAAATCTTTGGGTTCCTACAAGGAAACGCTTTGAGTTTTGAGGCTTTTTTCTATTGTTCTGCAACCTGCACAGAGATTTACAATCATTTTTTAGATCTCTCTTGGTTTGTTCCTCAGATTCTACCGACTGACTCAGACTGTGTTCCCACAATCTAATGAGATCTGTTGTTGAGTTATCTCATTTCCTGAGTTTGCATACAATATCAAATCATTAACCAGCCAGATGGATTGATAGAAGACGTAACTAAGATCAACACTCATCAAGTTCCAGCAAGCATCTCCTGGGTCTTGGTTTGTGTTGTGTGAACACAGCCACTAGATCTCCAAAATCTAGGACAGAATTGGGTTAGTGGTTAATGTGCTGGCCTAGAAACCAAGAGACTGTGAGTTCAAATCCCACTTTAGGCCTGAAAGCCAGATGGGAAACTTCAGCCCAATCACCAGGAGACTGTGAGTTCTAGTCCCACCCTAGGCATGAAAGCCAGATGGGTAACTTTGGGTCAATCATCAGGAGACTGTGAGTTCTAGTCCTACCTTAGACATGAAAGTCAGATGGGGAACTTTGGGCCAATCACCAGGAGACTGTGAGTTCCAATCCTACCTTAGACATGAAAGTCAGATGGGTAACTTTGGGTCAATCACCAGGAGACTGTGAGTTCTAGTCCTACCTTAGACATGAAAGTCAGATGGGGAACTTTGGGCCAATCACCAGGAGACTGTGAGTTCTAGTCCTACCTTAGGCATGAAAGCCTGCTGGATGACTTTGGGCCAGTAGCTCTTTCTCAGCCTAACCCTCCTTACAGGCTTGTTATGGGCAAAATAGGAAGGAGTGTTATGTACGTTCACTGCGTTGAGTTACTTATAAAGTAATAAAGGCATGCTAAGCATCTAAGAAATAAAAAATGATAAAAAAAAATCTCACCCAAGGCTCTGATCTGATCTGAAATGGAGATGACGCCAATAAAACATGGCTTCCCCTCTTTACAGAGACACAAGGGTTCTCCCCAAATCCTCTAGCCTTTACTGGTAGTCCTCAACCTATGACCACAGTTGAGCCCAAATTTATGTTGTTAAGTGAAAAAAATTGTTAAGTGAGTTTTGCCCCCTTTTTACGACTTTTTTGCCACATTTGTTAAGTCAATCATTGCAATTGTTAAATTAGTAACATGGTTGTTAAGTGAATCTGATGTCCCCATTGACTTTGCTTGTCAGAAAGTCACAAAAGGGGATCCCATAACTCTGGGACACCGTCATAAAGGTGAGTCATTTGCCAAGCGTCTGAATGTAAATCGCACGACCGTGGGGATGCTACAACGGTCATAAGCGTGAAAAATGGCCACGAGTCACATTTTTCAGTGCCATTGTAACTTCGAACGGTCACTGAACAAACTGTTGTAAGTTGAGGACTGCCTGTATGTTGGG
>BFFQ01000965.1:120940-131755 GCA_003402635.1 Protobothrops flavoviridis
TTTTAAAAACTGAACACATCTGGCATCTCAAAATTTTATAAGAAGGCAAACCTTGATCCTTTCGTAGGTGTCTGCTTGCACTCAGAGCAAGTGAATTCCCACCAATTCTTTGCTCCTGAGTCTTGCAAATGCAATATTAGGCATTTGTTTCTGGAGAAAATGTTATCGATTCCCTTAGACAGGAGGGAGGGATGCTTGGGGAAGAGAAGCTAGACACACACACTCAAAAGAGAGACACAAACGCACACCGCTCTTTATGTCTGGGACAGGAAGGATGTATATATTTCCACTTTAAGGTGAGAAATTTGTCCCAGGAGTGATGTTTTTAGAGAGCACGCTGTGTGCACAACAAAATTCTGGCTGAGCTTAGGGTGACTGGACGCCCCCAGGCTAAAATGCTTCTCGGTAAAACAGTTCCTTTGCACTTAAGGAATGAAACTTAATGCCCAAATAGGATAGGCTCAGAAGAAGAAGAAAAAAAAATAGCATACCTGTAGGCTAGGATTTTCACTGTGGGGCTGGGCCCAATGGGTCGGGAGTCGCAGCTGAAGCCCACCCCCTAACCCCTACCTCCTGAATGCCAATATTTTTTATTTTATTTTTTGGCTTAGGGTTTCTTTCTCTTCATTTGTATCAGCAAAAAAGATAGGAAGCCAGTTAAATATTTACTTAGGATTGAATGGCCCGGCTAGAATAGATGAGTAGTTACAGCAAAGCACAAACCATCAGCCTTTGCTATTCATTTCTTGCAAACTATATTCTGACGCTGCCCAAAGCTGTAAAGGGGAAGGATTTATTTTGAGACCTTGGATTCTTTTTCAACTCTTTTCCGGGTTCTGAAAGAGTCAGATTTGCACCTGGTTTCATCTAAATTTAAGATGTCCAACCTTGGCAACTTTAAGATTTGTGGCCTTGAGCTCCCAGAATTCCCCAGCCAGTCATGCTGGCTGAAGAATTCTGGGGGCTGAAGTCCACAAGTTTTAAATGTCTATGGAGATTCTCAGTCATCCAGGTCATGGTTGTCCCAAAGCTGCTTTTTCACAAGGCAGCTGTACTTTTTTTTTCTCTTTGAAGATGTTTCGCTTCTCATCCAAGAAGCTTCTTCAGCTCATGGATGAGAAGTGAAACGTCTTCAAAGAGAAAAAAGAAAGTCCAGTTGCTTCATGAAAAAGCACCTTTGGGACACAAGTTTTATGGTTGCCAAGGTTGGATTCTCCTGGTCGAAATAATATTCTTTAAAAGTGTTTTTTCAAGAGACAACTGGACTTTCTTGTTTTTCTTTGAAGATGTTTCGCTTCTCATCCGCTAATGAAGTGACCCTGAGGACTAAGACAAACCTCCAAGTGGCCTCAACAACTCTCTAAAAGAATACAAATGACCAGCTGTCTGCAAGGAATATAAATCCTTCCATTCCCCACGATCCAGTCAGAGCTGAAGAAGCTTCTTGGATGAGAAGCAAAACATCTTCAAAGAAAATCAAGAAAGTCCAGTTGCCTCTTTAAAAAGTACCTTTGGGACAACCATGACCTGGGTGATTGAGAATCTCCATAGACCAGGGGTAGACAACCTTGGCTCTTTTATGACTCGTGGACTTCAACTCCCAGAATTCCTGAGCCAGCCATGCTGAGGGGAAAGGGAGAGGTTTCCATGCTGAGCTATGCTGGCTCAGGAATTCTGGGAGTTGAAGTCCACGAGTCATAAAAGAGCCAAGGTTGCCTACCCCTGCCATAGACACATATTCTTTAAAAGTCTATGGAGTTGAGAGGAAGTGACCAATGTCAGGTTATATGTTCAAAATGCCACATAAAATATATGTATTACACTTGGGCTTGTGATAATGAGACAGAGTATAAATAGTCTTCGACTTACAACCATTCGTTTAGTGATTATTTGAAATTACAATGGCAATGAAAAAAAGTCACTTATGACTGGTCTTCACACCTACAATCCTTATGGTTGCATGATCAAAATTCAGGTGCTTGGCAACAGGCATGTATTTATCACAATTGCATGTGATCACCATTGGCAACCTTCCCAGCCAGCTTCTGACAAGCAAAGTCAAGGGGAGAACCTGGTTTCCCTTAATATCCATATGATTCACATAACAAGTGCAGTGATTCGTTTAACAACCATGGCTAAAAAAGGTTGTAAAACCAGGCACAACTCATTTAACAACCATTTTGCTCTGTGCTGGAATGCCAGCCCCAATTGTAGTCACAAGTTGAGAACTACCTTTAGGCAACCTTTCTGAGGTAAAACCCTAGGAGTTGAAAGGCCTCTCCTTCTTAAATGAGGCCTACAGGACAAAATTCTTCTTGTTGTTGTGCCATATCCGTTATTGGACATTGGCGATCATGTTGGCGATCCTGTTTTTATCAGCGGCTGCACAAAAAAGTGCTGCTGAGTTTTGTCCAAACCAGTCCCTTAGATTTTGAAGCCATGGTGTTCTTCTTCTGCCTGGACCACGTTTGTCTTCAATCTTTCCCTGGAGGATTAAATGGAGTATGCCGTATTTTTCTGGGTGTCGCATCACATGTCCGAAATGTTCTAACTTTCGTTTTTTAATTGTTTTGATGATTTCCCTTGGCTTTTCCAGGCGGCTTATCACCCCCTCATTTCTGATCTTGTCAACCCAGCTTATATGTAACAGTCACCTGTAAATCCACATTTCAAATGCTTCTAGTCTCTTCAGGTGGCCTTCTGTCAGAGACCAACTCTCTACTCCATAGAGCAGGATAGAAAAAAATATAACATCTGACAAGCCTGATTTTCAATCTTAGGCTTATGTCGTGACTGCAGAAGACCTTTTTCATTTTGAAGAATGCTTTTTCGAGCTTTCTCTATCCTTGTCTTTACTTCAGTGGTCATGTCCCAGCTTTCATGTAAATTAGAACCGAGGTGCGTGATCCTTTCAACTTTTTCTAATGATATTCCTTCCGAATTTATTGGTGGTAAATTAACGGGTTGTTTGCTGACAACCATGATCTTGGTTTTTGAGGTATTAAGCTTCAAGCTGTATTTTTCAGGTATTTCTGCGACTCTGTTGATGAGGAGCTGAAGGTCTTCATATTTACTAGCAAGCAAAACTATATCGTCAGCATATCTTAAATTGTTGATCCAAACACCGTTTACTTTGATGGCAGCATCAATATTCTCCAGTGCCTCATTGAAGATTGACTCAGAGTAGATATTGAACAACAGTGGAAACAGAATACATCCCTGTCTGACCCCTCTTCATATTTCTGCATCAGCTGAGTATTTTTGGCCTAGTCTCACATTTGCTACCTGATGCCAATATAGATTCTTTATGATTTGGACGTCTTTGTCATCTAGTCCCCCTTATTTCAGAATTTCTAATAGTTTGCTGTGTCTTATTTTATCAAATGCTTTTTCAAAATCAATGAAGCACATGTAAACACTGTGATTGACATCTCTACAACGCTGTACAAGAACTTGAATGCTGAATAGTGCATCTCGTGTACCAAGATTGTTTCTGAAACCAAATTGTGTGTTACCTAGACGCTCCTCAATTTTGTTGTATATTCTTGTGTGAATTATTCTCAGGAATGCTTTCAGGGCAGGACAAAATAACTACGTTAAACTAGCACTGAACACATTTTACTACTCATTTATAGTTTGTAAGATAACTTCTCATTGGTTCCCAGATATCTCATTCAATTCCCCTTCCCCCCCCCCTTACTTTCTCTCATTAAAACATGCAAATGCCAGCTCTTGAGCTGATTAGGAGTTAGGAGCAACAACAAAATTGGTTGCCTTCTAGATTCAGAAAAGCAACAAGGATATTTTGCTCCAATGCCTCCTGCTCAATTGCCAGAAAAATGTTCACTCTTGCCCAGGAAAAGGAAAAGGGGAATGGAATGGAATGGAACGGAATAATAGAATAGAATGGAATGGAATGGAATGGAATGGAATAATAGAATAGAATAGAATAGAATAGAATAGAATAGAATAGAATAGAATAGAATAGAATAGAATATAGAATGGAATGGAATAGCTTTATTATCATTTTCCTATATACATATTGACATACATTAAAATGAAAAAGATTCTAGCATGCTGAGAGCAAACCAAATTGGGGGAGATTAATCTGAAATCTGCTAATATAAAGTAGTCCTCAGTTTACAACTATTTGTTTATGATCATTTGAAGCTACAATGGCCCTGAAAAAAGGGACTTATGACCGTTTTGCGCACTTATGACCATTGCAGCATCCCCGTGGTCACCTGATCAAAATTGAGATGTTTGGCACCTGGTTCATATTTAGGACGGTTAGGGTTAGGGTTGCAGTGTCCCCAGGTCATGTGATCATCTTTTGCAATCTTCTGACAAGCAAAGTCAATGGGGAAGCCAGATTCACTTAACAACCGTGTTACTAACTTAACAACTGTGGTGATTCACTTAACATGACAGGTCGTAAAATGGGGCAAAATTAATTTGACAACTATCTTGTTTAGCAACGGAAATTTTGGGCTCAGTTGTGGTTGTAAGTTGAGAACTACCTGTATGTATTCAGCCAAAGGCTATTGTTCTGCTGGCCAAGAGCTTTAACTCTTGTTCTGCTTTGCAATGCCAAGACAAAACCTGTTTTTCCTAGTTTTGGGATTACAAATAAATGAATGAATGAACAAACAAACCAATCAATCAATCAATCAATCCAGAATGCCAATATGAACAGCTGACTAATGGGAGCCTGTTATTTTTATTTTTTCCTATCATCTTTATTAACTTCTTATATATTTCTCATTTCTGGTGGAGGGAGTAAAGTGCCTTATAGCAGCTTATTTATTTATTTTATTAAAATTATATTTTTCATAAGAAAATTTGGATGGCTTAGAGATGAAGCAATTTATTACTCTTTTGCCATAAGACAATCTGCATCAAGAGATTCCCCAAAATGTAGCAGCCTTGCAGACAATTTTTGGATGGGTGTGAATTAGTACAGAACAGGCTACCGCATGCAAGTGTGGCCTGAAACTCCAAGGCAGTGATGGCGAATCTTTTAGAGACCGAGTGCCCAAACTGCAACCCAAAACCACTTATGTATCGCCGGGTGCCGGGTGGGCGTGGCCCACTGGGTGGGCGTGGCTACAGTGGTCATGGCAGATGGGTGGGCGTGGCCAGCTTGATGTTGCTCCTGGGGAGGGATGCCTGTGGGGGCCGGGCAAGGTTGGGGAGGTCCAGGGGGTCTTTGGTGGGTGGGGCAGTGGGCAGGAGGCTCGTCCTGCAGGGTGAGGTGAGGCAAGGCGAGGCAGGGCGGGGGTGCCATTGTCGCAGGGCAAGGCGAGGCAGGGGCGGCTACTGCCTGACACCATTGGCACCTGCACACAGAGACCAGCAAGCGCATGGGTGCTGGGATGCATCTGGCTATATGGGACTTCGGCGAGTTAGTGGGCAGCTGGTTGAAGAGGACAATTGCCATCTCCGGGGCATGGCGTGCGTGCCCACAGAGAGGGCTCTGAGTGCCACCTCTGGCACGCGTACCATAGGTTCGCCACCACTGCTCTAAGGCTATATGGAGCTGGGAGTCATATTTTATTCATTTATTTGATTTTTCTCCTGCTGTTATTGGTGTTCAAATATCCATGCCTCCACAAGAGGGAGACATCGAGGAGGTTTTTTTTTCTATTTCTTTGCTGCAATCTAGTGGTCACACACAGAATTGCAGTTGAAATTCGTTACCTGAGGGTCTGTTAAATTCTCTCTGATCCCATGCTAAAAATGGGCTCCCTATTTTATGGCAAGTATTGGAAAATTATTGTGGGTAATTTCCACTTCAATTTGCACTCAGCACACTCCAGATCAGAGCAAGTGCGCATACTCCATTCAGATGAGCTAGCAAAAAGTATAGCTTGAGGCTTATTTATAAAATAGTATCAAACTTCAAAAGTAATTAACTGGCAAAAGGAGGATAAAAGGCAAGTGGGGAGAGTGAGAGACACGAACAACAAGCAAGAATTTAAATTATCTGTATATCACCAGGCTTTTCAGAGCCAGTGAAATAATACTGAGAGTAATTAGCATGGATTACCTCAAAGGGAGGCACTTTAATTATTCCAGCCTTAACCCTTTTATGTGCAAAACTGCAGCAGAATAGAAATAGAAAGGAGGACACCAGGTGATCTCTCTTCTATGCTAAACCCTGAAGGAATGGATGGGGATAACACATCCGGCAAATAAAAGGAAAGAGATAAAATCTGGAATATATGTCCTAAAATGATCTCAGTATAATAACAAAAATAAAGAAAAAGCAAATCGCAACTGGTAAAGCCAGGAAAATGTGCTTGGCATTTTCCTGGGCGTGAAACATCATATTTACTTTTCTATATTTATTCAGTTTTCCAGATTCCCAGGGACAAAACCATAAAAGGAGGAGAGCTCCCCTAAAGCGTTAAATACAGACTTTGCAACATAACTCATGTCCTGCTTGCTATTCTGAATGCTATATAGCAGGAGTCTTCAAACTTGGCAACTTTAAGACTTGTGGACTTCAACTCTCAGAATTCCTCAACCAGCCAGGGCTGGCTGAAGAATTCTGGGAGTTGAAGTCCACAAGTCTTAAAGTTGCCAAGTTTGAAGACCCCTGCTATATAGCATCCTGGACTTACGACGATTCATTTAACGACAAGCTTAGGGGAAAAAGTGCTAACAAAGGTGACTTGTATCAGTCCTCGTACTTGTAGCAACTTCCCTGTGTTGTTACATGATCAAAATTCAGGCACTTGGCAACTGGCTTGTATTTATGACAACTGCAGCAGCCCAGAGTCACATGATTGCCATATCCAACTGTTTCTGAGGTTTCCAACGAGCAAAATCAATAGGGGAATCTTGATTTGCTTAATGACCAGGTGATTCACTTAGCAATTGTGGCAAAACAGTCCTCAAATCAGGTGCGACTCGATTAAGGACCATATCACTTAGTGATGGAAATTCCCATCCCAAGTGGTTGTAAGTCAAGGACTGCCTGTAACTTGGCTATATTTTAAATGCTTTGGTACGCTGATCAAGATGCCAGTGGTGAGGACTTAATTGAGGCTGGCAATTACGGTCAGAAGCCATGACAGTCATAAATTGGAGCATAACATAACCAGACCTGATCGTATGACCTTTTTTGTAGCGGTTATTAAGCAAACATGGCAAACCATTAAGCAAATGTTGCAAAATTTGTTATGGGACTTTTTTTTTTTTTGCTGGAAACTGTGCGTTTCTACCCAAACTGTGGTACATCACAGTCACGTGACTGCCGGGGGGGGAGGGGGGCTGCAAACGATTGTAAATCCAGGTTGATTGCTGAGCACTCAAAATGCAATGTCAAAAATTTGAAACTGGGTCGTAAGTAGCTTTTTGGAGGGTCCATCGTAACTTCAAATGGTTGCTAAGCGACTAGTCATAAGCTGAGGCCTACCTCTATTGCTGGACCATTCCTGGGTGTCTGCATCAGAAAAGTCACACTGTGACCATTTGTGATTCAACACACCTGAAAAAGGGCAGGCTTCAAACATACATTCTTGGTTGCCATTTTGACTTTTTTGCCTTCTCCTCCTTCTTCCATGTAGAGGAGGACCTTGAGAGGGTGGCTTGATTTCTTCCACCCAGACGATAAAGCTATCCAGCTGCGTCTTCGAGCTATTTCGGTTTCCCAAAGCCGGACGGTTGACTTCTCTTTCGTTCTCTTTATTGTGTGAAAATTTTGAAGCCGGTGAGCAGCAGCTGGTGGCTGAGGCTCTGTTTGTGTGGAGTGAATTGCTTGGTGTGATTTTATTCTTTGGGTTTATTTTGTTTTACACGGTTCAGTCTGAGCCACTGCTTTGCGTTGTTGTACGAAAGCACTTGCAAACCCAGCAGGGGGGAAATAATTATTTTAAAATTCAAATATAAGCTAAGCTGGTCACCTGGTGCACATTTATAAATAAATCAATCCCAGAATGGATTCTGTTTAATGTGGAATGTAACACCAGAATATGATTATAGCCACTGTCTTTTTATTATGGGGTAGAGGAACCCTGGAAAAAAGGAATAGAAACTGCAGTTTTTGCTTGAGTTCTTGTTGGTGTTCTGCGTTGCTACATTTCCCTTTTCAATGTACAGGTAGACCTCAAATTACAACAGTTTGTTTAGTGACCGTTCAAAGTTACAACAGCACTGAAAAAAGTGACCTAGGACGATTTTTCCCACTTACTACTGTTACAGCATGTTCATAAGCACATAATCAAAATTCGGACGTTTGGCAACCGACTCGTATTTATGACGGTTGCAGTGTCGCAGGGTCATGTGATCCCCTTTTGCGACGTTCTGACAAGCAAAGTCAATGGAGAAGCCAAATTCACTTAACAACCATGTTACTATTTAAGCATTGTAGTGATTCGATTAACAAGTGTAACAAGAAAGGTCGTTAAATGTGACAAAATTCACTTTTAACAAATGTTTCATCGAGCAACATAAGTTTTGGGCTCAACTGTGCTCATAAGTCAAGGACTACCTGTATTGATTTAAGTTTGTGAACTTGAGCCAAAGGATAATAATTCTTCCTTTCCCTTTGCCACCAAAATTATCTTAGGTGGATGGGTGGCTATAGAAGTTTGTGAAATGAATGAATGAATGGATGAATGAATTAATGAAGTCACTGTTCTGTTTCTTTTCCTTTCTTTTTCTATGCTGTTGAGATGCTGTGACAGCCTGAAAGTGGGAGAAACTGTAGTAATGGTTGGAATGGACTCCTTGCTTAGTACTGTGAAAAAAGACCTTAAATGGTATAAAACAATGGCCCCCAACCTTTTGGGCACCAGGGACTGGTTCCTTGGAGAGACATTTTTCCGCAGACCGGAGGGAGCGTGGTTTTGCACGCTGCATGCATCCCGTGGATGGGGCTTCACTTGTTTGCGTGGCCCGGTTGCTGGCATGCCACAGACCGGTGCTAGTCCACAGCCCGGGGATTGGGGACCCCTGGTATAAAATCAATGCACAGCTTATCCTCGACTTACGACTGGTTGCTTAGTGACCATTCAAAGTTACGACTTACATTGGGGTTCAAAATTCCAACAGCTTCTCTCCCGTGGTCATGTGATTGCATTTTCCGTGCTTGGCAGCTTGCATTTACAGCTGTTTGCAGCATGCCATGGTCATGTTATGAATTACAAAATAGGCAGGCCCCATAACTCAAGGTCTACCTGTATACAGCTAATCTGCCAGTTGATTGTGGAATGCTTTGTTTCCCCAAAAGAGGCACCTTGAAAGGAAAACCTGCTGTTCCCACATGTGTAATGCCATGCGTAAAAAAACACAAAGACGTTGTTACAGCAAGCTGCCATTTTATAGTTCTGTGCAGCTTTCCTTGGCTGTATTACGGTTTGTTGGGAGATGGGAAACCGAGGCCCGCCCCCCAAAGAATTCCCTTTTCCATTCTGCACTCTCATGAACCTCCCAAGCACTGGGATGTGAACACCTGGATTAGTTTGAGCGAATTCCTTCTCTTTACTGAGGTCATAAGGCCCCAATTAGCAGACTTGGCCAATTCCCCATTTCAATCAAGCTGTCTCAGGTATTATAACTCTTTGGGATCTGGAAGAGAAAATCGTGTGGTCCCTCGGGAGCAAGAAGGAGAGTTTGTATGTTAAAACTTTGCCAGCGTGAGCAGATTTCAATCATACTGGTGTGTAATGATCCTCAGCATCCTGGAATCAGCTTCTCAGAGGCAAACCTCTAGATTTTTTTTTATTTTTTTAAAAAAAAGTGGGTTGATTTGAACCAAGAAGAAAAGAAGGAAAAAATTTGTGTAGTTTTATTCCATCAGGGG
This sequence comes from Protobothrops flavoviridis, assembly GCA_003402635.1. Taxonomy (NCBI): domain Eukaryota; kingdom Metazoa; phylum Chordata; class Lepidosauria; order Squamata; family Viperidae; genus Protobothrops; species Protobothrops flavoviridis. Next base: position 130,752 of record BFFQ01000965.1, read on the forward strand.
ATCTGTCTACTCTAAAACCACAACAGTAGCCAGATTTCTCTTAGGAAGAGAAAATTTATAATAATTAGGGGTGAATTTAATATTGGGGAAGTTCAGGTTTAAAGCCTTGGCTTACAGGATGATCTGGCTAGTCATTACCTGTTAGCTGGGATGTCCTGTTTTAGACATGCCAGTTGGTTCAAATAAAGTTTCTTCTATTATTGTTATTTTGGTCCGTCACATAGTCAGCCAGATGTTCAGACTGGATTTGATATATTTATCTATCTATTGAGTACTTCCCAAGGATCTGGGATATAATAATAAAATTATTATTGAATAATTTGAATAGGTTTTAATTTGGTTTGTTTTCTGGTTATACAAACTTCACATTTATTTCTATATCCTTCCCCCACTATACCCCCCCTAAATTTACAGTGTACAAAATAAGCAGAAACTTTAATTCAAACAAAGAGAAACGTGGCTGGGAGGGAGAAAATGTTTTTTTTTAAAATAGTGAGAATTATTACATGTTTTATAATATTGAGGTATCGTCGCAGGATGTAAGCTGCTATAAGCAAAGCTGGTTTTTGCAATTGACTGATGGAGAATTTATCAATGCTGATGGTGTTTAAGGGGTGCTCCAGATGTTTTGGGATTGCACCCAAGGCAGCAATCACTATTGGGATTATCTTTACTTTCTTTTGCCACAGTCCTTCTATTTCTATTTGCAGGTCTTTGTATTTTGTTATCTTCTCCAGTAGTCTTTCTCTTCCATTCTGCTGTCTCCAGGTACTGCCCTGTCCACTATCCAGACATTTTTTGTCTTTCTTTCAACAATTGTTAAGTTTGAGATGTTCTATTATTATGACTACATTTAAAACCACAATCTGGATCAGAATTTCCATTGTTAAGCCAAGCATTTGGTTAAGTGAGTTGCACCCCATTTTATGACCTTTTTTGCCACGGTTGTTTAGGAAATCACTGCAGTTGATAATAATAATAGTAATAATAATAATAATAATAAT
>BFFQ01000965.1:142720-153086 GCA_003402635.1 Protobothrops flavoviridis
TTCTTTCTTTCTTTCTTTCTTTCTTTCTTCCTTCCTTCCTTCCTTCCTTCCTTCCTTCCTTCCTTTCTTTCTCCCTCTTTCTCTCTCTCTCTCTCTCTCTCTCTCTTTCTTTCTTTCTCTGAATGAATGAATGAACAAACGAATGTGCCCAGATTTAAACTAGATTTATTTATTTATTTATGAATGTGCCCAGATTTAAACTAGCTTGCTTGATTTATTGAATTATTGAATTATTCAATAATTCAATTATTCAATTACTGATTTATGAATGAATGATTGCACCCAACTCACTTTTACTAACCCTGGGGGCTTACAAAGATAAAAATCCAATAGTCACTCAAAACAAGCCATTTGCAGGGCTCCATCCCTTTCTGGGTTCCTCAGCCCATTTAAACCTTTTGCATGTTTTTGTCTTTCCAGCTTTTTACTCTCTGAAACCTTTAAGTGACACAAGAAGGTTTCTGCTCTTGAATGTTGGCTCTTGAACAGAAAAAAAACACGTCCGTTGAACCATGACAGATGTCTAAATCAATAATCTAAATTTTTATCATCATAGGCTATTTTTAAAGTTTTGGTTTCGGAAGGATGGAAACGTCAGCTGGGAACAGGCTTGTTGTTATGCCAAGGGCAGCTGCAGGCCATGGTTTAAAATTTCTCACCAGGGCCAAAAGAGAGCAGCACTGCTGTTTTAAAAAGATGCCCTTTTGCTATTTCATAGCTATTGGCATTTTTGCTTCCCATCATGGGGACCAGAATTTCCATCGTTAGGGAAGGCGGTTGTTTAAGTGAGTTGTGCCCAATTCTATGAGCTTTTTTTGCTATGCTTGTTAATGAATCATTGCGGTTCTTAAGTGAAGATTGTTAAGCAAATCCAGCTTCTCCCAGCTTGTCAGAAGCTGGCTAGGAAGTAAACTAATGGAGATCACATGACTCCATGATGCTGCAACCACCCATAATGGGAATTAATAATGCCAAGTGCCCAAATTTTGATCACATAACCGTGGAGATGCTTTGACTGTTGTAAATGTGAGGACCACTTGTAAGTCACTTTTTTTCAGTGCTATCGTAACTTTGTTGCTAAATGAATGGTTGTAAGTCAAGGACTACCTGTTTGTACCTGAGACCTATGGATTTATTTATATCTTTCAGTGCCTCCCGAAAAGCCAACCAACATTTCTTGCTGGTCCAAGAATTTGAAAGACCTCACCTGCAGATGGATACCTGGGTCGGAGGGCGAGACACACCTGCATACCAATTATACCCTGAAGTATAAGCTGAGGTAGGCTGATGAGACGGGCATAGAAGGGTTGGTAAGTTGGTGATTTGCCCTTTAGAACAAAGAGACGCAGAATGAGACGGACTTTTGTAATCTTGTTGAATTTCAGATAATTCTTACTGACCTGGTATTGGTCAGAATTGGATTGGGGTTCCCATGCTGGCTGGGGAATTCTGGGAGTTGAAGTCCGTGCATCTTAAAGTTGCCAAGGTTGAGAAGCAGTGATTTAGACTAGAGGACTTTCGTTCTTCTTGGTGGCTAAAGTCTATCTATGCCAGGGGTCTTCAAACCTGGCCCTTTTGTGACTTGTGGACTTCAACTCTCAGAATTCCTCAGCCAGACATGCTGGCTGAGGAATTCTGGGAGTTGAAGTCCACAAGTCATAAAAGGGCCAAGTTTGAAGACCCCTGAACTATGCTATTACATTAAGATCTGCCTTTCAACTCTGTCCTCAGAGAAACATCAACAGCCCTTCTCAGCTGTTGTTTGCCCCTAGGCATTGGGTACTCAAAGGTAGACTGCCTTTAAACATGTGTTGCTGTAATATCTTATGAAGCTCACTGAGGATTCTCCTATCTGCATATTCATCTTCTAGACCTGGATTTTTGTTTTTACAAGATAGACTGCTCTCCCCCCGCCCCAGATTAGTTACAGCTAGAGTGTTGGAGAGGTTGCCCATGGTAACATTCTGGGATAAAGAAAGTCAGTTTGGTACAGTGCTTAAGGTGCTGCCTAGAAACCAGGAGATTATGAGTTCTAGTTGCACCTGAGGCACAAAAGTTGGCTGGGTGACAATCACCAGAGACTGTGAGTTCTAGTCCCACCTTAGGCATGAATGTCAGCTTGGTGACCTTGATTCCAGCCTAACCCACCTCACAGGGTTGTTGTCGTGGGGCAAATAGGAAGAGGAAGGAGTATTATGTATATTTGCCACCTTAAGTTATTATAAAGTAATAAAAGTGGGATACAAATCTAATAAGTAAATAAGAGCACTTTTTTTGGCAGATGGTATGGCCGTGACAATATCTGCCAAGAGTATCACACTGCTGGCCCATATTCCTGCCACATCCCCAAGGACTTAGCCCTGTTCACACCTTACGAAATTTGGGTAGAAGCGTCCAATCGACTTGGGATGGCTGTGTCTGAGGTGGTGATGCTGGACATCGTGGATGTCGGTAAGAAGGTCCTGGCAGCTGGCCAATTAATTGTGATGACAATTGTTCACATTCAATTGCCAAAGCTGTTTTAAGCTACCCATGGTCACCCTCCATAATGACAATCTTTAGCATGGAATGTCAAGTCCATCTGTCGTGACCTCACATGGGATATACTGGACACATTTGCAGAGGTAGGAGAAGTTCAGACATACCGAGAAACAGATCTGTGACATCTCAGGAAGGAAGCAGTGAGCAGGAAAGAGGTTGTATGTGAGTGGAATTGCTCCTAATCTAATTAGGATCTTTCTTCTTCTTTTCTTTTCTTTTTTTTCCTGTGCTGCATTTTGCTCCCTTCGAGACACACATTTGCTGTTTCTTAACTATTTCCCTTTCAACCTGCCCTCCCGAATATCTATGGAGATTCTCAGTCACCCAGGTCACGGTTGTCCCAAAAGTGCTTTTTCAAGAGGCAACTGGACTTTCTTTGTTTTTCTCTGAAGACGTTTCGCTTCTCATCCAAGAATCTTCTTCAGTTCTGACTGGATGGTGGGGAATGGAAGGGAAGGGCAGGACAAGAAGCAACGGATGGAAACTAACCAAGGAGAGAAGCAACCTAGAACTAAGGAGAAACTTCCTGACAGTTAGAACAATTAACCAGTGGAACAATCTGCCTCCAGAAGCGGTGAATGCTCCAACACTGGAAGTTTTTAAGAAGAAACTGGACAGCCATTTGTCCGAAATGGTGTAGGGTTTCCTGCCTGAGCAGGGGATTGGACTAGATGACCTCCAAGGTCCCTTCCAACTTTATTATTATTATTTATTATTAAAAACAAGAAAATCCAGTTGCCTCTTGAAAAAGCACCTTTGGGCCCGCCCTCCAGAAGTTCAAATCTTTCTGGCACCAGACAGCCACTAATACGGGATGGGCTGAGATGGGCAGAACAATAATAGATGCAGGTATTCCTCAGATTACAGCCATAAAATGTGCTGGTCATTAAGTGTGTCATCACATGACCGACCTGATTTTATAACATTTTTGTGGTGGCTATTAAATGAACTCATTGTTCACAATGGGCATTATTGGCCGCAGACTGGACATAGATGATGATTTCTGGCAAAAAAACATCATAAATCAAGATTATGTGATCACAGGGAGTTGCAAATGATTGTAAAACTAGTTGCTGAGCACCCAAAATGTGATCACGTGACTTTGGAGGTGGGCAGCTGGTGGAACTTTGAATCTGGGTTGTGAGTACCTTTCGGAGAGTCCATTGTAGCTTTAAACAGACACTAAACAACCGGTTATTAAACCAAGATTACCTGAACATAGATTCTGCATTGTTGAAAGGAGGGTATTCCATCCACGTTGGGTGAGGAAGGCCGGTTTATTTATTTTTGACTTTACATCTGTCAGGCATAAAGAATCAGGACCATACCTTAAGTTGCAATTCAGAACATTTATTGTTCAAGTCTATACACAAGAATCTAGTCCAGGAAAGTTCAGTACTAAATCATTTGTGGGAACGTAAAGATTCTAGGCTGATGACTGGTTTAACTCCACCCTGCTCTCCATGCTCTTCTTTATACAACATGCAATCAAATCGCTGTGCTTGGATTAGAGCCGTGGTGGCGGACCTATGGCACGCGTGCCACAGGCGGCACACGGAGCCGTCTCTGGTGGCACGCGGACCATTGCTGGGCTGAGCTGTTCCCTCCTCCTCTCCGCACGTGTGCAGCTCTCCACGCATGCGCAGTCTGGGAATAGGCGAGAGGCTATAAAAGGAGCAACTTTCGGCGGAAGCAGCATTTGCTGCAGACAGCGAGAGAGCGAGCACAAGTCGGAGCGGACAGCGAGCGAGCGAGCATGAGCCAACAGCTCGGTGGCCACACCCACTCAGTGACCACGCCCACCCGGCACCCAGCAATGCATAAGTGGGTTTTGGGTTGCAGTTTGGGCACTCGGTCTCTAAAAGTTTCGCCACCACTGATCATTAGAGCTTCAATTTCAACCCCATAAAATTGGGTTGCAGCGGACAGGAACAAGGGGGAACAAAGAGCTGAAAGCACCGCTGACATTAAGGAAGATGCTAAATTCATGGCGCTTTCAACCATTGCTCTTTCTTTACGGCAGAGGCCAGCGTGATGCAGTCACCCTGCAAGATTTGGACCGAATCCCTGCAGTGCCTCCTTCTAGTTGGCTTCTGTAAAATGATGCATCTGAGTCACTGAGTCAGCTGAGGCACTTTCTGCAGGACCCACAAGCATGAGAGGAGAGTGGTTGTCCTCTTTTAGGAGACATTGTTCTGGTTTTCCCTCTTTCTCTGAAGCAGCCATTTTGAATCCTTTCAAAATGCAGGGCGTGAACTCCACTTTGCATAAAGTGATGGCGAACCTTTTAGAGACTGAGTGCCCAAAAAGTGGCCCCACCATCCCCGCCTGCTCCCGCTCACCCTGCTCCCAACCAGTCCCATCGTTCGCCCGCAGGGCCACCCACCGCCTCCACGGCCCGCCACAGATCGCCCAGGCGGCCCAACAGTGACGGGGCATAAGGGCGGAGTCTTGTCCCCGCTGCCCGGCTGCCATGTCCTTGGCTGCGCTGCTCCACGCGGGCTGCGCTCGGGGGCGACTCTCCTCCAAGGGGCTGCTGGTGAGGAGGCCATGGGGAGGCGGGGCTGGGGCAACTGCGCGTGACGGGGCACGAGAGCAGAGTCTTGTCCCCGCTGCCCAGCTGCCATGTGATTGGCTGCGCTGCTCCGTGCGGGCCACGCTCGGGGGCGACTCTCCTCCAAGGGGCTGCTGGTGAGGAGGGGGCCGCAAGGGAAGGCGAGGCTGGGGCAACGGCGTGCGTGCCCACAGAGAGGGCTCTGAGTGATGCCTCTGGCACGCATGCCATAGGTTCACCACTGGCATAGATGGTTCCCAACTTCCCAGTGAAATATTCCGTGAGGAACAAGTGAACCCCTGCACGGCTTAGCTACAACTGCATCGCCAGCAGAGTCTTGTTCGTCAGTACAGGTTAGTCCTTGCTTAACGACCAGTCGCTTAATGATTGTTCAAAGTTACAGTGGATCCCTCCCCAAATGTACAACTAGTCCTCGACTTACAACAGTTCCTTTAGTGACTGTTCGAAGTTATAACAGCACTGAGAAAAGTGGCTTATGACCATTTTTCACACATCCTGATGGGTCACATGATTAAAATTCAGACACTTGGCAACTGACAACTATGTCATGAGGTCCCCTTTTACGACCTTCTGACGAGCAAAGACGAGCCAGATCCACTAACTTAACAACTGTGGTCATTCACTTAAAAACTGTGGCCAGAAAGGTCGTAAAACGGGGCAAAATTCACTTAACTGTCTCACTTAGCAACAGAAATTGCTCAATTGTAGTCGTATGTTGAGGACTGTCTGTCTCTATGACCCAATTTCAAAGTTCTGATGGCCATCCACCCACCCACCCCACACATACAGTATCCTGCAGTCACGTGATCACATTTTGAGCGCTTAGCAACCGCTCACCTTTACGGATACTTGCAGAGTTGAAGGGTTACGTGACTGATTTTCTATGGTTTTTTTTACTGATTTCTGGAGCTTAAGCTTGTTTGCAGCAGCAAACCCCCATCCCTCGTGCAGGGAACCTGTCAATGCTGCTAACATCAGATGTTCTTGCTTGACAATATATGAAGATGCAGACATTTTCTATTTAACCTGTGTATTACTTTTAGAGTTAAAATTAGATGGTGCTGGAGGGGAGGGAGAAGAATGTCCTTGGGGACTAGTTAGCCATAACGATATCTCAGTAGAGTATTCTTCAAGGTTGGTTGTAATAAGAGGAGATACGTAATGGCGGGTTATGGAACAGGGAGGGAAAGTTCACACTTCAAACTAATTGGAGAATGTGATTAATGACTGTTAAATGAAGGAGTGAGTTATGCTTAGATATTGTGTGTTTGGGGGAGGAGAATTCAGATTTTGGCTTCTCTATGTACCTGCCGAAGCTATGTTGCAATTAAAGATTCTTTAAGGTAAACAATGCCTCAAAGTTCTTTGAAGAGCTTCTTCTTTTGGAACCATGACAGAACCATGATAGGAGATAACTAACATGACTGAAAGATGTATTTTGCTGTGCTTGGCTCCAGTTCTTTTTAAGTCTTAATGTCAACGCTGCTAACATTGGATGTTTCTGCATTCACAACAGATGGAAATGGAGCCATCTTTTTCCTTTCGCTTTTAGAGTTAGATGATGCTGGGAGAGGGGGATGTGAATGAGAGTCCAGTTAGACATAACAACACTAAACTTAGCGTGAGAATCAAGGTTATTGAGCCCAGAGCTGAAGAATTGGAAGTCTGGAGAGCTGGAGAGGAAGCCCACGCTTCAAGCTAATTGGGGAATGTGATTTATGACTGTTAATTGGAGGAGGGAATTGTGCTTTGATACTATGTGCCCAGGGGAGGGGAATTCAGTTTTTGGCTTCGATTATGCAGTGCCGATATTATGCTACTCGAATAAAAGATTCTTTAAGGTAAACAATGCCTCAGAGTTCTTTTGAAGAGTTTCATCTGTCGGAACCATGACGCTTAATTTTGATTTTAAGTATTGACTTGTCCCCACTTGTCCCTGTTCATTCGACAGTCACAACCGATCCACCCTCGGATGTCCACGTGAGCCGAGTGGGAGACCTGGAGGACCAGCTCAGTGTGAGGTGGAGTGCGCCTCCTGCCCTGAAGGATTTTCTCTTCCAAGCCAAGTATCAGATCCAGTACCGAGTTGAGGACAGTTCAGAATGGAAGGTGAGTCTCCTGAAGAGGGTGGGAAATTTATTCTGCACCAGGACAATCATTAGCCCAAGTAATCAGGAACTGCAGCGTGGTGGGGCTGCATCCACAGGGACACATAATTCAAAATTGGGCAATTTGAGACTTACAGGTGATCACGTTAGTACAGGAATTCCTCCAATTATAGCCACAGGGATGATATTCCACAGGGAGGGGAGCCACCATGGAGAAGGCTCTTCTTCTTGGTCCCTCTAGATCAGTGATGGCGAACCTTTTAGAGACCAAGTGCCCAAAACCTGGCCCCGCTCCCGCTCCACCCCCTGCCCCGCCCCACCCCACCTGCCTGCAGGGCCACTCACTGCCTCCAGGGCCCCCCACAGATCACCCAGGCAGCCCAGCAGCGCCATGGCAGCCATGCCCTCTCCCCGCGCCCTGCAGCATCAACTGTGCACGATGGGGCGTGAGGGCAGAGTCTTGTCTACGCTGCCTGGCTGCCATGTCCTTGGCTGCGCTGCTCCGCGTGGGCCACACTTGGGGGTGACTCTCCTCTAGGGGGGCTGCTGGTGAGGGGGTCAGGGGGGAGGCAAGGCTGGGGCAATGGCACGTGTGCCCACAGAGAGGGCTCCGAGTGTTGCCTCTGGCACCAGTGCCATAGGTTCGCCACCACTGCTCTAGATGGACCTCCTTAAGAGAAGGGACCCAAATTCCTTAAATCACAGCAAAAAACAGGAATTGGATTTGGGTATCAAAAAAATAAAGATGAAAAATGACTGATTGAGGTCCCATCTCTTTTTTACATGTGTCAGAAGTTGTAAGTCACCTTTGTGAATAAAATCTGCCTGTCCAATATAGTCTTCCTTGCTTTAAATTCCCATCCTGTAAAGGAACTGATTGCTTGTTTCTATTTTTAAAATATTGGTAAAACAATTTTGTTTTATTAGAGATTGGAAAAATAATGACTGTTAAAAGAGCCACGTTTGGATTATTGATCTGGTTTTTTTTTTACACAAGTATTTATTTTTTGGCACTTAGGACATGCATTTACGGATTACAGTATATTATTTATCTTGTTCTGTACTGTCAATTGTCCAAATTCTTGAGCTAGGATACAAATGTAATAAACAAATAGTCAGAAAAAAATAAAATAAAAGCACATTACGGAAAGAGAGCTAATTGGAAACATACAATGGAAACAATTACAAGAAAAATGTAGAACTGGGATTAATGCATAAACTGCTTTTGAAAACAGTAAACTGTTTTACAATAAAAAAAGCTCCAGTTAGAGTGGATAAAGTCATATATTGGCGTCTAATCTTCCACCAGACCTTTCGTTAAAGTTTCTATGTTTCCCAGCTGTATAGCAATTTGGCCTAAAGATTAAGGAAAAGGGGAGGGGGTCTGGAAAGGAAAATTATTGCCAATCCTGAACAGATGTGACAAATTCACTTGCACTCAGATTAAAATTGAGGAATGGTATCCCAAAGTCTGTGAAAATTGAGAAGATAACAAGGAGAGGGGAATTTCTGGTGAAATGTCAGCCTCACAAGGGAATAAACAAAAATAAAATTTAGTTTTGTAAAAAAAAAAAAAAAAACTATAAAAAACAGAACTTTTAAAAATTGTTTATGAGCCAAACATGCTGCCCTAAGGGGATAATTAGAAAAAAAAGGTCTGGGATCTGCTTCAAAACTGGAAGGAGAAAGACATTAAAAGCGAAAAAGATTTTCAGCCAAACGGATCGCAATACTGTAGCCATGAGGGATCAAAAATTCTTCAAAAGGTTTTCTAACCTCTAAAAAGTCAGAGTGGGCTCTGAAATTTAGATCAAATCCCCATCAAATTTAGTAACCGCTCTAAAATTGTATGCCTTTTGGTAAATTACTTTTAGGGGCAATAAGTAAGCATTGGAAACCAGTTTTCCATCGTTTTTAAAAACTGGCATTTTTCAAGTCCCAGAATATACTGTACATTAGGCCAAGCCAAGTAGACTAAGTGTATTCTTTCCATTAAATCATAATCCTGTTAATCCTTGATTTATGACCAAAAGTGAGCCCACAATTGTAGTTGTAAGTCAATTTTACAATAATTTTTGCTGCAGTTTTTAAGTGGTCATTAAGTGAACCAATAGTTCATTATGGACTGCTTGTACCAAAAACTGGAAGGAAATGCCAGTTTTTGACAAAAACATTGTAAATCATGGTAACATGATTGCAGCCCAGTGCAAATGGCCATGAATGCAGGTACCCAAAATGCAGTCACGTGATCATTGAAGGGGACCTGGATATTGGAACTTCAAATCTGGGTCATAAGTAGTTTTTCCAGGATCTGTGGTAACTTCAAACAGTTGCTAAGCAACTGGTTGTAACTTGAGGCCTACCTGTGTTTGACTTGGGCTTAGCATATTGTACAAACTCTCCATTGTGGTTTGTCAAAGCTGGCTAAAACAAACCCTGTCTTAGTGCAGTTTTTCTCAACCTTGGCAGTTTTAAGATGTGTGGTCCTCAACTCCCAGAATTCTCAGTCAGCCATGCTAAGCTGGGGAATTCTGGGAGTTGAAGTCCACACGTTTTAAAGTTGACAAGGTAGAGAAACACTGCAAAATCTCTCTTAGTTATGTTCTTTGTATTCTTTCTTTCATCTTTTATATTTCTTCCATCCCTTTTTATAGCTGGACTCTTTATGGTTTTTAGTTATGTCCATATTGATGTCTATCCTCCAGAAAAACAGGCCCCCTTTGCAAACCAAGTTGTGATGGCTTTCCCCTGATATATGTTTTCCCCTCCCTTTGGATCCAATGCACCTTATATCCAAAAAGATTAAGAATCATAAAAGTCGTTTGGTGTTTGTAGAAGCCCTAAACTCTCAAAACGTCTGGTACAACCTTTTAAACATCTGAGTGTCTATATTTATATTATGGTCCTGGTATGAGAGACCATGCTCTCTTCTGCCTCAGTGAAAGTTTCCCATTTATAATTTAATGAATCAATCACTTATACAATAAAAGTATCAAAATATTAAAGGAAAGATAAGAAAAAACATTTTTCTAAAGGAAAAATATTTTCTTAAAATAAGAAATAATTAAGAAAGAGGAAAGAAACAGAAAAAGTAGTGAAATATTAGGACTTCCACCCTCATTTTTACCCAGTAACTATCTTA
>BFFQ01000965.1:162898-175809 GCA_003402635.1 Protobothrops flavoviridis
AATCCCACCTAGACAAAAGCTGGCTGAGTGACACCGGCCCAATCAAAAGCTGGCTGAGTGACATTGGCCCAATCATTAGGAGACTGGGAATTCTAGTCCCGCCTTAGATATGATCTCTCTCTCTCTCTCTCTCTCTCTCTCTCTCTCTCTCTCTCAGCCCAACCCACCTCACAGGGTTGTTGTTGCGGGGCAAATAAGATGAGGAAAGAGTATTAAGGATGTTGGCCACTTTGGGTTATTTCTAAAAATAATAAAAGGAGGATAAAAAATATAAAATAAAATAATAATAAAATAAAATAAATAATAAAATAAAATAATAAAAATAATAAAATAAAATAATATAAAAATAAAATTAAAATAAAATAAAATAATAAAACAATAAAAACAAATATTTTAATTAACATGTTGTTATACGAATCATATAATGTCCAGTTGGAGCACAGCCGTTCAGGTTGATATCCAGATAATAAATCTCCACCTAACTGGTAACTCTACTTTATAATAATAATAATAAAGTTGGAAGGGACCTTGGAGGTCATCTAGTCTAACCCCCTGCCCAGGCAGGAAACCCTGGCCTATACCATTTCAGACAAATGGCTGTCCAATCTCTTCTTAAAGACTTCCAGTGTTGGAGCATTCACTGCTTCTGGAGGCAGGTTGTTCCATTGGTTAATTGTTCTAACTGTCAGGAAGTTTCTCCTTAGTTCTAGGTTGCTTCTCTCCTTGATGAGTTTCCATCCATTGCTTCTTGTCCTGCCCTCAGGTGCTTTGGAGAATAGCTTGACTCCCTCTTCTTTGGGGCAGCCCCTGAGATACTGGAAGACTGCTATCATGTCCCCCTTCGTCCTTCTCTTCATTAAACTAGACATCCCCAATTCCAGCAACCGTTCCTTATATGTTTTAGCCTCCAGTCCCCTGATCATCTTTGTTGCTCTTCTCTGCACTCTTTCTAGAGTCTCAACATCTTTTCTACATCGTGGTGACCAAAACTGGATGTCGTATTCCGAGTGTGGCCTTACAAAGATTAGATTCTTAAGTAGGGGTTTCTCCAAGACTCTCAGCATGGGTTCTGTTACGAAAAAACAGGATCAAGGAAATGGGACTTAAAACTCACTGAGCTCGGCAGGATGGGGTCACAAGGAAGCCTGCTCACCAGTTCGAGTTTCTCCTGCTCCTTCTCCTGAATCTGTCCCAGGTGCTCCGCAAGGTCTCTCCGGCCGAGGGGTCCCTCCAGATCGTTCTTGATCTGTAAGATCTCCTGGGAAATGCCGTTGAATGCCACGGTGATCTCGTGCACCAGCTGGCGATAGCGGAGGAAGTCGTAATCAGGGCTGCTTCGGAGATATGCCTGGTGACCCCTGTTTTGGGGAGGGGGATATTAGCAGAGAATTGAGAAAGAGATTTTCCTACTGGTAAGGGGAACAGAGGGCAACATGCAAAGATCTGAGGGAAGCCGATGAAAAAAACTGAATTTTAAAGTCAGCCACTTGAACTTGTGAGCTACAAGCCCCCCCCCCCACTACAAGGGCAAATGATCCATTTTCCAAACAACCAAAATTCTTGGAAGCAAAACATATCCATTTCGTCTCTGAAAAATCTCCCCTGCATCACCTAGAGGGCCCAGATTTGATCCCCGGCAATAGTTGATCCTGAAAAACATTTATAAAAATAGTGACGAGCAAACAGTCTTCAAGTTATGAGATCAGAAGAGCACAACCAGAGGACTGGCTATACCAGGGGTCCTCAAACTTGGCCACTTTAAGACTTGTGGACTTCAACTCCCAGAATTCCCCAGCCAGTCCACAAGTCTTCAAGTAGGTATCAGGACCTTTTCTATACAGATAGTGGCGATTAAATTCTGAAATATTCTCTCAACGGGGAGCTAACCAGCTCCTCTCTCTTTTTTTCTATGGAAACCCTCATTTTCAACATTTGGGAACTCCTGTTTAGTTTGTTGCCTTCAAGATTTCTAAGCCGCTATCACAATGGTTCTCAACCACCTTGGCAACGTTTAAGAGGTGCGGACTTCAACTCCCAGAATTCCCCAGCCAGCCCTCTTAAAATTGCCAAGGCTGAAAAACACGGCACTATTAACTTATCTTGCTCCTAACAACCTGGGCCATTTTTACTTCTTCTTTTAATCCTCTAAAAACAGCAAGACCCACCAATTCTGGGGACTATGAGGTCCATATTCATCAGCAATTGCATGTCACAGCCTCTATGCAGGGTAATGGGAGAGGGTCAGACTGGATGACCTCACTTGTACCCCCCTTTTTTTTACAAATTTGGCTATAAAATACTGATAGGCTCGGCTTCCCATTCAAGATGCTGGATGCTCATTCAAAGACCCTCCCTTGTGTTAATCTTGGATAGGATTATTTTCTCCCCTGCTGGGAGGGGAGGCTTGATTGATTTATCAATGGCTGCCCTCCCGGAGAGACACCTTTGCCTAGAGAGGGTTATCACCCCATCTCCTGGGACACCAAAAGCCTGTTTGTGGGGGGTTTGCTGGCTCGGGGATTGGATTCCCCATCCGCAGAAGTAAATTATCTCCACACCAGGTTCCCCACAAGCAACCCACAAGGAGTTTTTCTCCGCAAATAGATCACAGGTGCTGGGTGGGTGCTGCCCCCTTGCTCATCTGGTTTCCATCAGGCACCGGGAGCCTGGGGGGGGTGAAAAGGGGGGGGAGGAGGCCTCCTGCAGGGCCCCCCTTGAATCGAGTGGTGTGCAAATAAAAGAGAGGGGGGGAGAGGAGGAGACTGGAAGAGCCCACCGGCTTTCCAGGGCATTTTGTGCATGCAAAGCAATTGGTAGGACCCGGAGTTCTGCAAAGGAAGCTCAGTCTGTCTAGACTCTTTTTGTTTAGAACATAGAATAACAGCGTTGGAAGGGACCTTGGAGGTCTTCTAGTCCAACCTCCTGCTCAAGCAGAACCTATATGATTCCAGACAAATGGCTATCCCAGGGGTAGGCAACCTTGGCTCTTTTATGACTCGTGGACTTCAACTTCCAGAACTCCTGATCCAGCCATGCTGAGGAGAAAGGGAGAGGTTTCCATGCTGAGCCAGGCCGGCTCAGGAATTCTGGGAGTTGAAGTCCACGAGTCATAAAAGAGCCAAGGTTGCCTACCCTGCCGCTGTCCAGTCTCTTCTTGAAAATCTCCAGTGATGGAAAGTCCATCACTTTAATCACTTAATTTAATCATTTTGAGACAAATAACTATGAGGGGTCCTTGGTGTTCTCTGAGCTTGGTTGTTTTCTTGCAGAAACCTCATTCTTTACCAGCACTGATAACGTTACCTACTTGGGTTGAAGATTTTAGGGAATAAACAACCCGCTCAAACACTTACTCCTCCAAGAGGCGGTAAGCTTCTACTCGCTCGGTCTGCAGGGCGTAGAAACGGTGTACCAAACTTTGCACATTCATCCTTGCAGCTGAAAAGAGGAGGCAGGCTTGTCAGAGGAAATAAAAAACATGAGGCCTTTGGCCCAATGTGGTGGCCACAAGAACGACTTTGTCGAGGGGAGCAGAGTGGGGCAAATATCTAAATTAGCATCAATCCGTCAAGGTTTACACCAGGGGTAGGCAACCTTGGCTGTTTTATGACTCGTGGACTTCAACTCCCAGAATTCCTGAGCCAGCCATGCTGAGGGAAAAGGGAGAGGTTTCCAAGCTGAGCCATGCTGGCTCAGGAATTCTGGGAGTCGAAGTCCACGAGTCATAAAAGAGCCAAGGTTGCCTACCCCTGGTTTATACCTACCCATTCGTACATACAGGAAATCCTCGACTTACAACAGTTCATTTACTGACTGTTCAAAGTTACAACGGCACTGAAAAAAGTGACTTATGACCGTTTTCATCCTTATGACCACTGTAGCATCCCAATGATCATGTGATCAAAATTCGGGCACTTAACAACTGGCTCATATTTATGATGGTTTCAGTGTCCCCAGGCCACGAAATCCCTTTTTGCAATCTTCTGTCAAGCAAAGTCAAGGGGGAAGCCAGATTCACTTAACAATTGTGTTATTAATTTAACAACTGCAGTGATTCACTTAACAACTGTGGCAAAGAAAGTTCGTAAAGCGGGGCAAAAATTCACTGGACAAATGTTTCACTTAGCAACAGAAATTTTGGGCTCAGCCGGGGTCATAATTTGAGGACTACCTGTACTTGGTGGGCGGCAAGCAAAATAAAATAAATTTCTATTTCATTGGTCCTTAAAAAGAAAAGGAAGGAGGAAATAGCCAACTTTTCAGGAGGAAAGAGCTGCTGAAAGAGATTTATTCAAGGTAGGAGATGGAGCCCCCATGTCTCAAAGCAGTCTAGCTTGGACTGCCCAAAGAGTGGGAATAAAGGAGAGGGGTTAAAGCATGGATTATAAATCACCTTGCTTCCATTGGCGGACTTTGAATCTCAGCAAGAGAATTTGTACGTGTTTTTTTTTTCATTTTCCCATTTTCGGGAAATGAGAAGCAGCCTGTCAGACCTGCCTGTACTTTCAAACCCTGAAGCTGCTTTGATCAAAACAACAGTTTGCAATTAGAAAAAGGTTCTTTGGTGTCCACCCTGCATTAAAAGGGGGACTAACAATGGGCTTCTTTGCTCTTGCACGTGGGTGTGCAATTGAGTGTGACATTGATTGGGGGGGGGAACCCTTTAAAGTTGGCATTCCCACAGTCTTTTCTCCTCTCCCCACCTCAGAAGTGTGCTTGGCCAGACCATGTCTGGTTTGGCTGCTTGGCCTAAGATCCTGTTTTGCCAAAATTCAGTTTCTTGCCCTCCATAAGAGACGTCACACCCCCCCGGACCCTTTCAATCCCTTCCCTTACCTGCAAATCCTAGCAACACAACAGTGTGGCACTCCCAGTTGGCGCTAACCTTTGGGGGGGTTTGGGCTACGCAAGTGGCGTTGACGAGATTTTGGCTTCTCTTTGCACACTCCCTCTCCAAAAATACACACCCTCATTCATTCTCTCTCACTCTTGCGTATATGCACACATGTGTATATACAGTACACAGCAGCTGCATCTTTTAACTTGGCACTTGGGGGGGGGGAGAGCATGCTTCCCCTCAACAGAATGTACAGCGATGTGAGGGCCAAATTGCAGCAATCTTGCTGGCTTGCAAGGGCCCCCCACTCCTGCCATGGGCCCCCACATTGGCCAGCTGCTTTGTCTTGCCTTCACCCTCCAGAAATATCCTGATTTATTTATTTATTACATTTGTGTGCCATCCATCTCACTATTGTAGCTACTCTGGGCAGCTACAATTACAGGTAATCCTCAACTTATGACTGGTTGCTTAGCAACCATTCAATTTTACAAGAGACCCGAAAAAGGGAACTTACAAGCCAGCTCCCAACGTTCCAATAGTGCACACACACACACACACACACACACACCAGAATCATGTGACCTTATTTCGCTCACTTGGCAGCACAGCCGCATTTACGGCTGTTTGCAGTGTCCGTGGTCACTTGCTGGTTTTAGGATGGTTTTTTACCAAAAACTGGCATTGACATCTAGATTTTTGTCCAAACAGCGGCATAGCAAACCATGGGCTTACTTAACGACCGCAGTGTTCACTTAATGACTGCCACAAAAAGCTCATAACGTTGGGTCTGACCCATTTTACGTTTGTTGTGAACTTACCACTGTAATGTACAGTCTCCATAATAATAATAATAATAACAACAACAATACAGTTGGAAGGGACCTTGGAGGTCATCTAGTCCAACCCCTTGCTCAGACAGGAAACCCTATACCAGGGGCGTCAAACTCGCAACATCATGTGACGTGTCGCGACATATCATGACTTTTTTTGCCATTGCCGGCAATGAGATGGGCGCGGTTTCGCTATGGTGCATCCGGCCCGCGGGCCGGCAGTTTGACACCCCTGCCCTATACCATTTCAGACAAATGGCTGTCCAGTCTCTTCTTAAAATCTTCCAGGGTTGGAGCATTCACCGCTTCTGGAGGCAGGTTGTTCCACTGGTTAATTGTTCTAACTGTCAGGAAGTTTCTCCTTAGTTCTAGGTTGCTTCTCTCCTTGATTAGTTTCCATCCGTTGCTTCTTGTCCTGCCTTCAGGCGCTTCGGAGAATAGCTTAACTCGAGGACTCCCTGTACTTTCTTTCTGTAGGTAGGTAAATAGTGTCTTTGTTCTGACCTTGCCACCGAAAGTATGTTCTAAGACACTTTCAACATACAGAGGGGTTTTTTTTTGGCAGACTGGGGAGGACCTTTCTGGTAATAAGAGCCTCGGTATAGAGTTCTCGCCCCTCTTATATTTCACACAAATAAAACTGACAGGATCCATGTGGTGTGCAGGCCCTTCAGAGGCACCCTCAGTCATGGTTACAATTTGCACACTCGTGAAATGAGAAGGTAAATTTATCTGCCTCTCCCAGGTCCTTTGGAAGGTCTTGAAAGGTGCATGAAATGCCCGATCCAGTCAAAACGTAGGGCTGTCTATGCAACCGACCTTAATAATTTTATCTTTTAGACCATCCTTCCTTATGCTCAAAAAATGCCCCATAAAAACTAGTCCTTGACTTACAACAGTTCGTTTAGTAACCAAAGTTACAGTGGCATTGAAATCAGTGACCATTGTTCAGTTAGTACCACTGCAGCAGCCCCATGGTCAGGTGATCAAAATTTGGATGCTTGGCAACTGATTAATTTAATAACAATAACAATAACAATAACAATAACAATAACAACAACAACAACAACAACAACAACAACAATAATAATAATAATAATAATAATAATAATAATAATAATAATAATAATAATAAAGTTGGAAGAGACCTTGGAGGTCATCTAATCCAATCCCCTGCTCAGGCATTTCTTATACCATTTCTGACAAATGGCTGTCCAGTCTCTTCTTAAAAACTTCCAGTGTTGGCGCATTCACCGCTTCTGGAGGCAGGTTGTTCCACTGGTTAATTGTTCTAACTGTCAGGAAGTTTCTCCTTAGTTCTAGGTTGCTTCTCTCCTTGCTTGGTTTCCATCCGTTGCTTCTTGTCCTGCCTTCAGGCGCTTTGGAGAAGAGCTTGAGTCCCTCTTCTTTGGGGCAGCCCCTGAGATATTGGAACACTGCTATCATGTCGCCCCTCGTCCTTCTCTTCATTAAACTAGACATACCCAATTCCAGCAACCGTTCTTATATGTTTTAATCTCCAGTCCCCTAATCATCTTTGTTGCTCTTCTCTGCACTCTTAGGATGGTTGCAGTGTCCTGGGGTCACGTAATCATCTTTTGCAACCTTCTAACAAGCAAGGTCAATGGGGGAGCCCCATTCACTTAACAACCATGCTACTAATTTCACAACTGCAGTGATTCGCTTAACAACTGTGGCAAGAAAGGTCGTACAATGGGGCAAAGCTCACTTAACAAAATGTCTCGCTGGGCCCAGTTGTGGTTGTTAAACTGAGGACTACCCAGTGGTGGGATTCAAATATGTGAACAACCAGTTCTCTGTGTGGATGCCGCTTCCGGAAGTCCGTTCTGGGCCTGGGCAACAAAAAATTAGCTACTGGTTCTGCCGAACTGGTGCGAACCGGCTGAATCCCACCACTTATGGACTTCAACTCCCAGAATTCCTCAGCCAACATGTCTGGCTGAGGAATTCTGGGAGTTGAAGTCCACAAGTCATAAAAGGGCCAAGTTTGAAGACCCCCTGCTTCAGAATGTTGGGGACTGTGTTGGCTGTGGATGATGGGGGTTGTAGTGTAACACCTTCAGATGGGAACCCCACCAGTCAAAAACGCCTTGCAGATATTCTCCACTCATTTTTTTCTCAACTTCCCAAAGGCTTCACTTCTAGGCCTCCTGCGCCCCCTAGTGGGCATTCCCGAGTTAGCCGAGCGCTGCTTCGCTCTCCCCATGGTTTCCTGTTTTTCTCCTCCACCTGTTTTCTTGCACTGGGTTTTATTTACTTATTTATTTTGCAGCAGCCGTCAAGCAGCTACTCGAACCTTCTGGTTCTAATGAAGGGGCCTCCGTTGTATATCACACACACACACACGCACACACATCTCCCTTCGAGCCTCTGCTGCAACAACCCACATTCGTTCACCATTGCATTGGATCAAACCCACTCTGATTAAAGCAGAACTACAAATAATCAGAGCGGTGTTCGGCAAACTTGGCAATTTTAAGACACGTGGACTTCAACTCCCAGAATCCCCCAGCTGGCTGACCATCCTGCAGAATTCTGGGAGTTGAAAGCCACACGTCTGAAAAGTTGCTGTGTGGCTAGAATCATGGAGTGGCTGTGGTCTCTTTCCTGCTTTATCAATCAGGAAACCCCCTAAAATGATTTTTTTTAAAAAAGGGAAAACTCTGCAATCAAATCGATCGATCGAGGTTTTTAGCAGACATAACCCTGGCTACAAACAATCCACCCCCACCCCGCCCCTCGGCAACTCTTCCAAAACGTGAGGATCTGACTAACACGGTAAATGTCTTTTAAAATATGTCGTGTGCTGTTTTATATAAATAGCACGACAGGTGCCAGTTCCGGTGAACCCCATTTTACAGGATTAGGAAGCACTGAAGGCGGCCAAGATAAGATAAGATAGATAAGATAACCTTTATTGTCATTTTTTTTACTGTGGGCACAACGGCACACATCAAAAATGAAATTTAGTTGCCCGCTCTCAAAGTGAAACATACATGACACACATCTAAAACATACTATGTACAACATATGGTATAGACCCACACCCCTACATATACATAGCAAATAAATATTAAATACTGTCCATCTTGAGCATATAATGGAAGGAGGAAGCTTCACAAGGTTAATGCTGTATGGAATGAAACTATGGCTGAATCTGGATCTCTATATAATTAATGCCTGCAATTTTTATGCTAATCCTTCTCCCCGCTCTATTGGTAAGCTCGAACAGTAGAGAATTGTCCTAACTTTGCAATATGCTCGAAGCATAGCCTGCTCTGATTCTAGTTTGGAAACCATGTAACTCGCATCTCTGCAGCGTCACCCTGTTGTGGTTATTCTCTAAATATTTAAAATCGGAGAAACTTACCCCAGCTCTGCAGGCGACTACTAACAATTTTGCAAGCCCCAAAGACTGACGAAGTTATTTTGAATCCTCCAAATCGTTTTTTCTCCTTAAGGAACTCTTGAATATCTGCCGAGGTTGGTCGCTTAACCGTTTAACGCCCACAACGGCAGCCAACTGTGTGCAGATGTGAAACATCTTTTATTTAGGGGATGTTTGCTCAGGAAATGAAAATGGCGTTCAAAAGGAGAATGGTGTCTTCCAGCGTTCATTTTCTGATCTGCTATTTCAAAGTCATGGCTTTAAATCCTCAATTCCTTCAATGAGTCCATGGACAAAGTTGTCTTCCCTGGGAATGTAGGAATAAACTATCTTGAAAGCGACTAAGCAAACAAATGATGGGCTCTTCTGCACTTAAAGTCTACGTTCTTCTTAGATAACCTGCCCTTCCTTCCGGGTAACCCATATGAGCCCGAATCTTTGCAACAGGGTGCTTTGCTGCCCCCTGCCGGCCAGACGGACTCATAACAAATCATTGAACTGGGGACCAGTTTTCGGTAATATATTCATTTTCACTGTAGCAATTTTTCCTAATAATGACAATTGCAAGTTTTTCCATTTTTCCAAATCCACTCTTATTTGATTCAATAATTTTGTATAATTATCTTCTTTTATTGTTGAACATCTTGCTGTTAAATATATTCCCATGTATTTAACCCTTTTAACTATTTGTAGTTCTATTTTTTCTGACATTTGTTTTTTGTTTTTTGTTTATCTGAAAGATTTTTAACTATTACTTTAGTTTTTTTCTCTGTTTATTTTCAGTCCTGCTATTGGTACTACCCTTGGTCGCCTTTCTATTTGTAGGTCTTTGTATTTTGTTATCTTCTCCAGTTCTTTCTCTTCTATTCTGCTGTCTCCAGGCACTGCCACGTCCACTATCCAGACTTTTTTGTCTTTCTTATCAACAATTGTTAAGTCCGGGGTGTTATGTTGCACGTGTTTGTCTGTTTGAATTCTGAAGTCCCAGAGCAGTTTAATTTTATCATTTTCTATGACTTTCTCTATTTTATGATCCCACCAGTTTTTGCTTACAGGCAAATAATATTTCTTGCAGATCTTCCAATGCACCATTGTTGCTACTTTGTTATGCCACTGCTTGTAATCAGTCTGGGCGATCTTCTTGCAGCAGTTTACCTGGTGGTCCACTGTTTCTTCAGCGTCCTTGCATAGGTGGCACTTACTGTCTGTTGCTGTCTTCTCAATTCTGGCTTTGTATGCATTTGTCCTTAAGGCTTGATCTTGTGCAGCCAGAATTAGTCTCTTGGTCTCTTTCTTCAACTTTCTGCTTTCCCTGCTATTTTTTTTAATGTTCTAGCCATGTAGTGCTTTGTCTTCCCATGCCTCCATTCTGTTTTGCATTTGGTTTTTCTTGTAGGCCAGTTTGGTCTCTCCAGTAGTCAGTAAGCCTTCCTGATCTACTAACTTCAGTGCATCTTCTTCATTATCCTTCAGATATTCTTCTGAAGTCCTTTTTTTCTTCTTCAACCATCTGATGTACTTGGAACAATCCACGCCCACCTATTTGGCTTGGTAGGTAGAGTCTGTCAATGTCGTTGCGTTGATGAAGGGCGTGATTCATTGTCATTTTTTCTGGTCTTCCTATCCGTTGCTTTTAGTTCTGCTTGAGTCTAGTCCACTATTCCAGCTGTGTATCTAATGACCGGAATCCCATTTTTCACCCGATATCCAGGAATTCCAGCACTATATTTTTTATGGGAGAGACACTCTGACTCCTCTTGACACCTGTCCAGTATGGGTGAACCTCCAACACAGCTCCCATCTTCCTCAGAGCACACAAGTCCCACAACTATGCCAAGGTAGTGTCTCACTAGGGGTAAAGGTGGTTATTATTATTTTGTATAACCAGCCAGATGTTTGGACATTTTGGCATTTTTATCCACCCACAGGTAGCCCTTGACTGATGGATCATAATTGGGACCAGAATCTCAAGTCATTGAGTGAAGTGGCTGTTTAGCAAGATGTCACATGATGGTTCATGTCATCAATCTGCTCTATGACTTCTATCCCGGCACTCCCAGTTGCGGTCATTAAGCAGACGGAATCCCAGGTAAAGAATGTGGGATGCCTCAAGAGTGGGGGGACCTTCAGAAATTGCCAAAATCTAAGGATTTTCAGCCTTTGAGTGAAAAACAGTCGCCTGTGACCTGCACCAGGCCTCCCAGGGTCTCCCCCAACCCCAGTGAGGCATCCCACATTCCTTAACTTGCCCCCCCCCCCACTCTCTGCTTGAGTATCAGTTTCCTATGGGGTTCTTAGTGCTCTCTGGTGGTTTTCTTGCAGACGTTTCATTACCCAACTAGGTAATGTCATGAGTGCGTGAAGAGAGAAGATGGGCCCAAAGTTATCTAGCCAGTTTTTGTGTCTTATCATTTATCATTGAACAGTATGTACATGCTGTTCAACTACTGTTATAAATCTAGGTGGATAGCTTTTTACAAAGCTTTTATTGCCTTAAAAAAGCAGCCAGTTCAAGCAAGGTTGAGGGAACACTGCTTCCAAATAAACTGACTGGCCCCAAGTCCTGCTTTTATTATTTTTACAAATAACTCAAGGTGGCAAACATATCCAGTACAACTTCCACCTCTTATTTTCCCACAACCACCCTGAGTTGGATTTGGCCGAGAATGATTGGCCCAAAGCGATTCAGCTGGCTTTCATGGCTAAAGCAGGTCTTGAACTCACAGCCTACAGCTTTTTAGCCTGGTGCCTAAACCACTGACGATAGTACTAATATAGGATATTATTGCAATCCTGTACGATTAACGGGAGCCAAAAATAAGGAGCCTGGAGGTTAAATTGTATGACTGGCTAAGGGCATTTGGTATGTTTAACCTAGTGAAGAGAAGGCTTAGGGGAGACACAATAGCCATCTTCGATACTTGACGGGCTCCACAGGCAACAGGGCATCGATTTATTGTCCATAGCACCCAAGGGCTGGACAGGAAGCAACGAGTGGAAACTTGTCAGAGGAATAGTCAACCTGGAAATACAAAGGAATTTCCTGACAGTAAAAATGATTAATAAATGGAACAGCTTTCCTTCCGGAGTTGTGGGTGCTCCATCACTGGAGGTTATCAAGAAAAGATTGGACAATTTGTCTGGAATGGTTTAGGGCAGGCAACCTTGGCTCTTTTATGACTTGTGGACTTCAACTCCCAGAATTCCTGAGCCAGTATGGCTCAGCTTGGAAACCTCTCCCTTTCCCCTCAGCATGGCTGGCTCAGGAATTCTGGGAGTTGAAGTCCACCAGTCATAAAAGAGCCAAGGTTGCCTACCCCTGGTATAGAGTCTCCTGCATGTAGAGGGGGCTGGACTAGAAGACCTCCAAGGTCCCTTCCAGCCCTATGATTCTATGGAGCTTTGGGATAGGCTACCTGAAAGAACTGGAATAATGTAAAGCACCATCTTACCACTTTTCCCCCCAGAAATGCATTCTGATCCATTACAGATCACTTCCATTACCAAAACCAGTCTAGTTCGCGTGCCTCCAAGTTTCCAAAAGGATTGCATGCAACCAAATACTGTACAGGGAGTCGACTTGTGACTGTAACTGAATCTGGAATTACGGCTATAAGTTATGCCGGTTGTTAAGCAGGTCACCCTGTGAACCATGCTTGATTTTGCAACCTTTTTTGTGGCAGTTATTAAGCAAATGCAGCAATCGTAAAGCAAATATGGTTGTTAGGCAAATCTATTGTTTGCAATAGGCTTTGGGGGGGGGGGAAACTGGAAATAATGTTGCAAATTGCAGTCATGCAACCACCAAATGCTGCAAATAACCATGAGGGCT
>BFFQ01000965.1:245732-258612 GCA_003402635.1 Protobothrops flavoviridis
ATGCAAATGACATAAACACAAGGAAATCAAATTCTGGGATTATAATATTGTTTGGAGGGACTCTGATTGGATGGAAGTCCAGAAAACAAACAACTGTTGCTATTTCAACAGCGGAAGCAGAGTTTATTGCTTTATCTGAATTGTGTTCTGAAGTAACATGGTATGTACATTTGTTGCAAGATTTAAATATTAATGTAAAAGAATCTGTAAAGGTATTTGAAGACAATGCTGCCTGTATAAAAATGGCAACTGGTGACAGGGTGAAGAATAGAAGTAAACATGTAGACATTAAGTATTGTAATGTCAGGGAAGCTGTAAAAGAAAAATTGATTAGTTTACATCATTGTTCTTCTGAGGATAATTTGGCAGACATGATGACTAAACCATTGGGTGGTATTCACTATGGAAAATGTATTAAGTCTATAGGTCTGATGTCTCTTCCTGTCATGAAGGGAGGAGTGTTGGAATATTCATGAGCAGGAACAGTCATGTGGTAACTCAGTCAGCCAATGTGAAGAAAGTGCTACTGATTCTGTGCAAAGAGGTATTAAGTTAGGAGCTGAATTTTGTTTGTTTCAGGTCTCTGGTCTGTCTCTGCTGTAAGAAGTCTTCATTTATGCTATGTTGCTATGAAGAAGAATATATGGTATTGTAAATATTTTTATATGAATATAAAGAGTTTATTTGAATCAGCTAAATGCAGTCAACTGTGAGAGCTTCTGATTTATTTTCACCAAATAGAGAAATTAAAATTCTCTAACAAATAATAAAGTTGGAAGGGATCTTGGAGGTCATCAAGTCCAACCCTCTGCTCAGGCAGGAACCCTACACCATTTCAGACAAGTGGCTGTCCAGTCTCTTCTTAAAAACTTCCAGTGTTGGAGCATTCACCGCTTCTGGAGGCAGGTTGTTCCATTGGTTAATTGTTCTAACTGTCAGGAAGTTTCTCCTTAGTTAGGCTGCAGACAGCCGAAGTCAAATCTACTATCAAGCACTTCAAAAGCAACGCAGATGAAACTGGGTGAGATCTGATCTTCTCTTTACCCTAAGTACCTTTCTTCCTGTAAAAGCTGCTCGAAATATCTATGCCCCTGTGAGGAGAGAGGGAAGGGAATTTCTATCCCACCCTCTAAGAATAGAGGCGTCTGACTACCCAGGGGAATCAAAGCATTAAAAGAACAATTTTAATCTAATTGGATTTATATGTTCCTGAAACTTGGGGACCAAAATTTTTCCTATTTTTACTGGAGACTCTTGTTTTTATCTACAAAAAACAAATAAAATTGGAAAAAGGATTAGAAAAATTTTGGACTTAAAAAACCTTAAATGGCATTGGTGACATCTTGTGGTGAAGTTTGGTATTACAATTTGTTATTTCCTAAAAGAGACTTGGCTTGAAGCCCAGACCTTAGATAAGATTTTTCTGACCTTGGCATCACCTATTAGAGACTTAGCTGTAAGAGAACAGCTGGGCGGCATAACTGGCCTACTTGAACTGTGAATGTAAACCTTTACTGACTTTCAGAGTTATATGTGGGAAATTGCTTTCCTATTTCTTTGCTTGAGGAATATTGGTCACTGTATGAGATGTTGAAATACCTTGGTCCATAAAATTTTGCTTGACAAACAACTTTTATTAGAAAGACTATTTATAAACACGTGAAAGAAATGGATGAAGACCAGGAAAAGATGATTTCCATGTTGAAAGCAATACATGAAACCATTTTTTCAGCTTGTGATAAAATAAGACCTAACATAAAAGATCAAGATGCCAGCTTAGATACACAAACCCAAACTTTGACTACAACCAAAGAACCAACAATGCAGAGGATAACAGAAGAAGTGGGACAATCAAATATTAAGACAGAGGACTCAATTGACCAACAAACACACCTGATGGAAAATCCAGAAAAGGAAGTGACAACACTGAAAATGGAAATGACTTTCTATATAAATCAGAAGAAATTTGAGAAAGAAGAAGAACAGATTGAATGGAAGACAAATATATCAGAGCAAGCATGGGGAACTGGAATAATAGGGAGACAATTTAATGAATACAATGGGCTAGTCATTCCAAAAAACTGGCAACTAAATGCTCTCCTTTATTTCAAATAACATATATAATAATAGAGGGAGATCTATTTGACGATCTAAAAGCACTAATATGGAAGCCTAGTTGGCAAAGGATGAAAACCAGAATAAGGTTGAAGAAAATTGGGGTTTTGACTTATTAGAGGAGATTTCATATTATTAATTAGAGGGTTAAAGGGAGATGTTGAGATTTTGGTTATTAGATTTAAAATACTTGGAAATTAGTTGAAAATAAGGATTTTATCTGTTTAATATTTAAAAATTATACTTAAAAGAGAAAGTAAATTAATTATTATAAATATTTTGATTTATTGATTAACCCAGGTAATATACATAATGGTTTTGATTTATTAAAGGGGATATTGTATTATTAAGTAGATGATTTAATATGGTGGGAAATAGATAACTTTTAGGAAATAGAACAAGATTACATTCAAATAGATAAAATGTGTATTTTGGATATAATATTTTGTTATGAATTGAGACAATCTTGGTTACCCAAAGCTTGAAAATTATAAATATCAAAGGTTAAATTGGAATGTTGATGAGAAACTAAAAAGTGGATAAAAATTAATACCAGGATATGGATTGTTTATGAAGATTGAATGTAATTAAGATATGTATAAGCTAAAATTTATTGATGAATGTAATAATGTTTTTATTGAGTTGATATAACTAGAACTGTACTAGCTTGAATACGAGACAGTATATGTTAAGGGAAAAAGAGAAGAAATATCTGATGTGGTAACCTGAGATTTGCGCTAAAGATTTTGTTATCGAACTATTGATTAACCCAGTCACCACGTTGCTTTTTAAATACCTAAATGTAAAATTGGAAAATTAATAAAATATTGTTAAAAAAAGAAAGACAAAGACTCCTAAAATCTACATCCCCCACCCAGAGAAGCAGGACATGACCTTTAGGACACAATAGGATTAACCCACCACCATTAGAATACCAAAAGGCACTCTCAGGCTCAGGTCAAAGTTCATAACACAGGAACAAGAACAATCTCAGACAGGAATAACTCCAAGCTTCAAAAGAGTCTAGCAGATAATATTAAAAATATGTTCCAGGTCTAAATTTTATAATATTTTAAGAAAGAAATTTAGAGATGATTTGGTATAATATAACCTGAGCAGCTGTGGATGAAGGGTTCATGTTGCTTCTTCACTGGTGAACACTGCAAATGGGCCAGGAGTCCCAGTTTCATTAGCGTGACATTTCTCATACCTTAATTCTTCTTTTCTTTTCCTTTTACTTACTTCCTCTTGATCCTTCATATTATGAAATCCTTTCAGTTAAGGACTTTGCTGAGTGACTGAATAATGCTTCTGCCAAGGGTGTGTCAGCTTGTTAAGCTAATAGATTTGCCTTCTCCAGAATTAGCCCCACGCGCCACAGTTGGCACCCAGTTTCAGTAGCAGACGGGTTCCCAGGGCACAAGTCGAAAAGCTGGCCTTGAGGCAAGAACCATGGACTGGAAACTTCACTCGGTTCAATATTGTCTCAGGAACATCTTTTTCCTCTTGATGCTTTGTTTCCATATATGGATTTCAGGTAGGGCTTCTTCTTTTATTTCTTCCAAAGGTTTTGTTCTTGAGCAATAGAAGTGGCCTATCCTGAAGGCCCTGGGCGCCAATTTCCAAGACTATGTAGTCGATGCTCTCCTTTTTTTCCTCTCTGTCTGTGGTGCCTTTGAGTCAGTCTTAACTCCTGGCAACTACATGGATAAGTCTACACAGCTGGGAGTGGTTCACCATTGCCATCTTCTTCCTAGGGCTGAAAGGGAATGAGGGACTCAGAGATGGTTTCTATGCTTAAGACAGGATAAGAACTCAACATATGCTGGTTTCTAGCCTGGTGACTTTAACCACTATACCAAACCAGCCCTCTCCTTTCATTTGAAAGGGATATAATTAAATATTTCTACTAAAACACAAATGTGATTATGGAGAGGAAAGGAAGCTGAAAACTAAAAAGCAAGTGGCATTCCTGCCACTAAAATCTAAATTGTTTAATGTACTCTTCTTATATTGCTTGGCATTAAAAAAAAGACAGATTTTTAAATTCTCCTTAGAGGAAATCTCTGGATTCTGGTCAGACCACAGAATTCTGATGATATATTAGATTACATAGATTTGTTCTGCTCCAGTCACCACAGTAAAATAGCAGTTATTCAGGGACAGGATCAGTTATCAGCCTGAAATCTGAACCTGATAGTTAAATAGTGAAGTGTTTTTAATTTTTTTTATCACTGCTCACATTTATTAGTACAAAAAAAGAAGAGCTTGTACTTCAAAATATTAAATATATTTATTTATAAATTGTATAAATGTACTACTGTACTAATGTATGTATGAAATATATATAGTATATATACCTTGTGAAATATATCTCCAAATATACATATATTCTATTGTGTACGTTCAGTATACTAAGCATTAGTACAGTTGATGACATGATAGTACAGGGATGACATGATAGCAGTATTCCAGTATTTGAGGCACTGCCAAAAAGAAGAGGGGGTCAGCCCCTTCTCCAAAGCACCTGAAGGCAGAACAAGAAGCAATGAATGGAAACTAATCAAGGAGAGAAGCAATCTGGAAATAAGGAGAAACTGCCTAACAGAACAATTAACCAGTGGAACAACTTGCCTCCAGAAGTTGTGTTTGCTACTTGTCTCAAATGGTATAGAGCAGGCATGTCAAACTGCCGGCCCATGGGCCGGATGCGTCACCCCGAAATCATGCCCACCCCATTGCTGGCAATGGGGAAAAAGTCCCAATTACGTCGCACAACGTCACGTGACGCCGCGAGTTTGACATGCCTGGTATAGAGTCTCCTGCTTGAGCAGGGGGTTAGACTAGAAGACCTCCAAGGGGTCCCTTCCAGCTTTATTCTGATTGAATTTAATTCATTACCAGTTATGCACATAGGGGCACTTATAGAAATATGTACTGATTTTGCGTCTTCGATGGTGCAGAGAAATTTGAACGCAAGCTTTTGAAACAAAATAGTGCATGTTAGAGTTTCAAAAATTTTAATTACTAACAATGTTACCTTTGTAAACATTAGAAGAGCCAATTTTATTGTGGTGAAGTGGTGAGAAGGCAGGTACAGAGTCTGAAAAATAACAAGGATGCATTTTTCTTTTTATCTTGTTGACATATCTCCCTATGATTAGGGACATCCATGGGTGTGGGGGAATCAAAAATGCCTATTTTCATACATTTACAGATTAAAAGAAGTGGGACTTCCATCAGTTGGTCATCAATTTGACTATGTTGTTTAAAAATATAAACTATCGCAGGCTTTTTCTTATTTTCTTCTTGTGATAACACAGAAGCATAAACATCTGACAGTGGTTTGTTAAAAGAAGTGGTTTAATATACAACATGTAACAATATTCAGGGAGCATACAGACACAGTCTCTTAAAGAGATACTACCCCCAAATACTCCGCTGACTCATTCTCTATATATCACTTCTGCCGGTCAGCTACTAAATCATAATTACCTTGACAATTTTTATCCCTACCTCACAAATACTCATGCCCCAGAATCTCTCTCTAAGCTAAATAGAAATGTAATACTACTTAGGACCATATGGTTTTTTTCCTTTTCTGCTTGATTTTCATATGCTAATGAATAAAAAATAATAAATGGGAGGTTATCACATTGCCACTCTAAAGATAAGCCCTTTCTTCTTGGGAATTTGCTTAGGGAAAAATTAGAAAAGTTGTTGGGGTGGGAGGGACCTTATCAGTTTGTTTTCTGCTCAGTGAATGTTTTCGGGATGGTCACAACTGCTATAGCAGCTACTTTATAGTTTGGAAGCTTTTTCATTGTGATCATAATTCCAGATCTGCCCATCAGCTACCTACTTTTCAATTGAGCTGCTACATTTTTCAAATGTGGTGCTTCCTGTTCCTTAGTGACCTGATGTGTTTTGCCAACATTCAGACCTGTGATTTTGAGGCTTGGCCCAGATGACTTTCAGATTTGGCTTCTTTGTTTAAAACCGTGAAGTTGCATCCCAGGGCATCCGCTGAGTTTTTTTTTAAAAAAATTAAAGATGGCATCTACATACAATTTAAGCCTTCCTCCTTTTTGTATGTGCGCACACCAAAGGGTTGGGGCTTTAAGTACACAGTTATGATTGTCCTCTTCGCTTTCTGAATCCTCCTATGAAATCCCTCTTGTACCCACTTCGTATTAAATATATTTCTCACTTCTACCAGCCTTAGAGGCAACATACTAAGTCTGAGGTTAAATTGGCCATGTGATGTGTGTTTCACATACTTTTCCATATAACAAATTGGAGGAAACAGTACAGAAATTAATCATCAGGTGTAATTAGAAACTGGTTTACGTTTGTGATCTGCCAAACTATTCTGGTAGTTAAGCAACAAAAACATCTAACATGTTTGGTGTGTTGGAAACAATAGTTGACAAGGATGCAGAGAAGGATAAAGAGGCAGTTTTGTCAGAAAAACTGTTCTGTTTCTCGCGTTGGTAGGCGTTGACACGAGGCAGAGTAACAACAGCTCCTTTCTTTATTCAGGCTTAAACAGAACTCTCTACAAAATGGCTCCGCCCCTTTTTATACATTCACCCTGGGGCGTTGTCAGCCAATGAATGCAACATATTTTCCCGCTCAAACGCATGCTCAGTAACTCCGAGACAGCCTGTCTGGCTCAGCAGGCCATGTGGTCTGCCAAGGTCTCAGTGCAGCTCCCTGCACTTGCTCCATCAATCAAGCTCAGGACATAACAAAAACCATATACTTCCTCCTATTATCTTTCAGATAATGGCAGTGAAGGGTATTCTTTACTGACCAGGAATAGATTATTTGCCATTGTGACGGGGTGGGAGAGAGGGAAAAGGCCTGTGTGCTTCAGATTAGTTAGATGGGACTCAGTCACAGGTTTAAAGGTTTCCTCTGTCCAGTCATGACTGACTCATCTCCGATTCTCAGCTGAGGGAGCCTTGTTGTCTGAGAGAGATGCTTCCATCACCATCAGGCCAGTGTGAGAGTACAGAACTCAGAAGCCTTCCCACCGAAGCGATACCTATTTATCTACTCGCATTTACATGATTTCAAACTGCTACCTAGGTTGGCAGGAGGTTGGGTGAGTAATGGGGGCTCACCCCGTTGTGCAGCATGGCTTTCCAGCTGAGAACCCCAGGGTCTTAACCTCTGAGCCATTGCACCACCCACTCAATCACAACTCTTCACAATTTGAGCCAGGGTACCCAGCAAGTACATTCTTATTGCTGAGAATTCTGGGAGTTGACGTCCACAGCTCTGGGAGTTAAAGTCCACACACTGGGAAGACACCAAGGTTAGGGAGAACTGGTATATTGTACATTTATTCTCTATTCTGCCTTTACTATATGCAATATGTATTTCTGTTTACATTTTTATTGGGGAAATTTGGAGTAGCAGCAGAGAATTGAGGAACTGACCTGACATAATCTCTGCACCCTCTTACAATTTCTTTGCTGCATTGGAAATCAGTAACTCTACCTTCGTATTTTCATTGTGATTTTTAGTTTATAATTAAATGAGAGTAAAGTAAACGTAGTGTTTTATAATATTAGAATAGAAATGGGTCAATAATGTTGATTATTCAATGCTGTGACTTTATCATAAAAAGTGGAAGATTCCCCAGATATCTGGTAAAAGCTGGGATCTGTTGAGATGCTTCCAGGTTTATCAAAGCCCTGAAGACTTTTGGATTTAAGGAATTGTGGTGTGGATTGTGCAGCATTGTGCCGTTCTTTGGATTAGAGGGCCAAATAAACAATCCTTCTTTTGCACAACTTGGTTTCTGGTAACTCTGTTCTAGATTTACTTTTCTCTGGGAATGCCCCAGGACCTTCTACAAGCACACATTGGGCTAGAGTTAGATGGACACTTTATATTGAGATATTGTTACTCTATTAGAAAGCAAGTAATTGCCACCCAAAGAGGATTATCACATCACATAATTTTTACACAGAATTCCTTAGAATATCGAAATTGCTTGGTGTACTTTATAGAAATAGTCACAATCTTGAGATACCCATTCATGTTTAGGATGGATCTGGCCTAATGTGTCAAGCAATTAAATTAAGTTGAGTCATGGATTCCAGCTGTGGTACACAATCTAAGATGTCCAACTTTGTCACAAATATACCAATTGCGGAGCAAGTAAAGCAGTATGCCCTAGAGGCTTTTGCCACAAACGATGTGTAGAAACCACAGGGACGTAGAGGCAGGTTAAATATTGAGAAGATTTTCCAGACAGTAAAAGGTGTCAACCAGTGCACCATGTCAATTCCCAAGATAGTGTGTTCAGTAGATATCTTCAAACAGAGACGGGATACTGATTTCTGATATTCCAACCCTGATTTTGACCATTAAGAACAATTCTGTAACTCTGAACAAGAATCTGCCTTGTGAATTTATTCCACATCTTGGGACTTTACAGAACAGCTCACTCCCTTTTGTATAGTATCCCGTTACATTCTTGACAAATGCTACCATAGTCCTGCAAAGTCCTCTGTTCTCAAGGCTTAACCCATCAATCTTTCTTTTGGACAACTTGGTTTTCAGCCCCTGCTCGTCCTTCTTGCCCTTTTCTGGACCCACAACAGACTGAGAATAACAGTTACTTTCAAACTGTGAAAAGCATACACTTGTTTTCAAACTTCTGTAATGCACCACTGAACTCATTGTTCATGACAGGAACTACAAGATACAAAACAGTGATTATATACTATCAGTTCTGGTTTCCATATCTGACATCCGCTATTCCTTTTCCAGCTGTTTCTCCCACTTCCAAACCTCCAGTGGCAACCGAATGCTTTACGGTCAACTTCATTGCAACTAATTTGATCTATAGGCCACAGATGGGTAATCCCAAGTCAAAGCTCTTCAGCTCAGCGCAAGGAGTCTTCGGTAACTTGGTGAGGAGACAAATGCATACTTACCCAAGTAGCTCTTCCACATAAGATTTTCACAAAATAGTCAGCAATAGTGTTTTACTACCAGCAATAAATACATAGCTTTTCCTTTAAACCTAGCTGGGACAGATAGTGAACACCAACAACATTGGTCCTGAATTGATCAACTGTAGTATATCAACGTTAAGGTAAGTAATATGGGATGGAGATTTTTTTCGTGCTATCTAAATGCCCTGTTATGGGGATGACTTCTCTCAACATTTACAGTATTTGAGACAACCCATAGTTTGTTTCAGTTTCAGTCTGTAACACATCACATTTATATAAAAATCTCTAAAAGACTCCTTTCCTCATCTTCATCCCAAAACATTTCTTTCTTCAATATTCATTTCCTACCACTGTGTTGGAGGCTCCATGGTTAGCTTCCTCCATGCCTTCCCAAAATCAGGTTTGAAGTGGAATTTAAAATTTAAAAACACCAGATTAAAAATACTGTCTGAAAACTTCCAAACCTTACCTCTGTGAAATCATCCAAAGTCCTCTACGGCCTCTCTGGATCTGTCTCAAGTTGTGTTTTTCCATTCTCAGATCTGTGAATCAGGGTAGGAACACCGGAGTAGACAGTGTCTGTTGCTACGGTAAAACCGCTACAGCTCCCCCTTTTGATCGAGTGAACATATATCGCAAATTCATAAATGATACCAATGGTTTCACCAAGATGGAGACATATAGCCTGGACCCAAACAGCCTTTTTGTTAATGGTAAGAAGCAGAGATTGCTTTCATGGCTAAAGAGGTTATGAGGTTGGCTGGCTTTGAATCGGTTCTGACCAGTGTTACCGGTATCTAACGTAAGTGATAGTTCTTCTCTGTGACACAAAGGAGAAATGCCAGAGGGCTACAAAGCTTTCTTTAGCTTTACCAAATTCGGGCTACAAAAGTTCAGATGACCAGTAGTTTAAACAACGGTGTTTATTAAGCCTTCTTGGTCATTTGGAATTTTGCAGTCCAGACATGCTGGTTCTGTTCTTCTCGATGATTTTTTTCTGACACAGTCTCAGGACCTCCTTACAAGAAATCATTGGACTAGGTCAGTGGTGGTGAACCACGCGTGCCAGAGGCAGCACTCAGAGCCCTCTCTGTGGGCACACGTGCTTTCGCCCCAGCCCCGCCTCCCCCTGCAGCCCCCTCCTCACCAGCAGCCCCCCTGGAGGAGAGTCGCCCCCGGGCACAGCCCACACGGAGCAGCGCAGCCAAGAAAATAGCCGGGCAGCAGGGACAAGACTCTGCCCTCATGCCCCATAGTGTGCAGATGATGCTGCGGGGTGTGGGCAGAGGGCGTGGCTGCCATGGCGCTGCAGGGTTGCCTGGGTGATCTGCTGCGGCGGGCCATGGAGGCGGTGGGTGGCCCTGCAGGTGGGTGGGGCAGGGGCGGGCGGGGGCAGAGCAGGCAGGACGGGAGGCGGAGCGGGGACGGGGGGCGGTTTTGGGGCATTCGGTCTCTAAAAGGTTCGCCATCACTGGACTAGGTGGACACTTTATATAGAGTTAGTCACAAGGCCTACTTAAACTAAAGACTGCTCCTATTTGGGGACCTTCAGGATAATTCACAACCCTACTATCTGAGATTCGTTGAGATGGAGTAGTTGGAAGTATGTAGGAGGAATTTATCATATCTTTTTTTTCTCATGGTAGAGAGCTTGAGAGCGACTTCCCATATCATTGTTCTTTTGTGCCTTCTTTTGTGACTCTCTTTCCATTTTTACAACTCTGTTTCCATTTCAGATTACCATGAAGGATCACAACCGACCAGTAAGTACACCTTTACAGAGGTTTCTTGAGCCATGGAATCCAACTGTGGTACACAATCTAAGATGTCCAACTTTGTCGCAAATATACCGATTGCGGAGCAAGTAAAACAGTATGCCTTAGTGGTTTTTGCCACAAACGATGGGTAGAAACCAGAGGGATGTACAGGCAGGTTAAATATTGAGAAGATTTTCCAGACAGTAAAAGGTATCAACTAGTGCACCATGTCAATTCCCAAGGTGGTCTATTCAGTAAAGATCTTGAAACAGAGAGTGGACACTGATTTCTGATATTCCAACTCTGATTATGACCATTAGGAGCAGTTCTGTAACACCAAACAAGAATCTACCGTGTGAATTTATTCCGCATCCTGGGACAGCCCATGCCCTTCTGTACAGTATCCCATTACATTCTTGAAAAGTGCTACCATAGCCTTGCGAAGTCCTCTGTTCTCAAGGCTTAACCCATCAATCTTTGTTTTGCACAACTTGGTTTCCAGCCCCTGCTCGTCCTTCTTGTCCTTTTCTGGACCCACAACAGATTGAGAATAATAGTTACTTTCAAACTGTGAAAAGCATACGCTTGTTCTTAAACTTCTGTAATGCCCCACTGAACCTCCTGATTTCATGAAAGGAACTGCAGAATACAAAATAGTGATTGATGGATTGATTATAGGCTATCAACTCTGGTTTCCATACCTGAGATTCACTGTCTCTCTTCTAGCTCTTTCTCCCACGTCCAGACCTCCAGGGGCAACTGAATGCTTTACGGTCAATTTCATTGCAACCAATTTGATCTATAGAACACAGATGGCTAATCCCACATCAAGGCTTTTTAGCTCAACACAACGATTCCTTGTTAATTCGGTAAGAAGACCAATGCATCCAATAGCTGTTCTACATAGGATTTTCATAATATAGTCAGCAATAGTGTTTTAGTATTGGCAATAATTACATATTTTTTTCTTTATGCCTAGCTGGGAAATATATTGAAAAACAGTGACATTGGTCGTGATTTGATCAACTGCCGTTTATCAACATTAAAGTAAGCAATATGGGTTGGACATATTTTAGGGTTCGGAAATGCCCTTCTATGGGGATTAATGGATTCTAATATAGATCTCTCACAATACCTTGTCACATCTGAGATAATCTATAGTTTATTTCAGTTCCATTTTTCTACATGTCATTATAATCCCCATTCTAATTTCTAAAGAACTCGGTCCCTCATTTTCATCCGAAACAATTTCTTTGCTGCAATGTTTGGTTGAAATGAGCTTGAAAATAAAGAGGGGCATACTAAATAGTCAAACTGGCGGGAAGAAAAAAAATGATACAAAGCAGTGTCAAGAAAAGAATCAAGGATATATGTTGCTGAAATACAGCAGAGCTGAACTTGAAGTCCTTTCATATTTCAGATTGCCAGGTAAGTTCCAAGATCTGTACACCTGTTGTGAATATATCTTTATTTGGATCTTTTCCTTCTCAGATCTGTAAATCAGAGAAAGTACACTGGAGTAGACAGTGTGTGCTGCTATCGTAAAGCCGCTACAGCCCCCCCTTTCGATCCAATCAATATATATCAGAAATTGATAAATGAGACCAACCATTTCACCAAGATGGAGAGGTACAACCTGGATCCAAACAGCCTTTTTGTTAATGGTAAGAAGCATTAGGTTTGCTTTCATGACTAAAAACCTTTGAGGTTGTCCAGCACTGAATAAGTTTTCACCAACATTATCTAACTTAAATAGTAGTGTGTCTCAGTGACAGCAACAAGAGATGCCAGTGGGCTACAATTTTTTTTTTCTATGTCTACCGTATTTGGGTTATAAAAATCTGGATGATCACTAGATGCAGCAGTGCTTATTTGCACCTCATGGTCATTTGGAATTTTGTAGTCCAGAGCTGGTAACTCTGTTCTAGATTTACTTTTCTCTGGAAATGCCCCAGGACCTTCTACAAGCACACATTGGGCTAGAGTTAGATGGACACTTTATATTGAGATATTGTTACTCTATTAGAAAGC
>BFFQ01000969.1:9275-25054 GCA_003402635.1 Protobothrops flavoviridis
TCCTCCTCCTCCTCCTCCTCCTCCTTCCCCCAAACCCCACTCCCTTCTAGCCCTGATGATGTTACCTAGCTGGGTCATGAAATGTCTGCAAGAAAACAAGCAAGATCAGAGAGCACCAAGGACCCCATAGTCTTCCTCCTGCTCTATTTGACATACAGGTAGTCCTTGAATTATAGCTGTAAGTTGTACAGTCATTTAGCGGGTCATCACATGACAGTGCCTGATTGTATGACCTCTGTGCAGTGGTCATTAAGCAAACACTGTGGTTCTTGAGCAAACGCCACAATCATTAAGCAAATGCCGCTGTTGTTAAATGAATCCATTGTCCACAATGGGCATTTTATGCCAGAAACAGGAAACAAACGCCAATTTCCAGCCAAACCCCCCCCCCATATTCAATTGTAAATTTTGGCAAATGTGTTGTAAAATGTGACCTTGGAAATGCTGCCAAGTGGCTATAAAAACATCTAATGAATCTATGATCATGTGACCATGGGGCGGATATAAGAACTTTGAATCTGGGTGATAAGTATCTTTTTTTTGGGGGGGGGGTTGGTCCTAAGTTGAAGATATCTGTATAACATGGGTGATTTTAAGACTCCATTTAAGGAGAAGGCAAGACTAGTCTTATCTCCTTCCTAACTTTAGAATAGAATAGAATAGAATAGAATAGAATAGAATAGAATAGAATAGAACTGGAAGGGACCTTGGAGGTCTTCTAGTCCAGCCCCCTGCTCAAGCAGGAGAACCTATACCATCTCAGACAGGTGATTGTCTAGCCTCTTCTTAAAAACCTCCAGTGATGGAGCACCCACGATTTCTGGTGGCAAGCTGTTCCACTGGTTAATTGTCCTCACTGTCAGGAAGTTTCTCCTTAATTCCAGGTTGCTTCTCTCTTTGATCAGTTTCCAACCATTGTTTCTCGTCCTTCCCTCTGGTGCTTTGGAGAACAACGTGACCCCCTCTTCCTTGTGGCAGCCCCTCAGATACCGGAACACTGCTATCATGTCTCCCCTATTTCTTCTTTTCTTTAGACTAGCCAAACCCAAGTCCTGCAGCTGTTCTTCGTATGTTTTAGCTTCCAGGCCTTGGATCATCTTAGTTGCTCTTTTCTGAATTTTTTTCCAAACTCTCAAGATCTTTTTTGTGACATGGTGACCAAAATTGGCTGCAGTATTCCAGGTATTCTTACTAGGGTTTTATAAAGCAGTACTGATACTTCGTGTGATCTTGATTCTATGCCTCTGTTTCTACAGCCCGGGATTGTATTCGCTTTTTTGGTTGCTGCTGCACACGGCTGGCTCATGGTCAAGTGATCGTCTACTAGGACTCCAAGGTCCCTCTCACAGTTGCTGTTTTTGAGTCAGGTCTCGCCCAGCCTGTACTTGTACCTTTGATTTTTCCTGCCTAAATGTAAAACTTTGCTTTTCTCCACACTGAAACTCATTTTGTTGGATAGGGCCCATTGTTCGAGTTTGTCAAGATCTTTTTGGATCCTGAGTTTGTTTGTTCTGCGATGACTGGTATTCAAGAGACGTCTTCCTGAGGTTCTGATTCACACAACACCCTAATCA
Source organism: Protobothrops flavoviridis (assembly GCA_003402635.1). Lineage (NCBI taxonomy): Eukaryota > Metazoa > Chordata > Lepidosauria > Squamata > Viperidae > Protobothrops > Protobothrops flavoviridis. The sequence goes on from BFFQ01000969.1 coordinate 10,850, forward strand.
GGGATAGGCAACCTTGGCTCTTTTATGACTAGTGGACTTCAACTCCCAGAATTCCTGAGCCAGCATGGCTCAGCATGGAAACCTCTCCCTTTCCCCTCAGCATGGCTGGCTCAGGAATTCTGAGAGTTGAAGTCCACAAGTCTTAAAGTTGCCATGTTTGAAGACCCCTGATCTAGGCGCAGGGATGGGGAACCTTGGCTCTTTTATGACTCGTGGACTTCAACTCCCAGAATTCCTGAGCCAGCATGGCTAAGCATAGAAACCTCTCCCTTTCCCCTCAACATGGCTGGCTCAGGAATTCTGGGAGTTGAAGTCCACGAGTTATAAAAGAGCCAAGGTTGCCTACCCCTGCCTTAAGTGGACTAAAAATATCCTGGGTAAATGTTAGTTTTCTGAGGAAAGAGTCATCTTACTTGCTGTGTGAAGTGGACAGTCTCATTCAGCCAGAATATGGCTTGTTTGGGTCTCAACTGTATTTACTGATTCAGATTTAGGATCAAGCAGGCAGTGTGAATGTAGACAAATTACATTGTACTGGTAGGTAGGCATTGTATGCGCTGCAAAATATTTCTGGAGAACCAATGGCCAACATATTTTATTTATATGCCATATTTTGAAAATAACGATGGAGCGATGGTGAGAATCCTCATGATTTTATACCTTGCTATATTTGAGCCTTTTCTGTCACAAGTGCCTCATGTTGTTTTGCTAGTTTGATGAAGCTTCCGTATCCTGAGGCTTCGCACAATATTAATCTTTCCATCATAATGATGGGTATAGTTATCCGATAAGTATCAAACAATGATGCTATTAACAGTAGTTGCACTTAAGGATCCCGTTCTTGCGTAACTTTGATTACCCCAATAGAAAAGAGTAGGCTGGGTAGGTATGCAATGCAGCGTACTTAGAATCCGCATAATTTATTTTAATTTTTTTACATTTTTCCCCCTGTCGTTTTAATTTTTATTTTATAAGTAACTCGAAGTGGGGAACATAATTAATATGCCTTCCTCCTATTCTCCCCACAGCGACAACCCTGTGAGGTGGGTTGGGCGAGAGAGGGATTGGTCCAAAGTCGCCCAGTCGGCTTTCATCTCTAAGGCGGGACTAGAACTCACCATCTCTTGATGATTGGCCCAAAGTCACCCAGCCAGTTTTCATGCCTGAAGCAGAACTAGAACTCACCATCTCCTGGTGATTGGCCCAAAGTCACCCCGCTGGCTTTCATACCTAAGGCAGGACTAGAACTCACCATCCCAAAGTCACCCCGCTGGCTTTCGTGCCTGAAAGAGAACTAGAACTCACCGTCTCCTGGATATTAGCCCAAAGTCACCCAGCTAGGTCCCATGCCTAAGGCAGAACTATAACTCACAGCTTCTAGCCTGGCGCCTTCACCACGAGATCAAGCTGGCTCACTTTATAATCTTTACAATTTTCCCATCTTAACCATCACCGAGAATGCTAATATTTCTTCTCATCCTCTGGGGTTTTTTTTCCCCCCTTTCCATCTGTCAGTCGCCCTCAACAGCCCCACCATCCATCCTTGCGCCACGCCAAGAGTCCCAAAGCCGCACAAGCCGCCTTTTCCCATATATTCCGTCCCCTCGGAAGACGGCCCGCTCAGGGAAATTTCTCAGCCCCCCCGGCAGCCTAATTTCTCTGCCGCTTTTGATTGACACGCTGTCTCAGAGATCATGTGTTAATCCCTTCTCCACTCAAGCCTTTTCATAACTCATTTCTCTCCGGCGAGATGGAGACTCTGATCGTTGCCGTGGCAACCGCGATAGCGCTAAGCCATTTCCCTCTCCGCACGGAGCCATTATTCCACATGCATAGGCGACGTGCGACAAAGGTCGCCGCAAAGTCATCGGCAACACAGCACACGTTTATTAAACTTTTATTCTGCTTTCCTTTTTTTTTTCTTTCTTTCTTTCTTTCTTTCCTTCCTTCTGACCATTTTCCATATCCGGCTTTTTTCTCCGCTTGGAGAGATGTCGGCTGATTCCCGGCCAGGGCGGAAAGGAAAGGAGGGGAAACTGAGGCCAGATCAGGGACACAGCAACAAGCATCGAGATATTATAACAACAATAACAACAGCAGCAGTAGCAGCAATAATAAAACAGCCAAAAGCAGGCAGGCAGGCAAGCAGGCAGGCAATCTGCAGAGATTAGAGATTTACATGGGCTGGTTTGGCCTTGTTGATTTCTGTTATTTTTATTTTGCAGACCCAGCCAATAAAAGTCTTCAGTTAAAAAAAAAAAAGGAAGGAAGGATACAAATAAAACCTCAGGAAATTAAAATCTCCAAAGAGAAAAACATTTGGGGCAAGGCAGAGGGGATTCTGATGGTTCGTCAGCTTCGGATCACTTGGTTGTAGGGAGAGGAAGATTTAAAAAAATAAAGAAATTACAATTCTCTCTCTCAATGGTATAAAGTGATATTCCCTTAAGAGTGGAATCTATCGGTCTAATCTTGTCGGTCATCTTTGGGGTGGCGGAAATGAAGAGAAGGCCGACTGTCCCCCCCCCAGGGGAAGCGTTTGATCAATGCTTTCAGGATGGTCTCGTCTTCCTGGCTCGGAGTGAGTGGAGACTACAGTCTCCATGTTTCACAGCCAGTGTGGTTGCAGAATTCTGGAAATTGCAGTTGCAAAATGCCCAGGAAAGAGTCCAGGGCAATATTTCTTAACTTGAGCAACTTTAAGATAGGTGGACTTCAACTCCCAGAATTCCCCAGCCAGCATGGCTGGCTGGGGAATTCTGGGAGTTGAAGTCCACCTATCTTAAAGTTGAAGTCCACCTATCTTAAAGTCCACCTATTTTAAAATTGCTAAAGTTGAGAAACTTGGTTAAGGTGCCAAAAGGTGGGGGATCTTAGGATCCAAAATTTAGGCCTGGAGTTGTGAAGCAGAGCTTGAGAACACAATTTGCCAGCCCTTTGAGGTAGGCCAGCTGAGGAAACACGCCTTGTACCACTCTTGTATAGCAAAGTTTGCAGGATTGCTGCTTTTTTGTTGTTCTTATAAGATATAATAACAGAATCCTGACTAAACTGACTTGTTTGATTAAGGAGAGGACAGCAATTATTTTGATGAAAGAAAAACTAGAAAGCCTTTTTGGAGTTTTTGGTGAAAATGGATAATAATGAATTGAAGATTTGGGATTTTACCAATTGGGATTGGTAAAAATGTGTCTTTGGGAAGAAGGAATGGTAAATATTATGTTTGTATCTGCTGCAAAGGAGATTGGAGTTGCTGTTTTAGATATATTTCTTTTGCTACCTTTCACTTTTCCTTTTATTTCATTTCTTTTTTCTATTTTTCATGTTTTCATAGGTTTTTTTTAATTTTATGCCCTTTTAATAAAAAGCAGATTAAAAAAAGAAGCTTGACTTGGCTGGCTAGGGAATTCTGGGAGTTGAAGTCTACAAGTCATAAAAGGGCCAAGTTTGAACACCCTTGTTTAAACGCATACATAGTTCTGAAGTTGCCCTTTTTTCTGGTCATGTGACTGCATTTTGACCACTCAGCAATCAGCCCCAAATTATGGTTGTTTGCAGCATCCCATAGTCACATGACCCCAATTTATATTTTTGCCAAAAGAATGGCATTTATTTCTGGGGGGTTTTTTTTGGCAAAACACCCTGTAGTCAGTCACTATGACCATCGTCACTTATGACTGTAATGGGCAAGCTCTATTACTGTCATAAGTCAAGGACCACTTGTAATTCAGTAACCAGGCTAAGCATCTCGAGTGAACCCATAAAAGAAATATATATTTTCTTAATTGTGCAGAATATTTTTGTTTTAAAGGCTAGGTAAACCATTAGTTTTTTGGATGAATGAAATACATTTTCTTTCCCTTTCTGTTTCCATCAGCACCCCTGATAATGCAACGGCCTGCTCGGTTTAGTCATAAGTTCCTGGGTACTTAGTTCTTATTTTGCACTGCGTTCAATTTGTGACATTTTAGGCTAGGGAGCAGATTATGGGGGAAAAAACTTTATCTGAGTTCTTAGAGTTTCATGGCCCAATAGATGGAAAGTTCTTATGCTTCAGTGCCGAAAGGAATTATGTCCCATATAATAGGTGGATAATATACACTCACAGCATGGGATATAAACCATGGTATCTCTTGCCAAGAAAAAAAGAAGAAGAAACTAACATTAAAAATAAACCAGGAGAGCATTTAAGAAGAGCGAAGAGTATATGGCAGGAATCCTCCAATCCCTTGCATTTTAACTGACAGCGTCCTTACATATCGCAAAAGTGAAAAAAAATAATGTCGGTGTTACATATTAAGAACTTTACAGTTTGACAGGGAAGAAGTGAAAGTACAAGGGCGCAAGAACAGGTAAAGCTGGTCGGTGTGATGGAGAAGTGACAAAATTAATTCTTGGGAAAAGGCCTCCGAGCAACTCAGATGAGACAAGGAAGGATAAGGACGTTCCAAGGATAACAAAAGATTGAGATCGTTAAAATAATTGCCTTGCCAATAGAAGTACAGGTAGTCCTCAATTTACAACAGTTCATTTAAGCGACTGTTCAAAGTTACAGTGGCACTGAAAAATGTGACTCCGGACCGTTTTTCACACTTACGACCACTGTAGCATCCCTGTGGTCATGAGATCAAAATTCAGAAGCTTGGCAACTGGTTCGTATTTATGACGGTCGCAGAGTCCCGAGATCATGTGATCCCCTTTTGCGACCTTCGGACAAACAAAGTCAAATGAACAAACCAGATTCACTTAACTGGGTTACTAACTTAACCACTGCAGTAATTCGCTTAACAGGTCTGGCAAGAAAGGTCCGTAAAATGGGGCAAAACTCACTTAACAAACGTCTCACTTAGCAACAGAAATCTGGGGCTCAATTGTGGTTGAAAGTCGAGGACTACCTGTACTTTTTCTTCTTCTTGTGCCATATCTGTTATCGGACGTTGGCGATCATGTTGGCGATCCTGTTTTTATCAGCAGCCACATGAAAAAGTGCTGCTGAGTTTTGTCCAAACCAGTCCCTTAGATTTTGAAGCCATGATGTTCTTCTTCAGCCTGGACCTCGTTTGCCTTCCATCTTTCCCTGGAGGATTAAATGGGAGCATGCCGTATTTTTCTGGGTGTCGCATCACATGTCCGAAATATTCTAATTTTCGTTTTTTAATTGTTTTGATGATTTCCCTTGGCTTTCCCAGGCGGCTGATCACCTCGTTTCTGATCTTGTCAACCCAGCTTATACGTAGCAGCCGCCTGTAAACCCACATTTCAAATGCTTCTAGTCCCTTCAAGTGGCCTTCTGTCAGAGACCAACTCTCTACTCCACGGAGCAGAATAGAAAAAATATAGCATCTGACAAGGCTGATTTTCAGTCTTAGGCTTATGTCGTGACTGCAGAAGACCTTTTTTCATTTTGAAGAATGCTGTTCGGGCTTGAAAGACTGGAGGAGGTAGAGAGATACCTAGACAGAATTGTAGATCTGGAGATGGTGACTAGAGAAGAATGCTAGAAGAATCCATCAGTCTTGGTCTGAACAAGGAAGGATTGTTCCTTGAAGTGATGGTCCGTCTGCACCACACCCATTTGCGTCACTCAGGTGACCCTGAGGACACAGAAAAACCTCCAGGTGGCCTCAACGACTCTCTAAAAGAAGGCAAATGAGACCAGCTGTCTGCAAGGAGGATAAATCCTTCCATTCCCCACCATCCAGTCAGAGCTGAAGAAGCTTCTGGGATGAGAAGCGAAACGTCTTCAAATTAAAAACAAGAAAGTCCAGTTGCCTTCTGAAAAAAACACCTTTGGGGAAACCATGGCTTGGATGACTGAGAATCTCCATAGACTCAATGTAAAACCTTTTCTCATCATTGAATTTCATGCTCATTTTGTTAGATAGGGCCCAGCGTTCGAGTCTGTGGAGATCCGTCTGGCTCTTGACCCTATCTTCTGAGGGGTTGGCGATTCCTGCCAGCTTGGCGTCGCCTGCAAATTTTATGAGTTCCCCTTCTATTTCCTCGTATAAATTGTTTGTGAAGATATTGAAGAGTACTGGGCCACAGGGATAGGCAACCTTGGCTCTTTTATGACTGGTGGACTTCAACTCCCAGAATTCCTCAGCCAGCATGGCTCAGCTTGGAAACCTCTCCCTTTCCCCTCAGCATGGCTGGCTCAGGAATTCTGGGAATTGAAGTCCACAAGTCATACAAGAGCCAAGGTTGCCTACCCCTGGGCTAGACCCTTTCAGATGTATGGTGGCTACAAGCCTCTTTGGCAGGGGTCTTCAAACTTGGCCCTTTTATGACTTGTGGACTTCAACTCCCAGAATTCCTCAGCCAGCATGGCTCAGCTTGGAAACCTCTCCCTTTCCCCTCAGCATGGCTGGCTCAGGAATTCTGGGAGTTGAAGTCCACAAGTCATAAAAGAGCCACGGTTGCCTACCCCTGGCCTAGAACAAAATCTTGGGTACCCCACTGCTTGCTTCCCTCCCTGTTGATGCAATACTATTAAGGACTACACGCTGAGTGCCATTTGTCAGACAGTTACAAATTCATCTGGTGGTGATGCTGTCTATCCCACATTTTTCTATCTTATCTAGTAGTAGGTACAGATACCTACAATGTCAGATACTGTATATTGTATAAACTATTAACAATATCCATCTCACGTGTAGAACTTGGAAAGTGTTTTCTTTCTCAAAGAAAGTGGAGGAATGACACACAAGATGTATCAATGGAAGTTGAATAAATTATCTTCCTGCATAATTCCCATCTGTCTTTCACTGGTAAAATGTGAGAAAGAACATCTAATCAGGAACACAAACGATAACTCTCAGGTGTTGATAAGCACCATTGGAGAAGAGATAAAGGGCTTAATAAGCTTTCTCAATTGCCTAAAGAATTAAAATAAGTCACGGGACGCGATTTCCTAAACATGGCACTTATTCTCATCCTACACATATTCTTTGCGTAACGCAGGCCAGTTTTGGATCTGTGCCCAGAACTGCAAATCCAACAGGTTTACCTGTGGCTAGAGGAGACTTCATTTCAGAATCCTTGCATACCTGACATCTTGCACATCTAACCACAATTACAGGCTAGGATTCTTCCTAACCTCTCCAAGACCCTCCCTTGCCAAGATGGGCGGCAGGCATAGTCAAGCTTGTTGGAGGCCTGTCTAACGTGTAGTTGGTCATTGTTATAAAGCCGTTGAAGATGTCTTCTCAACCAGTGGATCCTGAGAAGTTTGTAAATGTTGAGAGCCTTCATGGAAGATCAATTCTGGATTTAGGGAGTCCCCAAGTCTCTCTTGTATGGCCCTCAGAAGTCCCTCTGAGCATGGCTGCTCAAAACAGACAAGAAAGAGGTGCAAATAATAATTTAAGGTCTACTCTAAAATAGATGTATTTCATAAAGAGAGGCTCCCTCAAACTCAGCTACCGGTTCATGGTGACTTTGTGATTTGCCAGTGTCTCAGAGAGTACCAAGTGACACGCAACACATTATTCCTGCAGGAAAGGAATAGGTTGCCTACTCTTGATTTGGACCCAAAATTCCCAAACTAAACTTTTTGATTACAGGTAATCCTTGACTTATAACCACGACTGAGCCCAAAATTTCCGTTGCTAAGCAAGACGGATGTTCAGGGAGTTTAGTTCCATTTTATGACCTTTCTTGCCATGGTTGTTAAGTGAATCACTGCAGTTGTTAAGTTAGTCACACACGGTTGTTAAGTGAATCTGGCTTCCCCCGTTGACTTTGCTTGTCAGGAGGTCCCAAAAGGGGATCCAGTGACCTCCCCCGGGACACTGCGACCGTCATAAAACTGTGATTTTGATTTTGATCATGTGACCCCAGGGATGCTTCAACGGTTGTGTGAAAACGGCCGTAAGTCACAATTTTCAGTGCTGTTGTAACTTCGAAGGGTCGCTAAACGAACGACTGTAAGTTGAGGACTACATGTATAAGTAGAAATTGAAAGTTGCAATGCAGCTGAAGGGAGAAATGATGAAACACATAGTTAAGGATCATAGAGACTCATCAGTGAATTTTGCTAAAACGAAAAATTCACGTTAGTGGAATCCTTTTTTTTTTTTCCTCCAGCCACACACTCCCTGGTTGTTGAAACCACACAACCTCTCCAAAGTTGCCTTCAGTCATCCAACTGTAGTGTCTTTATCCTTATCTTCGTTTTCCAGGTCTTCCGATAGCATAGCAACTCTTAATAAGTCCCAAAGGTGTTTTTTCTAAAAGGCAACTGGATTTTCTTGCTGTTTTCTTTGAAAATGTTTCACTTTCTCATCCAAGAGAACCGAAGAAGCTTCTTGGAGGAGAAGCAAAACATTTTCAAAGAAAGCATCAATAAATTCTGGTTGCCTTTTAGAAAAAGCACCTTTGGGACAACCATAACCTGGATGATAGAGAATCTCCATAAACATCTTGGTTTAATGTCTTAGAAGGCTGCTTAAGTAGGCACGCTGGAATTAGCCAACATACTTAACTCTTGAGTTTGCATCAGGAAAATAAAACAGAGAAAGAATGGACCTTCAGAGATCTTCTTTACAAATTTAAAAATTCAGATGTCCCGCTGGTGCTTTTTAAAAAGGCAACTGGACTTCCTTTGTTTTGCTTGAAAGCATTTCGCTTGTCATCCAAGAAGCTTCTTCAGTTCTGACTGAACGATGGAGAATGGAAGGATTTATATCTATGATTCTATGTTTGAGTATAACATTCAGTAGAATCTAATTGGGCCTAACAACTGATGCACAAGGATATTTAATAGCTGACCTGCAATAGCCCTCAGTAATTGAGCATATTGGGTGGCTGACAAATGATGATGTTAAGATCTGATGGAAAATATGTGATGGGTATCAGGTCACTTGAGATCTGTTGAAGCACTCAGTAAATGAAAGCAAATTTGAATGATTTTTAAGAAATGCAGAATAACAGCGTTGGAAGGGACCTTGGAGGTCTTCTAGTCTAACCCCCTGCACAAGCAGAAGACCCTATACCAGGGGTAGGCAACCTTGGCTCTTTTATGACTCCTGGACTTCAACTCCCAGAATTCTGGGGCCAGCTTGGCTGGCTCAGGAATTTTGGGCGTTGAAGTCCACGAGTCATAAAAGAGCCAAGGTTGCCTACCCCTGCCCTATACCATTTCAGACTAATGGCTGTTCTATCTTTTCTTAAAAAGGCCTGTGGTGGCGCAGTGGTTAGAATGCAGAATTGCAGGCTAATTCTGCTGACTGCCAGGAGTTCGATTCTCACCAGCTCAAGGTTGACTCAGCCTTCCATCCTTCTGAGGTCGGTACAATAAAGAACCCAGATTGTTGGGGGCGATAAGCTGACTCTGTAAAATTGCTTAGAGAGGGCTGTAAAGCTCTATGAAGTGGTACATAAATCTAAGTGCTATTGCTAAGTGCTGAACGCTGGAGCACCCACAACTCCTGGAGGCAAGTGGTTCCACTGATTAATTGTCCTCAGTGTCAGGAAACATCTCCTCAGTTCTAAGCTGGTTCTGTCCTTGATTAGTTTCCACCCGTTGCTTCTGGTTCTGCCTTCAGCTCTTTTGGAGAATAGGTTGACCCCCTCTTAATAGAATAACAGAGTTGGAAGGGACCTTGGAGGTCTTCTACTCCATCCCCCTGCTCAGGCAGGAAACCCTGTGCCATTTCAGACAAGCAGCTGTCCAGTCTTTTCTTAGAAACCTCCAGTGATGGAGCACCCACACCTTCTGGAATGAAGCCGTTCCACCGGTTAATTGTTCTCACTGTCAGGAAATTCCTCCTTAGTTCTAGGTTGCTTCTCTCCTTGATCAGTTTCCACCCCTTGCTTCTTGTCCTGCCCTCAGGTGCTTTTGAGTGTTTTAAATGTTGAGTTGCAAATAGAAGCGAACCTTTCAATAGGGGATCCTCATCTTCAATAGGTCTGGATGTTTTCAGATGGAACCACTTGTCTATAAAATCATTTCGGCCATGGGGTGGGAGAGGGGAAGAGAAATTTAGCATTCAGATGGGAGCAATAAACCAGCAATGGCTGTTGTGTGGAAAAAGCGACTGCAACCAACAGGAGCAGAGGCGATTTGAGAAGTTGTGGAAATAAGCAGCCGGTCGGGCAGCCAGAAATTAGGATGGCGGCCTGCGGTAGCAAAATCACGTTCTTCTGGAGATGTTCCCACTTCTCAAGCATTCCTAAGTGCCACCTGCAAAGCGGTGCAGGAAAGAACACCTTGTGATCACCAAGGTGTTGTCAGGATGAGGAGCTCATTAAGGTGGAGGAGGCCAGTCCCTGCCTTTCTGAGGTATCTTTGGATAAGCATCTCAACTTCTTGAGAAATCCAGGGTAGATCAATCAACAGGGTTTGTGTGGCTGCCCAACTTGTTCTTCAAGCCGAAAACCCAAATTGGAGGCGCTTTCACATGAGGAGGCTCGTCTTCCATTCGGGCCAAACAGAGAAAGGTAGTCCAGCCGTAGGGACGCGGTGCCAGATGCAAGCAAGCCAAGCCATTTGTGAATAATACAAGGCAGATACTTTATTATTGACCGCCTCTGTTACAAGAATCTTCCCAGATTGCTTGCCTTCCCCTGAGAATGACGAGCTATCGTAATTTCCTATAGCAAGTATAGGAAAAGAAAGAAAGAAATGGAGTAGATTGATATAAATAAAAAGAACGACCAGTTTCCACGTAGTCCTCGACTTACAACAATTCATTTAGTGACTGTTCAAAGTTACAACAGCATTGAAAAAAGTGACATGACCGTTCAACCATCGTTGCTGCATCCCCAGGGTCACATGATCAAAATCCGTACGCTGGGCAAACTGGCATGTACTTATGACGGTTGCAGCATCCCAAAGTCACGTGATCCCTTTTTGCAACCTTCTGACAAGCAAAGTCAACGGGGGAAGCCAGATTCATTTAACAACCTGTGTTGCTAATTTAACAGCTGAGGTGTTTCACTCCACAACTGTGGCAAGAAAGGTCGCACAACGGGGCCAAACATACATCACAACTGTCTCGCTCAGCCACAGAAACGTTGGGCTCCATCGTGGTCGTGGATCGAGGACTAGCAGATCCACTTAACGGCCGTGCGCCTAACTTCGCGACTGCAGCGATCCACTGAACGACGACGGCAAGGCAGTTGGTTAACAAGATTGTTAAGTGAGCCTGTCTTCCCCCCCCCCGACGTTGCTTGTCAGGAGGTCACGAAAATGTTGATCCCGTGATGTTACACAACTACCAAAAATATGAGCCGGTTGCGAAGCGGCTGAATTTCGATCCTGTGACCCTGGGGATCACACACCTCGGTTCCAATTCACATGAAAGCTGGGACATGACGGCTGAAGTAAAGACAAGGATAGAAAAAGCTCGAACAGCATTCTTCAAAATGAAAAAGGTCTTCTGCAGTCACGACATAAGCCTAAGACTGAAAATCAGGCTTGTCAGATGCTATATTTTTTCTATTCTGCTCTGTGGAGTAGAGAGTTGGTCTCTGTCAGAAGGCCACCTGAAGAGACTAGAAGCATTTGAAATATGGATTTACAGGCGGCTGTTACGTAGAAGCTGGGTTGACAAGATCAGAAAAGAGGAGGTGATAAGCCGCCTAGGAAAGCCAAGGAAAATCATCAAAACAATTAAAAAATGAAAATTAGAATATTTCGGACATGTGATGCAACACCCAGAAAAATACAGCATACTCCATTTAATCCTCCAGGGAAAGATTGAAGGCAAATGAGGTCTAGGCAGAAGAAGAACATCGTGGCTTCAAAATCTAAGGGACCGGTTTGGACAAAACTCAGCAGCACTTTTTCGTGCGGCTCCTGATAAAAACAGGATCGCCAACATGATCGCCAACGTCCGATAACGGATATGGCACAAGAAGACCCTGGGGATGCTGCAACGGTCGTCAAGTGTGAAAAACGGTCATAAGTCACTTTTCTTAGTGCCGTTGTAACTTGGAATGGCCACTAAAACGAGTGGTTGTAAGTTCCAAGGACTACCAATGCAAATGGTCCTGTCTAGATGATGATGATGATGATGATAATAATAATAATAATAATAATAATAATAATAATAATAATAATAATAATAATAATAATAATAATAATAATAATAATAATAATAATAAAAGTTGGAAGGGACCTTGGAGGTCATCTAGTCCAACCCCCTGCTCAGGCAGGAAACCCTATACCATTTCAAACAAATGGTTGTCCAGTCTCTTCTTAAAAACTTCCAGTGCTTCTGGAGGCAGATTGTTCCACTGGTTAATTGTTCTAACTATCAGGAAGTTTCCCCTTAGTTCTAGGTTGCTTCTCTCCTTGATGAGTTTCCACCCGTTGCTTCTTGTCCTGCCTTCAGGCGCTTTGGAGAATAGCTTGACTCCCTCTTCTTTGGGGCAGCCCCCGAGATATTGGAACATGCTGGTTAGGTATGGTGGAAAGGGCGGAGCAACTGGGGAAGGATATTTTTGCCACCGCTGCCCACGAGCAGAAACCGAGGCCCACAGAAGCGCTGCCCTGTCCTTTAAACACCCCGCCTCGGTTTGCAACAACTTGCTAAACTGCTTTAGGCCCTCCAATGTTCATTCTGCATGGTGCAACCTAATTGTTTTGTGTGTTCTGAGAAGGGCAGTAGATGCCCAGTGTCTCCCTCCGAGTGTTAACCAAAGATCATTTCCTTAAGGGAGAACGGGTTTGTTAAGGGAGACATTATTCAGAACGTTATCAGCTTCTATCTGCAGGCAAGGATATGCATCCACATTTAGGCTTCCAAACAAAACAAAACAAAAAAAACCAATCTAAAGGCCGGGAAAGGGAGAAAACGACTTTCCAGCGATTTAAAGATTGGCCATAACACTCTGGGTTACCGAAAACTTAGCCAGCCTGGCATTGGTGAACCTCATTCATTAACAGTCTTGCCGGTGAGGCCTCCGTATCTCGGTGTTCATTTTATACTTTAATCTGGTTACTCAGCCCTTAATTGTCCTATTCCAAAGGGAAGGGGGAAAAAAAAGAGCTTTAGGTGATACAGAAAATAATACGCGACATTTTATCTCTGCAAAAGCTCGGGCGAACTTGGGGAGGTTTTGATGCGCTCCCGTTTCCTTGGGTTTCTCTCTGGAATCGCAGATCTGATGGGGCAGGATAGAGAAGCCAACTGTGCTTAGCAGCGGATACTATCCAGAGGAAAAAGAACACCTGGCCAGAGGTAAACATTATATGCGCATCTGTACCTACCGATGTGCAGGGAGATTATCTCTGCAAAAAGAAATACCTGGAAATTAAGAGTCTTCCACTCCGTCCGGCTGGGTAGCTCTCCACGATATCCAACGTTTGTTCTCCACAAATTGGGGTCCCGCGTGACTCACGTTGTGACCGGCTGTAAATATACGGGTCCAGTAATTGATTCCCCCCCATAAACGATGCTGCACTTCAATGGTTAGATGGTCTAGATATCTGAATATAGCTCTTTTTAACATTCAAATTTTACGGTGTTTTCTAGGTGAAATGTTAATCCATATTGCAAGTCCGTGTACGATATGCCGTACGCTAAATAAATAATTACGTTCTCCAACTCTCCATCCTGCTCCCGTCCTTGCCATTTGTGGGGTTCTGGATTTAGAATAGAATAACAGAGTTGGAAGGGACCTTGTAGATCATCTAGTCCAGGGCTTTTCAACCAGTGGTACGGGTACCACCTGTGGTACATTGGCACCTGGCAGGTGGTACGCGAACATCCTAGAAAAGTGGTAGCGGGGGAGGGGAATGAGCTGAACCGGTGGCAGCACCGCACAAACCTGAGCGAGAGACGGCTGGAGCTGCAGGGCTGTCAAGGCTCAGCGGAAGCGCCAGGATCAGTGCCGCTTTCCAACTGATCGGCGCTTCGGGGCTGTCAGGGCTCAGCGGAAGCACCAGGATCAGTGCCAGGTTCCAGCTGGAGCTCGGTGCTGATCCTGGCGCTTCTGCTGAGCCCAGAAGAAGCGCCGATCAGCTGGAATGTTGCGGCATCTCCAGGGTCTTGTGATTTACATTCAGATGCTTGGCAACTGATTCATGTTTATGACGGTCACAGTGTCCCAGGGTCATGTGAAGGGACCAAAACCTGCTGCAACCACCCATCAGACGGGGGGAATAAAAACCAAACACCCCCCCACCCCACCCCCGCTGCCAATCCTCAACAGAAATGCTCACAACAATGAAAACCTCGGACAGGAGGAAGAGCG
>BFFQ01000969.1:35821-49190 GCA_003402635.1 Protobothrops flavoviridis
AATAACCAAAGATATATATATATATATATATAATATATATATATATGAAATTTTGATTTTGTGTTTTGCTGATTAGATAGGTCTGTCGTTATAGAAATGGCCAGTGTATATTATTATGCAAAAGTAAAAAGTTGAAGTTAAAATTGCTTATTTTACTGCGCCAAAAAGAGTCGGAAGTCACTGTTTTTCTTTTTCTTTTCCCCTTTCCCCCACCTTTTTCCCTCTTCCCCTTTTTCCTCCCTTGCTTTCCTTTCTCTTTGTATTTCCGTATTTTGATGAACTCATAAAATATTGCACGGGAAAAAAGAAAGAAACGGAGCAGATTGATATAAATAAAAAAGAGCGACCAGTTTGCAGGTAGTCCTCGACTTACAGCAATTCATTGAATGACGGTTCGAAGTTACAACGGCACTGAAAAAGGGACTTACGACCGTTTGTCACACTGATGACCCTTGCAGCATCCCCATGCTCAGGTGATCAAAATTCAGAGGCTTGGCAACTGGCAGGTACTTAGGACGGTTGCAGTGTCCGGGGGTCACGTGATCCCCTTTTGTGACCTTCTGACAAGCAAAGTCCGTGGGGAAGCCAGATTCGCTTAACGACCGTGCTATTAACTGAGTGATTCACTTAAGAACAGCAGCTAGAGCGGTCTTCAAATGGGGCAAAACTCACTTAACAACGGCCTTGCTTAGCAACAGCAATTCTGGGCTCAATTGTTGTCGTAAGTTGAGGACTCCCTGTACTTTTTAGGTTGCCTTCATTGACATGATATCCTCCCAAGCTTTGGCAAGCTGCTACCTCTCCTGCAGAAGATAGCCTTGGTGAGATGCATCAAACATCAGCAGCACAGGAACCTGGCTTGCCGCGTTCGTACTTACGGCCAAACTTAACTGCAGCTCAGCTAACTAACCAGAACAAGGGTACAAGGGAGCCCTCTTCCTCCCACCTCCCTTTCCTGGCTGTGAATGATGGGAACTGCAGATTGCTTCCTCCTGAGGACCTTGCATTGTGGAAGGCACCATTTGTGTATTTCAGTGAAGTTCTATCTGATCAAGATGAAGGCTGATTACTTTTGAATTGTAGTTGAATGCTGACCTCGGAACGTCCTGTTTGGCTAAAAGTCAGCCCCCCTGTGGTTAGTTACTCATTTCTGGAAAACGAGGAGGGAACTTCTATCTCTCTCTCTCATACTCCCCTTCTCCTATTTCCTGCCTATTGCACTTTTCTGCTACGATCCCTGCCCTCGTTGAAGACCGTCTTTACATCTTGAGAGCTGAAACAAACAATGAACTTGGTTGTACGTTTAGGCATCTCTAGCTTTCTCTGGAGAGCCAATATGTGCTCGAGCCACAGCAGGTTAGTTGCACTTAGATCCTTACTCAGACCTATGGGAAATCCATGTGCCAGAGGTGTGTATTCGAGAATTCACTTCCCTGTTTGTGGACAGTGAGTACTCGGTGGGACTCCGAAACTCAACACTGCAAAGGTACAGCCCAGCCCTCAGACCGGTGAAAAACAGCGTTCAGCCTACGTTCAGCTGCCCCGCCTTTCAGTCATTGGGTTAAGTGGTTGTGTGAACAGGACTTGTGAGTTAAGAGTGGGGTGGAGGGAAAAAAAAAACACCAATGGAAAAGAGTTGGCTTTTCAAACTCTCCTATCTGTCTGTCTCGAGAAACAATGGATGGAAACAGTGGAGGCTTTTAAGAAGAGATAGGACAGCCATTTTGTCTGAAATGGCATAGGGTATCCTGCTCGAGCAGTGGGTTGGACTAGAAGACCTCCGAGGTCCCTTCCAACTCTGTTGTTCTGTTAGAAGAGCATGTTTGTAGCTCAGGGTTGAAATGAGGGGTCCTTGTTGCTCTCTGAGCTTGCTGGTTTTCTTGCAGACGTTTTGTTACCCAACTAGGTAACATCATCAGTGTTAGAAGGGAGTGAGGTTTGCTTCTTATTATATACTAGTAGCTGGCCCTCTCAGTATTGGTGGGAGTGTTCTTTGTGGTTTCTTCATTAGGCTGTTGCTTATTGTTAGTTTGTTTGTCTGCATTGGTAGTTCCTTGATTGGGGTACTATTTGCCTGATTATTGGTCTAATCTATATCTCTATCTATCTATCTATCTATCTATCTATCTATCTATCTATCTATCTATCTATCTATCTATCTATCTATCTATCTATCTATCTATCTATCTATCTATCTATCATCTATCTATATCTCTGTATTTGTGTGTGTGTGTATACGCATATATCAGCATGCATAATTCCCTAAACACAAGAAGCCAATTCCTAGCATAATTAAGAATATGCTTCTACCGTAAAGATTGTTTTTTGAAAGAGTCATAGTAAGAGGAGTCCTATTATTATTATCCTTCAACTTAAGTAACAATAGCAAGAAAATATCATATTCTTTCAACTGTATTCCTTCGTAATGTTTTGTGATAAAGATATATGCCTTTTTACAAAGCTTATTTCTATCTCTTATATCAGTTCATCTTAAGATGTTTACACCCATATATATTTGATAAGTCTCAGAGGCATCTAAATATGCATTGCTGATTTTTTAAGCTTTTCAAGGCCAGAGTAATATGCCAGGGATTCAGATATTTGCATCCCTTTCAAGATGGAGCAATTCTAATAATCAAATTTCATCATTCCAGCACTTGATATGGAATCTTATTCACCGGAATACATGTAACAGGAAGCGCCACGGGTTAAAAATATTTGGATCCTGAAAATTACCTTGGGCATTACAAATCTGTCATGGTGAAGGATGACTTTTTATTGGTGAACTCTGGAAATAAGAGTCGAAATTTGATCGGTTCAAGTGCTTGGACGATGTGAGATCGTCTCATGTACCTGTTTTGGGAAATTTCTCAACAGACTGAACTTTTCTGTTTTACTCATAACTTACTAAAAAAAACCTTTCTGCCACTGTTTGTTGAGGTTATTTTTTTCTGATAAGATCACTTTATTCTCCACACACACGCACACACACACACACACACACACACCGAGTTCAATGTAGTTCATATTGTAGGTAAAATGGCAGTGGCTTTTACTAATTAATTTCAGGGAATTAAATTAAAGCATATTAGCACCAAAAATAAAATTGGGTATCATATGTCTCTTCTCCTTCATAAGCACCTCATCAGTGTGAGACAAAACATTTCACCTGAGGGAGCCCACAAATACTTAATTACAAAAGGGTAATTTATTAACATTTGTCAACTTCACACAGGTTATTCCGAGGCTGGTAATCCAACTTCTAATATCCAGGTTTTGTTACTTACCTTGGAACTAGAATGAGGGTATTGTATTTTGGTTTCCCATCGTAACCAATTCTTTTAAAACTGGTCCTGTATATACAAGTGTTTTAATGATGTATCAAAGTACGATTGTAAATGGAACCACTGGATATAGCAGTAGCATTTGAGGCTTATATACTGCCCCATATGCCAGCTTATGAGACTCTCTGGGTGGTTTACAAAGTAGATGCCTGGTTTGCATATTGCCCCCAACAATCTAGGTCAGGGGTCTTCAAACTTGGCCCTTTTATGACTTGTGGACTTCAACTCCCAGAATTCCTCAGCCAGGCACGCGTGCCTGGCTGAGGAATTCTGGGAGTTGAAGTCCACAAGTCATAAAAGGGCCAAGTTTGAAGACCCCCTGCTTTACTCACTCTGCACATTTCTGACCAATATCTTTAATTTAAGCTCTGCAAACTCGTCTGGATCGGACTCCAGGCTGTGGGCAGAGTTTGCCTGCACTTAAGAGGGGTGTGATGGCTGAGCAGTTAAAGAAACTGAGCTTGTCAGCTTTCCAGGGGTTTGAGACCCGAGCACCATGCAATGGGTGAGCTCCCGTTCCTTGCCCCAGGTCCTGCCCACTTAGGAGTCCAAAAGCATGCAAATGTGAGTAGATAAATAGGTACCACTTCGGTGGGAGGGTAACAAGTGTTCTGTGTGCTTTGGGTGGCCACATGATCACAGAAAATGTCTTCGGACAATGATGGCTCCCTTGGCTAAGAAACAGAGTTGAGCACCGTGTCCTAAAGTCGGACACGCCCGGACAGGGAAACCTTTACCATTCATTGCACTGAAACCATTGCCTCCCCAGGGCTTCTCGTGCTGTTAAGGATCTAATAAAAGCATTGAAGGAACCCCAGCAGGTGGGATGACGACACGTTCTCCATGAAACACATTAAGCCACCTACCACGTAATTACTGACGGTCTCTGTCACAACGCTTCGAACAGGGACTTTAGAGCTTCCCATGGCAGACGGTGCTGGGGAAGAAGGTGGAATCAGAGCTGGAGCCATGGCAGCTGGGGGCACAGGAGGAACCGCCGAAGGAGGAGGAGGTGGAGGGGTGACGTGGACGGGAGCTGGTGCGGGAGATGGCGGTGGCGGCGGCGTTTTCGGTCGAACCAGGAGAGGTAACGGCTTAGGCTCCGGCGTGGACACCACTTTGCTGATGACACTGTGGGACAAAGAAAGGAAGAGTCGACATAGCATTAGACCAGTGATGGCGAACCTTTTAGAGACCGAGTGCCCCAAAACTGCCCCGCCCCCGGTCTGCCCCGCCCACCCGCAGGGCCACTCACTGTCTCCACGGCCCGCTGCAGCAGATCGCCCAGGTGGCCCTGCAGCACCATGGTGGCCACGCCCTGCACCCGTGCCCCGCAGCATCATCTGCGCGCGACAGGGCGCGAGGGCGAAATCTTGTCCCTGCTGCCTGGCTGCCATGTGCTTGGCTGCGCTGCTCCGCGCGGGCCACGCCCAGGGGCGACTCTCCTCCAGGGGGGCTGCTGGTGAGGAAGGGGCCACAGGGGGAGGCGGGGCTGGGGCGACGGCACGTGTGCCCACAGAGAGGACTCCGAGTGCCGCCTCTGGCACACGTGCCATAGGTTCGCCACCACTGCATTAGACGATTCATTCAATTAACCAAAAAGATGCCCAGTTAAGTGGCGGAAAAGACGTGATTCTGTTTACAAAGGACAAAAGTAGCAGCAACGGTTCACCCAGCGTCGGAAAGAATTATGGAAGGGAGACAAAAACGACATCAACATTCCAATACAGGCAGTCCTTGACTTTCGACCACAACCGAGCCCAAAATTTCTGTTGTTAAGTGAGCCAGATTCACGTAGCAACCCTGTTACTAACTGGACAACCGCAGTGATTCATTCATGGAAAATCGTAAAACGGGGCAAAACTCTCAGAACGACTGCCTTGGGATTGTACAGGCGGTGCTTTCGATAATTTCCCAGGCTACGTTTTTCTAAGTTTCATATGAACAAAGGCTGAGAAGGATGGTCAACGAAATCATTATGTTCTACTCTATTTTTTTTTTTCAATTGCCCAAGCAGATCCTGGATATGCAAACTCTGTTCTCCGAGGCTTCCCGTTTAGCTCGGAGAGCAAACAAACCACTGCCAAAAATCTAAAACCTGAGCCACAAGTATTTGCTATTATTTAAAAATGCAAACTCTTGTGTTATTGTTTTACTCTGATGATGATGAAAGTAATAACCCTTAATTAGGATAAATAATATTATGTAGTAGATATATTATACGTGGCATGCAACTGTTAATTGCTACCTTCTTTATAATATAAAGCAGAGCTGCGTTGTAATATATAAACAGAGCACAGCACCTGGCTACCAGCGTGGAATCTATTAAGAGTGGAACAGGCAGGCCCAACAGTTAGGTCCAACGTGTGCAAAAGAAATCGACTAATTTGGCAAGGGGAAAAGGAAAAGGAAAAAAAAAAAAAAAAAAAAGGAATCTTGGGGATTGTAGACCCAAAATTTGTCTGAAATGGAATAGGGTTTCCTGCCTGAGCAGGGGGTTGGACTAGATGACCACCAAGGTCCCTTCCAACTTTATTATTATTATTACTATTACTATTATTATTATTGAAGAACAGAAGAATGCTTTGGAGAAACAGAAGCTAAAGGGTTACACAGATAATCCTCGATTTAGCCCAAAAGTTCTGTCGCTAAGGCAGACAGTTAACAATAAAATTTGTCCCATTTTACAACCTCAAAATCGTTAAGTGAATCTCTGCAGTTGTGAAGTTAGTAAAACAATTGTTAAGTGAACCTGGCTTCCCCGTTGACTTTGCTTGTCGGGAGGTCGCAAAAGGGGAAATCACATCGCCCCCGGGCGCGCCGCGACCGTCGTTAATTGTGAACCAGTTGCCAAGCGCCTGAATTTTGAACACGGAGATGCTGCAATGGTCGTTAAGTGTGAAAAAGAGCCGCAAGTCACTTTTTTTTCCCAGCGCCGCTGTAACTTTGAATGTCACAAAACAAGGGGTTGTAAGTCAAGGACTACATATACTTCCAGACTGCAAGTGAACTTTTGTTTATAGGGGACGGTACCTTCAGCATATCAAAAGGGAGAATCTTAAAGACGCTCCAACGCAGAAGATAATAATGGAAGCTGTTTCACGGATTAGGAAACTTTTATTTTTCTGTGATTATCTAATTAGCATCTTGATTGAGTTTGTCTACATAGCACAACCTTAGCTTGGGAATGGAAAGAAGTATTCAGGACGAACGTAAGAAAGACAGGAAGGTGTTCAGAGCTGTCGTTTCAGCAACTAGTCAGTGCTGCTCCTCAAGTGCAGATTCCCCAAAAGACAAACTAAAACGAGCAAGAAGAGATTGGAGAGCCATTTGTCTGCTAGGGCAGGGGGTTGGACTAGAAGACCTCCAAGGTCCCTTCCAACTCTTGTTGTTCTGCAGTTATTCTGTTAAGCTGTTAAGCTTTTAAAAAGGGAAGAAACACTAAAAAAAAAAAACCTGCGGTAGGAGCAAGGACAATCTCCTGAAAAGCCAACATTTGTTTTGAAGGGAAATCTACAGAAAAAATGCCTATTAAAAAAAGTAATAAAAGACTTTCGCTAAAAGATGAGAAGGGAAACTCTTCACGCCACAATTGGTTCCGGTTGGCAAGCCTGCCCCGACAGCCCCCTGTGATGGTTGTGCTCTTGTGCGGTTAAAAGTGCAGCAAGCCTGAAGAACGGGCGATCGGGGCAAACACCACAACAAACCAAGTCTGAAGCACGGTGGGTTTTTTTTGAAGCACATAAAATACAAAATACCTGGTATATGCTAAGTCATGATCAACCCATCAGGAAATAAGTGTTCTTATTCTACAGGATTTCGGATGGCTGAATGCTAGTAAGGGTAATTATATTCTCGGCGCAATCCCTGTGTCCCATGGACTCCTGTCCCAGAGCAAAAAACCCCCTAATGGTATACTTTCCTTCCGACCCATCAAATGTGAATCTTTCTATTGTCAGGCGCAAGCAGATCCATTTATGAAAGGTCCAAGTCAACAACTTTATTGTGAATTACCTATATGACATGAATCTCCCCAGAAAAAAAAGAGATAAGTTTCCATGGAGCTTGGTAAGAATTAATGCCTTTTGCAGCTGCACAAGTACTCAAGGCTAGTTCCCTGCTTGACCCCCTCCTCCCGGCTTGGCTGGGAGTTTCTTAATACCTACTCTTTCTATGCACAAAGCAGGCAACAAACATATTTACAAAACTGGACCGAAGGGAAGCTTATTACGGGGTGCGGACTAAGGAGGGGGAATGAATGGAAGACAGCTTTCAATTGCCCCCTGGGTGATTTCCAATGCGAGGGGATGCTGTTGCAGGGATCCCCTTCTGTGACCTTATGACAAGCAAAGTCAATGGAGGGGAAGCCAGATTCACATTAACAAGCTTGTTAGTAACTTAACAGCTGCAGTGGTTCGCTTAACAACTGTGGCAGGAAGAGTCATGAAGGAGGCAAAATGTTCTTCACAAAGGCTTCATTTAGCAGCAGAAATTTTGGGCTCAACTGTGGCCGTAAGCCGAGGACTACCTGTATTTTTTTCCATCTTTGTCCTGCTCCCGTTCTCTAATCTTAAGCATCCATCATCTCCTCTCCTCACATCTCCATGAGAAGGAGTGACTGACAGGCTGTATTTGAAATGTTTATTTAGAACATGTGGCCTAGTTATCTCAGGTATCACATCCACAATCTAGCCACCACTCCCTTCAGCTAATCATGTTCTCCAGGAGTAGATGCAGAAACCGACCTGCCTTGCGCCACTGGGATGCGATGGGGTAATTTTCAAGAGGGGTGGTAGACCTTATCGCCCCATCGGAAGGCAGGAGATGATAAGTGGCAATGCACAGTGGATAAATCAAAGTCAAATCATTTTAATTATTTCTGTTTATTTATACGTCGAATCCGGAGACCGCCCACCTCTCTCTTGCAGAGCGACCCTGTTTAATACTGAATGTTGCTCTAGTCTTTCCTTGTGTAGATGAACGTCAAGACTAATTTACAAACTTAGGTCAAAAAATAAACAAATTACGAGCTGTAGGGAGATAAGTCATTGGGAAATTGCCACACTGAAGACTTGCACAACAAGACACAGCAAGATGACACCTGCCAAGCAGCCGTAGAGATACAGTCTTCTTCTTTTGAATATACATATACTCTATGGCGGATTAAAATAATGTTCTGTCCTATCTAAAGAAGTATCATAGTCCAAAGCAAGATATACGTTGAATTCTGGCATCTTTGGCTGAAGGACAGCAATAGAAATGCACTTACTTATATACTGCCCCATAATGCTTTACAACACTCTCTGATTGGTTTACAGAATCAGCCTGTTGCCCCCCAACAACCTGGGTCCCCATTTTACCAACCTCGGAAGGATGGAAGACTGAGTCAACCTCGAGTCGGTCAGGATCGAACTCCTGGCAGTGGGCAGAGTTTGCCTGCAATACTGCATTCTCACCACTGCGCCACCAAGACTCAGCTCTCAATTAGTACACCAGGGAAAAAGAGATTTGTCTGAAAACTTGGACATTACGAGTTAGATTTGAGAGGAGAGGTAGTCCTTGACTAACAACCATTTTGTCATGGTTCCGACAGATGAAACTCTTCAAAGAACTTCGAGGCATTGCTAACACTGGATGTTTTTGCATTGACACATTTGTTTAGTGACCGTTCAAAGTTACAATGGCACTGAAAAAAGTGGCTTATGAGCGTTTTTCACACTTACGACCGTTGCAGCATCCCCATGGTCACGGGATCTAAATTCGGATGCTTGGCAACTGGCTCCTATTTACGGCGGGTGCCCGGTCACATATCGTTTTTTGCAACCTTCTGACAATAGCAATAACAAGAACATTTAGATTTATATACCGCTTCACAGTGCTTTACAGGCCTCTCTAAGCAGTTTACAAAGTCAGCCTGTGGCCCACCAACAATCTGGGTCCTCCTTTTACCGACCTCGGAAGGGCGGACGCAGTGGTGGGATTCAGCCGGTTCGCACCACTTCGGCAGAACCGGTAGCTAATTTTTTGTTGCCCAGGCCCAGAATGGATTTCTGGAAGCGGCATCCACACAGAAAACCGGTTGTTCGCATATTTGAATCCCACCACCGGATGGAAGGCTAAGTCAACCTTGAGCTTGAGTCAACTTTGAGTCAGGATCAAACTCCTGGAGTGAGCAGTGAGTTAGTACTTCATTCTTTTTTTTAAAAAAATAATTTTTATTACCATTTCCTTTATACAACTCTAATACATATTCAGCAGACTGTGTCATTTTTATATACTTCGGATCAACATTCTATACACTATATACACTATGCACATTCAATATCTAACCCACAATAGCCTTATGTGTATTTCCAATTTTTGTTTCTATTGTCTATCCAAGTAGACCATTTTCCCCAAACCGCATAAAATTCCGAATCATCTTTTTCTTTTCATTCTATAGTGAGTGTATCCATTTCGGCACATTCATATATCTTCTGAATGATCAATCCCTCTGGTGGTATATTGCGTTCCTTCCAGGTATTGCGCGAACGCAATTCTTGCTGCAGTTAATATATGTAGAATCAAATATCTTATTTTCCTGTCAAATTTCTTTTTTAAGTATTCCTAGGAGAAATAGTACTTCATTCTAACCACTGTGCCACCATTGACAAGCAAAGTCAATGGGGAAGCCAGATTTACTTAACAACCGTTTTACTAACTTAACAAACTGTGGCAAGAAAAGTTGTAAAATGGAGCAAAGCTCATTTGACAACCGAACACAGACACACAATTGGGGCTCAATTTTGGTCGTAAGCCTGTTATACCTTCATTCTAGAATAAGACAGCTTCCTGACTTCAACAAAAGGATGGGATTCTTAAATCTGGTTTAGTATTTGCTATTTAATAAGCCACCGTGCTAAGCCACCCAAAATAGCAAAACCATGCTATTGGATGTATGTCAGAGGCTTGGAACTGTCCAAAGGCCTTGTGGTTTTGCCTAGGAAAAGGGTAACACGATTTCAATATATCAGGTAGTAGAAATAAAACAATACTTTGGATTAAACCCAAGATACAGGTTCTCGCCCTTTAACTTTAAATCACGGTAATAGCGGTGGCCTCACATAATTATGCTTTGGAAGGAAAGAAAGCGTCATTTGAGGTGGACTCTCGCGTTTTGCAGAAAATAAGACCGCCTCTTTATTATGAGTTCTTGTTAGAACTGGCTTCAGAGATAATTGGAACCCATGATCTGGAAACAAGCCGAGGGATGGTTACAGCTTGGTGCTAAAGGTACATGTCTCCAGGCCAAAGTTCTCAGGTTCATCGTCTGGGTCTTCCAGAGAAGGCTGGGAAAAGTCTACATTTGACACCATGGAGAGTTGTTGTTGTTGTTGTTGTTCTTCAGTTGCTAAGTTGTGTCTGACTCTTTGCAACCCCATGCACCACAGCACCCCAGGCCCCATTGTCCGTTCTAGGCCTCGGAGGCCCAGGCCTACATCCAATAAGAGAACTGGTTGCTCAGGTATTTCAATCCCTCCACTGGGGGGAGGGTGCTGCAATGGTCATAAGTCCCCTTTTTCAGTGCTGTTGTAACTTTGGATGGTCACTAAATGAGACTGTTGTAAGTCGAGGACTACTGGTATTTTTAAAAGCAAAAATAAGTCCCTCAGCAAAACTGAATGTCAGCATCCACAGCCGGTGTCAGAAAGAGATTCTTCTCCTTTTCCAAAAATGTGCCTAAAATCAAGAGTGTTCTTTCCCAACACAGAATCAGGCCATTTCTTCTTCCTTCACCCAGCAGAAGTGAGCATGGGAATCCCTCAAAAGCGACAATCTTTTTTCTTTCTTTTTTTTTTTTAAAAATAAATATTACCAGTCCCACAACCGATTCCGCTCAAAGCAGTAAGATCACAGATTAATTTCTCCACAGGTTGCTTTGCCTGGCAGTGGTTTGTTTTTTTTATTTTTTAAACTAGGATTATACCTTTCATTAAGAGATAAAAAATAAATTAAGGGTTCTTTTTTTTCCCCTCCCAACCAAAATTGCCACCCCATAAAGAAGAAGGGAGTCTGTGAGAAAACCCTCGGAGCCATGCTCGGGATGAATCCTGCAACCACATAAACTTAAAAAGGCACCACGCACCACTCCCTTTCCAAGAGACGTGAGAATGGGTAAAACAGTGTTGCTCAACCTCAGCAACTTTTGAGGGGTGTGGACTTCAACTCCCAGAATTCCCCAGCCAGCATAGCTGGCTGGGGAATTCTGGGAATTAAAGTCCACCCAGCTTAAAAGTTGCTAAGGTTGAGAAACACTGCTCTAGTCTAGAGTCTCTAGACCAGGGGTAGGCCACCTTGGCTCTTTTATGACTCGTGGACTTCAACTCCCAGAATTCCTCAGCCAGCCCTGGCTCAGCTTGGAAACCTCTCCCTTTTCCCCTCAGCGTGGCTGGCTCAGGAATTCTGGGAGTTGAAGTCCACGAGTCATAAAAGAGCCCAGGTTGCCTACCCCTGCTCTAGACCCTTTCCCAGGCATTTTGCAACGGCAATTCCCAGAATTTTGCAACCGGCTATGAAACACGCAGTTGGCAATGCCGGCTGGGGGATTCTGGGAGTTGAAGTCCAGCCAGCTTAAAGGTACTGAAGTTGAGACCCTGGGTTAATTCCCCCTGCAGAGCTCAAAAATCCTTTTTATTCGTTGCTCACTTTCCTCTAAGAATCATACAACCTACAGCAAGAGTCCTCAACTTTGACAACTTTAAGACTTGTGGACTTCAACTCCCAGAATTCCTCAGCCACCACAAGTCTTAAAGTTGCCAAGGTTGAGGACCCCTGACCTACAGCACTACCCCAACTTGCAACAGTTTGTTTAGTGACCGTTCAAAGGTACAACGGCACTTGAAAACAGTGACGTATGACTGTTTTTCACACTGGTGACCTTTGCAGCATGCCCATGGTCATGTGATCGACATTCAGACGCTTGGCAACTGACTCATATTTACGACGGTTTGAAGTGTCCCTGGGGTCATGTGATTCCCCCTTTGGGCGACTTTCTGACAAGCAAAGTCAAAGGGGAAGCCAGATTCCTTTAACAACCAGGTTACAACTGCAGTGATTCACTTAATAACAACAACAACAACAATAATAAAGTTGGAAGGGACCTTGGAGGTCATCTAGTCCAACCCCCTGCTCAGGCAGGAAACCCTATACCATTTCAGACAAATGGCTGTCCAGGCTCTTCTTAAAAACGTCCAGTGTTGGAGCATTCACCGCTTCTGGAGGCAGGTTGTTCCACTGGTTAATTGTTCTAACTGTCAGGAAGTTAGTTCTAGGTTGTTTCTCTCCTTGATTAGTTTCCATCCTGTGGCAAGCAAGGTTGTAAAGTGGGGCAAAATTCACTTAGCATCTGTCTCGCTTACCAATAGAAATTTGGGGCTCCATTGTGGCCGTAAGTAATTTGTAATTTGTAATTTGTAAAACTGCCACGTTCATACAGATGTTTCCAAAACGACCCACAACCAAAGAGCTTACAACGAGTGGATGTGATGAAAACCTACGTGTAGAGAAGGAACTCTGATGGTCCTCTTTACCAGGGGTCTTCCAACTTGGCCCTTTTATGACTTGTGGACTTCAACTCCCAGAATTCCTCAGCCAGCGTGCGTGGCTGAGGAATTCTGGGAGTTGAAGTCCACAAGTCATAAAAGGGCCAAGTTGGAAGACCCCTGTCTTAAATCTAACAAACAAAATGGAGGCTGGCTGAGGAATTCTGGTAGTTGAAGTCCACAAGTCATAAAAGGGCCAAATTAGAAAACCCTGTCTTAAATCTAACAAATAAAATGGAGTCCGGCTGAGGAATTCTGGGAGTTGAAGTCCACAAGTCATACAAGGGCCAGTTGGAAGACCCCTGCTCTTTACAAACCACCCTTTGCACGTTTGAGGGTAATTCTATGCTCACACGTAAGCTTGGCACACTTTTCATACATGGGCCCTTTATTCAGCCTTATTCAGGAGAGGATCACGTGATCCTCATTTATTTCAATTTAACA
>BFFQ01000970.1:37401-53176 GCA_003402635.1 Protobothrops flavoviridis
CTAGAACTCATTATCTTCTGGTGATTGGCTCAAAGTCACCCAGTTGGCTGTCATGCCTAAGGCAGGACTAGAACTCACAGTCTCCTGGTGTTTGGCCCAAAGTCTCCCAGCCAGCTTTCATGGCTAATGAGAGACTAGAACTGCACACTGGATTGTGCAGTATTGAACAGATTTATATTGAAGAAGTTAATGTTAAATATGTGAGCCCAGACAACACATTGTTTACTAAGCAGTAAAGATTGTAATTGTTAAAAATCAATAAAATATATATATTTAAAAAGATAGACTAGAACCCACCATCTCTTGCTTTCTGTCCTGGTGCCTTAACCACTAGGCCAGGGTTAGGCAACCTTGGCTCTTTTAAGACTCGTGGACTTCAACTCCCAGAATTCCTGAGCCAGCCACGCTGAGGGGAAAGGGAGAGGTTTCCAAGCTGAGCCATGCTGGCTGAGGAATTCTGGGAGTTGAAGTCCACCAGTCATAAAAGAGCCAAGGTTGCCTACCCCTGGCCTAGGCCAAGCTGATTATGAGCCCATCACACTGGGGAGACATAAAGTTTAGCACACAAACTGAACTCTGCCTTATCCAATAGGACATTGGGGATCAAAATGCAGATAATTCTGCCTATCCAGAAGAGATCCATAAAAGGGATCCTCATTTTTGTAAAGGGAAAAACAGCTTAAGTAATCGAGAGGTTATTATAATAAAACAAACAAACCACCAAAAAAGTCATTGCTGCCCACCTCATTTCACTCATGGTTACAAAGGGGCAACTGAGGCCCAAACTTTGTTTGGGTCTTTTATTAATAGAAAAAGCAAAAAAAAAAAAAAATCAATCAAATGTTAACGCAGCACCCAGTTACAACATCCGCAAAGTCATATCAATCTCCAGCACTACAGATTGACAACTTCTATTTAAGAAAAAAGAAAAGAAAAAAAGAGTAAGGTATAAAACCTGGGAAAGAAAAAGTAGCATAAACAGAAGAGCAACATCAGCTATCGTGAGGTACATTGTTAGTTCTCATCGCGGGAACAATAACTTTTGAGGAATAATCCCGTTAATGAAACGCCAAAATTGGATTCCGTCTTCCTAATTAAATTAAATATGTCAGGTATCAAACTTCAGTAGCAACAATGAGCCGAAGCTACGAAGTTCCCTCCCACCACAGTTGTATTAAACACTACGGATGTTTAATTTCTCAGAATAAAAAAGAAAAGAAAAAAAGAAAACATTAGGTAGACGCAAACTCACTCAGCCACAAAACAGATCAGGAGAAAAAGAGGGGAGAATTCACTGAACAGGGAAAAACCAGCAGAACACCCAGTTAGATTTAAATAAAGGGTGCAGCTCTGTCTGAACCCTCCCGTGCGTTTAAAATTGATTATTCTAGAACAATTTCATTTTTCTGGCATAGCGTGGTAGAAGGCAAAGAGACACGATACATCAGTGCTTATTAATGAACTATGCCCAGATGGGCCAAAAAAATAAAAAGTGTCAAAGAAGAACGAGGCACGTTATACTTTGAAAGTATAACTTGAATGACAGTTTTTTTCCATGTTAACCAAAAAAGTCAGTCCCTTCTTAGGGGTCTGTTTGCAAAAAGGGTGGACTTAATTGTTGTTTTTCTCCTTTTGCAGCTAGTCTTTTTTCTTTTTTTTTTTTGCAGGGGGGTCTCAAGGAAAAGTCCATAAAGAATTTTTTTTCCTCTCTTTTTTTTTTTGAACTAATTTTATCTGTTAAAAGATCTCAGCTCAGAAGACATTCCAGTCCACAAAAACAAATTTAAGACTCCCGTTCAGAATGACCCATAGACAGACGCAGCACAGAGCTATGAAAAGAGTTATTAAGTTATAATGGGAAAATGCAGGCTTAATTAAAATTTTGTGGATGAAACCTCTGCATAGATTTCTATGGAGGCAAGGCACAGAGGAGAAACCATCAAAAGGACAAACAGTTTAGTTTTTACAACGCTGCTAAATACCACAAAAGCTGGAGGTCTCAATAACAACCTTCCTGAGCATCTAATCTGATTTTTCTAAGTTTAAAAAAAGAAAGAAAGAAAAGAATACAGGGGATAGAAAAGGAATTTGTTGGGAATAAAGAATGAAAGAATGAAATTACCCACTTCTAAAATAAACAGGATTGTATTGTGAGAAAGCAGCATTAAAATATAATAAAATACATTTTATTTAATACATATTTAATGTAATGTAGTGTAATGTAATTATAATGCAATGTAATGCAGTGTAATGTAATACAATAGATACTGTATCCTATGTTACAGACTTAATTACAATTTAATTTATTGCAATTACTTATAACTCCAAATTAATTAATGTATTATATACAATAAAAGAGTACAATATCAATAGTAGCCCTTTTCATCCATACATCAGGTTCTTGAAAATTTTCTAAAAACTCATTAGGAACTGTGATAAATATGGCCATATATTTTACTGCAACAATATTGATCACAAAAGACTTGACTAATTCAGAGATAAAACTTAGCTTGACCTTGTTTAATACAATCTGGAAAAAAAGTGTGTGTGTGGGGGAAATAACCAACAACTTCACAATAACCTTATGATAGCTCCTTGTATGGGGAAAAAGAAAGATATGTAGAAATCATGTAATACTGTACTATAAAAAGCACATGAATATATATTTGGGAGATAAGAAGAATTCTACCTTAGATTCTCTGTACTTTTTGAGAGAAGAGGGCATTTATAAGCCTGATAAGCATCGATGAATATATTTTAAAATCAAGATTTTTTTTGTAGATATTAACGATAGTTATAGACACCCCCAAAATGATATATTAACATTAACTATTAACACAAAACAGCAGAAATCTCTCTCTCCTGAGTACAGAAATTTGTATTGAAGGTTATAATTTGATTGCAAAAGTATGGATTCAGAGACCAACCAAATTCCCCACGTGTTAGATGTTCAGTGCTTATTTTCAGCTTATTTTCTGGTTACGTTTAACCTGGGAAGCCAAGAGAATTTTTGCAGTCCAAATGCATTTGGTACAATAGCACAACAGCAGACGGATCTGCAAAAACTGATCGGCCCAAGTTCAAAAGGGATTGCTAATTTTACCAAAGAAATCACGAGCCCAGGATTATTTTGAAAGTCGGCTGTGGCTTGATTTAATTTAAGTGATAATTCTACTACCTAGAAGTAAATGGGGGCGGGGGGAATTAATAATTTAAAAGCCAACTCTATGCAGAACTGTTTTCTACCTTATTCACATGTATTATCTAAACAATTTCTTTGGGCTTCAGATATTAATAGTTTGTCAAGAGAAGCTGAAGTTCGGAAGCTACCTAGTTGTACTTGCAGCGTCAAAACTTTTCTCAAGCAGAGTAGCAGTTTTAGAACGACGAACATTAAAAAAAGAGGGACATATCTAAAACGAAACCTCTCTCAAGCCTGTAAAAGTAAAAATGGATATATATCAAAATTACGCACTTCAGGGGACCGCTAAATGACATAAATAGGTATTGTTACAACCAGAAAAAACGAACACCATATGGTGATAAATTTGATTCCAGAATTAATTGTTCCATTTCTTCTCATGGCTGTAAGGAAAACCCCAAAGTAAACTAGACGATAGCTGTAACAACTGCTTTGATCGTGCTGTTCATTAAGCAACTGTTAATTATGCTTGGGTGTAGCATAATTCTGATTTCGGTGAACTGAATGCCATCCCAATATTGTATAACTGCTTTGCAAAAAAAATGCAGAGGAAGCAAAGAAGAAGGGTAGAAACAAAAAGCCTTTCTGGTTTCTTGCTTCATTAAATATATCACTCTCTCTCTCTGTCTCTCTCTCTCTATATATATATATATTATTTTAGCAATACATTCATGTTCATTTAGGCAAATCTCTTCCCCTTCGTAGGAAAAACATTCAGCAGATGAGGTCCTTTGGATCTGAATACCAAGCAAATTTTAATAGCATTGTTTTAAAAGGGTTTGCCAGAGTTTCACATGACAGTTTTTTAAAAGTTTTATACCCCATAGAAGAGAATATTTGTAGCTCAGTGGCTTTGGTTAGTTCTTTGAGGTGGGCTGTTTGCTTGCAGACATTTCATTACCCAACTAGGTAAACTGATGATGTTACCTAATTGGGCAATGAAATGTCTGCAAACAAACAGCCAAGCTCCAGAGAGCATCAAGAGCTCCACTGAAGTTTTATATTCCCACCTTAGAAAGAGCTGCATTGATAGAAAGCATGCCACGAGGAAAAAAACAAAACAAAAAAACACCCCTGTCTTTTAGATGAGCGACAGTATTACCCATTGAAGGAAGACAAGCAGGCTGAAAAACAACACTATCCAAAGCAATGGCACAAAGAAGACGGCTCGGTTGCTAATTATTCAGGGAACTGAATTTAATTACAGAGAGAACATTAAATGCTTTCCAAAAATTTGAGGGAGAGAGGGGAGGGATGAAAGAGAGGAGAGAGAGAGGAGGGGGAAAAGAACAGTGAGAAATATATATATATATATATATATTAAAGGTAGAATGTTCTAAAGGCATTGGTGTTGCAGCACTGCCCCCTGCTGGTACAGAAGACTGCTTTAAATTAGACAAAGCAAGGCAAGGGAACCACAATTTTCCTTGCCTCGTTTAGGGGTCTGAGGCAGCCCCCCATGACCCCTCTTTGGCCAACAGGGGTAGATCCAGTCCTCCCACCCAGCCATCAAGCTATCTGGTGGGTTGCAAGTTCACCCTGAGCTTGCAAGATGGATCTGGTGAGGATGTCCAACTTTCACCCAGCGCCTAGAAGACTGGATCACGGTCAGCGTCTCCTCACTGCCCTTAAATATCAACATGGAGGAAATGGCTCTCCTCCTGCCATCAGGATCTCAGCCCTAGAACGCCAACAGGATCCCCTGAATTAAGATCTACTGATCCACTGGGCTGGAAGAAAAGAAGGGTGGGATCCCGCAGAAAGCTGAGGCCCAGCTGTAGTTAGAAAGATAAACCAGCGATTGCACGTTTAATCGCCGGTGGTCCTCCTGTGTGAATTGCATCCCGAACTCTGAAATGTTCAATATCAATCAGAATAGAGCTGAAAGAGACCTGGGAGGGCTTCTAGTCCAACCCCTTGCTCGTTTAATCGCCGGTGGTCCTCCTGTGTGAATTGCATCCCGAACTCTGAAATGTTCAATATCAATCAGAATAGAGCTGAAAGGGACCTGGGAGGGCTTCTAGTCCAACCCCTTGCTCATGCAGGAGACCCTATACATTTCAAAGAGGTCCAGTCTTCTTAAAAAACTCCAGTGATGGAGCGCCCACGATTTCTGGTGGCAAGCTGTTCCACTGGTTAATTGTCCTCACTGTTAGGAAGTTTCTCCTTAGTTCCAGGTTGCTTCTCTCCTTGATCAGTTTCCAACCATTGATTCTTGTCCTGCCCTCTATGAACTATGAACTACTGTATGTTCAAAATGTTCCAAAATTACAAATTATTTCCACTCTCTATTGTTTTTATGCTGCAAATAATAATAATAATAATAATGCTGCACGTACACTGGTAGTTTTTTTTTTTTTTAACAGGAAGAGTGGTGGTATTACAATATCGAAATGCATTTTAAGTGTCTGCTTAACTCTTATCCAGTTCTATTGCTCTACCCCTTCTCCTAAACCAGCGGTAGGCAACCTTGGCTCTTTTATGACTTGTGGACTTCCAGAATTCCTGAGCCAGCCATGCTGAGAGGAAAGGGAGAGTTTCCATGCTGAGCCATGCTGGCTCAGGAATCTGGGAGTTGAAGTCCACAAGTCTTAAAAGTGGCCGAGTTTGAAGACTCTTGCTTTAGATCAGGGGTAGGCAACCTTGGCTCTTTTATGACTGGTGGACTTCAACTCCCAGAATTCCTGAGCCAGCCACGCTGAGGGGAAAGGGAGAGGTTTCCATGCTGAGCCATGCTGGCTCAGGAATTCTGGGAGTTGAAGTCCACCAGTCATAAAAGAGCCAAGGTTGCCTACCCCTGTCCTAAACCATTCTTAAATGTATTTCAATCTTGAAATACATTTCAAGTTCAACCCTGAGCTACGAATATTCTCCGTTACTGGTACCAATCTTAAAATCTGATCTGCTTTCGGGTGCTCTGAATCCCTTCATTAAAAAGAAAGAAAAAAAGAAAAATCTCTATTTATCGCCCTCCTGCGCTGTTGTTCTTCCAAAGAGTTTCCAGATAGTCTCAAATAAGGTAAAAAAAATACATCTGTTTCCTCTTCAGGAAATTTTCCGGGGCCAACCTTAACACGGCCGATGCTGTGCCCCCTTCTCCAGACAGAAAGGGTTCATATGTAACTCTAATTCCTGTGCAGGCAAACTCTGGCCTTAAAACTCGCATTACCCACCCACCCCCTTCCCTCCCCAGCCATGCTGACTGGGGTGCTGGAACTACACTTCTATTTATTGCAGTGTGCAAAACCCAACAACATCCAGAAAGCAGAGGAAGACGTGCTGTTGAAATTAAGAAAAGTCTAAAAGAAAGATTTGTGTGTTTTTTTTCCCTCCAGGATATTACTGTATTGTTCGTTTTTCTCAACCTTGAAATAGCTGTGCGTTTCAGCCAACTCAGGAACGTGCTAGCCAATTTACAAGTTGGGAAATTCTCTCACACCAATTTGGGTGAGTAACTTCAAAATGACATCCTCCCCCATCCCCACTGGTAAATGTTTGCAAGTTTGCTACTAAGGAAAGCAATCCAGTATTTGCCCTTGATAACCAGGAATTTTTTACAGAAAGAGCAACAGCAGTTTAATATGAATATAAAGCAATTGATGTTCATGTTCCCCTATGAAAATATTTAGAGGAAAAGAGCTGATTCCAAGATACTAAGAGAAAATGATTTGTTTTACTGTTAGGAAGAATTAAAAAATGAAACTCTGGTGCAAGTCCACAATCCAAAGTGTCTAATTCAGGTGTATTCAGAAAAAGGAACACACACACACATACACACACAAAAATACTCTGCCAATGTATTTCAAATTGTGTCATGAGAACAGGTTAAATTCTATAGACAGCAGAGATCAAGCAAATTTGCTGGACTTATTATTATTATTATTTTTTTAAATAGATTTTTATCTGCCCGTACAATTCATTCCAAAATTAACAATCATGAAACGCAAGAAGATACAATGGAAACCACCCCAAAAGTTTCCGAAGCTCGACCTCCAGGTCACTAAAAGCTTTATTAACAATTTCCTGGTTTCCTACATGTTATCACTCATAGGCACCCCCTTCCTGGTTTTATTCTTTTTAAATTTCTTCCAGGTTTACCCCACATTTCTCAAGGAAACAACTTATGGGTCACCTATCCTTTAAAAACTCTGTGAGATAGATAAGGCTAAATGATCCACTCTCGTGAATTTATTTTTATAAACTGCCTGTAGTCACTGTGAGTTTGGGGGGGGCATATTAATTAATCAATCAATCAATCAATCAATCAATCAATCAATCAATCAATCAATCAATCAATTAAATAAATTATACAGGCTCCCTTTCTCCAAAACAGAAATGTGCCCACCCTCTGGTCTATGAGACAATATCAGAAAAAACTTGTACCCTCAAAAAACTAGAGAGTCGCCTTGTAGAAAAGATAAAAATTGAGATTAAAAAGTATTTCGCCTGCTCAGACTTAAGCGACTTTCTGCAGGAAATCATTAGCAGAATTTTGCTGCCAACAATAAGCAAAGTGGTAAAATCATTTGCTTATTCAGGCTGCTGATTAGGCACTCATACGAAATAGACAGAATTTGGTTTGAACCGCGTCCAAACCCACGTTAAATGCAATCGAGAGAATTCCGATTTTATTATCCAAGTATATACCGTGTGCCATTAAGGCTAGGCAAGGAGAAAAGACTGAGTGAGATTTCTAAGAGAAAAATCGAGGGGGAAAATGGATGGAAATAGTCAAGCTAAGAAGCTGTAACTGTGCCAGTAAAAATTAACGTGGGATGGTAAAAATCAATACAACATTTTTCCAAGCAACTTTTTTCAGCTCAGAAACAGCCAACAGTTCCAAATTCTACGACACGAATGTTCACTGTGTCACACAATTAACTTTTGATGACTTGTTCCGGTACCGCATTTTAACTGTGAACTTTCTATAATGAACATGAAATTACGTTCTACTTATCTAGGGAAAAATAGCTTTAAAAAAACAAACAAACTAAAGGCTAACAGTTTCTGGATAATGAAGATAAAATTATTAAGTTCACATTTGCACATCAGAAAATCGAAAAGCAGAGCTAACAAAGCCTTTCCTTAGTAATCATTCAAACGAGGCACGGCATCTTTCTGAATGTCAGCAAGCAGCCTTTTGACGGCGAAATTTGTTTTGAATTCCTTCCAAAGAACACGGGTAGTCCTCGACTTACGAGCACCATTGGGCCCAAAATTTCCGTCGCTAAGCGAGACTGTTCTTAAGTGAATCAGTGCAGTTAGTCACATGGTTGTTGTTGGCTTCCCTATTGACTCTGCTTGTCAGAAGGTCCCAAAAGGGGATCACATGACCCTGGGACGCTGCAACCGTCATAAATACGAGTCAGTGGCCAAGGGTCTGAATTTTGATCACGTGGACCCTGGGGATGCTGCGGTGGTCGTGGGAAAACTGATCATAATTTGCTTTTTTTCCAGTACCGTTGTAAGTTTGAACGGTCACTAAATGGAACAATCGTAAGTCGAGGACTACTGCAGCTGTTAGTGGACCAGCTCTGAAAGTGAAGGGCCTCCCCGAATGATTGGATTGATCTTAAAAAGCTAAGCAGGGTGGGATCTCGTTAGTAACAGAAAGGAGACCACCAGCAAAACCCCAGGCTGTGGTTTAGGCAGGGAACTCACACACAGACGCCCGAAAAAAAACCCTGCTCATATTTATAAACATATAAATACAGATTTACCAATCCCCACAACAGAAGAACAGATGTGTGTGTGTGGGGGGGAAATGATGGCGCTAGCAGAAATTGGAAAAAACGACTGCTTTAATTTAGAGAAAAGAAACATATCCGGCTTCGTTTCTACTTGGAAGCTGCTTCTGGACGTTGTGCTTGAGACAGAAAAGACAGAGACAGAGAGAGACGGTGTAGAAACTTAAGAAGGAAAAATAATAGGAAAAAAAAATACGAACTCTCGACGTTGGGTTCTGCCGATTTTAATAGAGTTGGTTGTTACAGAAAAGGCCAGGATTTATTAAGTTGATAAAATAAAAAGTGGAGCCTGTCCAGGTAGTCCTTGACTTATAAGCACAATTGAGTCCCAAATTTTTGTTGCTGAGCCAGACGGTTGTTAAGTGAATCTTGTCCCGTTTTACGACCTTTCTTGCCGTTAAGTTATAACACGGTTGTTAAGTGAATCTGGCTTCCCCCCCATTGACTTTGCTTGCCAGAAGGGGATCACATGACCCCGGGACACGGCGACCGTCATAAATAAGAGTCAGTTAACAAGCGTCTGAATTTTGATCACGAGACCCTGGAAAAATGCTCATAAATCACCTTTTCCAGTGCCGTTGTAACTTTGAATGGTCACTAAGCGAACTGTTGTAAGTTGAGGACTCCCTGTAGTTTTACTCTGTCCTTTACTAAGCTGAAAAAAGTTGGAAGTTGATGCTTTTTTTCGTTCTGCCTGTACCTACCTCCTTCTTCCCCCTTTCTTTCCCTTTCCCTATTTTTATTTTCATTTGTACTTCGTATTATGATAATTGAAAAAAAAAGTCTTAATTAAACACATATAAATGCTATATATATTCAAAGGAGCGGATCTACTTTTTTTTTTAAAAAAAAAAAACAACCTGGCAGGATTTTTTTTTTTTTGGCTAGTTTGCAGTAGTTGCAAGACTAAAAGGACAAAAAAGTAATACAAATTTTTAAAAAATTGTTCTTTGGTACTATCTAGATATTCTCGTTAAGGTTGCTATTGTTTTTGTAACGTAAATGGCTTTCAAGGGCATAGCGGTCCCCACCCCCCCCAGCAAATATCTATCAGCTCTGCTTTCATTTGCATGCCGCAATAACTTGAAAGAGGCACTTTTGATGGCTCATTTTGACAAATTATTTGATATCTCCGGCTCTCACCAACCTCGTGAACCTCACCAAATGTATTAG
This sequence comes from Protobothrops flavoviridis, assembly GCA_003402635.1. Taxonomy (NCBI): domain Eukaryota; kingdom Metazoa; phylum Chordata; class Lepidosauria; order Squamata; family Viperidae; genus Protobothrops; species Protobothrops flavoviridis. The sequence goes on from BFFQ01000970.1 coordinate 47,524, forward strand.
CTATATCGAATAGAAATATTATGCCCTGAGTCTTGAAAACTGAAACAGGACTGATTTTGTCAAATGCTAAATGGAGGAAAGCGATGCTCCAACTGGTGTGATATTAAGTGTAAATCATTTCAGAGTCTACGTACAAAACTGATAATTCCAGATTATCTGAAGAATACAGCTACTCAGAAAACCATAGAGTCCACCCACCCGATTTTCCATCTTGATACCAAAAAAAAAAAAAAAAAAACCCCAGCAGAAACAAAAACCTTACTGTACAGAAATTTAAGGCGCCGTGCAAATATTAAGTACGGGAGGGGGGCTTCAGGCCAATCAGATCAATATACAAGTTATGTGAAGACTACTCATTGCTGGGAGAGATTGAGGACCATCAGCAGCTTGAGATAAAACCCCATTCAGTACGACACTAATGTTTAAGTGCCTCTGAGTAAATCCCTTCAAGATTTGCTAACACCCCCCCAAAAAAAATTAACTGACAGAGTATAATGGGAATATGTGTAGAAAATTTGTCTGAAATGGTATAGGGTTTCCTGCCTGAGCAGGAATGACTAAATGACCTCTACAGCCCCTTCTAACATCATCATTTTCATCATGATCATCATCATCATCATCATTATTATTAAATCAAAACTTGCATAGACTTACAACCTGCTTTAATCATTCTTGCTTAATTTATAAGCAAGGCAACTAAAACAGATGGCCAGAACAGACCCAAAAATTATCACAGCAAATGAAGGATTTTATGTTCAGGTATTATCTTAAAGGTGCCATAGCCGAGTATCGTTCTTCCTTAAATATTTATAATAAAAATCTCATTTTGTTTCTACTTGGAAACCACTTCTGGACTTTTTGCTTGAAACTGGGGGGAAAAAAATGGAAGTTGGCTTTTAGCTTTTAAAAATGATTTTGTAGTTACAGAGATGGCTTGAAATGTTGTGAAGATGTAAAGCAGGAGGTTAATATTGTATTATTTTTGCAATTTACCTCAGCGAAGGAAGTTGAAAGTCATGATTTTTTCCTTCTCTCTTTGTACTTTTCGGTCTTAGTTTTCTAACTTTTATTTCTTCTATATGTTATGTTATAATGTAACTTCATTAAAATTATTTTTTTTCCCTGAGAAAAAAAATGATACACTAAATTTCCTGCGTTAGAGCCCACTTGACAAAGATTAGGTCCACCCGTGTCCTATGAGACAGATTTTGGCTCTTAGTTAACTTATATGAGTTCTAAGGAAAAATAAATTAAAATGGTAATAAATATAATTTTAGTTCCTTACTGTAACTAGAAGGAAGAAGGAAATGGCCAAAAGATTTAAGGAGTAAAGGTTAGTAAGAAGATATTGCGGTAGATGTGAAGGGAAAAAATAGTAACAAAAAAAATGTTGGTAGCTTATAATTACGAATAATGAGCCAAAGACATCTCTGTCGATAAAATATTTGTAGATTTCCTTCAGATGTCCATAAAAAGTCAGGAAAAAGAATATCTAATTTTGTGTTTGTAGTGAAAGTCAAATACTTCAATTAAACGCAGAAAAATTCTCTTCCTTCTAAAAAAAATAGTTCTGCTTGTTAGTGGAAAAATGTTAAGATAGCCTAGAAGTCAGCAAACATGATTTAATTCAGATTAGGAAGGGGGGAAAAATCTGCTTCGGTAATATTTTATTAACAACTCATAAAAAAAAAATTCCATAAAGACTGGAAAGTTTTTATGCTTTTAAATACGCTAAACCTAATTCAGAAAGAACAGTGTAATGGAAAAATTGCCAGGAAAAATAATTACTATTATCTTGCCCGTGGGTATTTTTTTAAAGTATTTATTGAAACGATATCCTTTCTGTCTACTCAAAATGGGTTCAAAATGGCTAACAACAATATATACCTTAAAAATAGAAGTTTCAAGTATGTTCTTTACAGATGGAAGGATTAGAAACGGCATTTATCTGATCTCCTTCGCAGGTTCCGGAGAACAGCCATGGAAAAAACGGTATTTTCAACAAATCCCCATCCAGTGATGGAAGGACCTGAACTGGGGGTTGGACTAGATGACCTCCAAGGTCCCTTCCAACTTTATTATTATTATTATTATTATTATTATTATTATTATTATTATTATTATTATTATTATTATAAAACCTTAAAAGTTCAGGTTGACTGATACAGGGAGAAAAATGTAGCCCCAAATCATGCAAACCTCTGTAGGTCATTGAAGTATTTTGAACTGTGCCTAGACTCAAAAAAAGTACAGTGTATTCTTGATAAATACTCCGTTATAACATTTGCACCGTATAATTTGTGACATTTTTCAAATGCAGACCAGACCAGACTAAGTTACCCTTACTAATCCTTGACTTATAATGATAGTTTAGCAACAGTCTGACATTTAGACAGGGCTGAAATACAGTGCCTCAATATATGACTGGTCTTCGCATTTATAACTGTTGTCACGTGATCACAATTCGGGAACCAGCACGCACGTACGACGGCTGTAGCGTGCCGGGGTCATGTGATCTCCCTCTGTGACCTCCTCAGCCTCCGACGAGCAAAATCAATAGAGGAAACCGGATTCGCTTAAGAACGGTGAGATTTGCTTAGCAACCGTGGCGAAAAAAAAAAGTCATACAATTAGGCATAACTCACTTATCAACCGCCTCCCTTAGTGAAGTCCCAGTTGTGTCCCAAGTCTAATGAAGAGAAGGACGAGGGGGGACATGATAGCAGTGTTCCAATATCTCAGGGGCTGCCACAAAGAAGACGGTGTCAAGCTATTTTCCAAGGCGCGTGAAGGCAGGACAAGAAGCAACGGGTGGAAACTAACCAAGGAGAGAAGCAACCTAGAATTAAGGAGAAACTTCCTGACAGTTAGAACAATTAACCAGTGGAACAACCTGCCTCCAGAAGCAGTGAATGCTCCAACACTGGAGGTTTTTAAGAAGAGACTGGACAGCCATTTGTCTGAAATGGTATAGGGTTTCCTGCCTGAGCAGGGGGTTGGACTAGATGACCTCCAAGGTCCCTTCCAACTTTACTATTATTATTATAATTAAATTGTGGTCCAGGTAGGCAGATTTAACATGTTCGGGAAGACCTAGTCTTAACATGAACTACGCACATATTTTCCTGGCCCATTCACCAATCCCATTCATATAAAACTGGGTACCTCATTCCAGATCACCTGGGTCAGCTAACTCTGATCTGATTTTCCCATTTTAGAGGCCAACCAGGACTTCCACAGAATTGTGTGACCTTGTTATGCCAAGAAACCCTCTGTGAATTACCAAGAAGCCAGTTGAGTCCTGCAGCCTGCCTCTCAAGGGACATCAACTTAATTACTTCCTACATTTGCAGAAATTCTAATTCCTACTAGAGCAGCGTTCCTCAACCTTAGCACTTGAAGCTACGTGAACTGCTAGCTGGGGAATTCTGGGAGTTGAAGTCCCTACAGGTTAAGAGTTCTCAAGGTTGAAAAACAATGTAGTAGAATGATTGATTGATCCATCCTACAGGAAGTTGATACAAAGCAGGGGAATCTTTGAGAAGGGCCCTTTTCACGGAAAATTAGATTTCCAGTTTTTGACTTCGTGTACCGCATTTTATAAGCTTAGTTGGGGGTTTAACTTGGCATTTTTAGGTTAAAGTTCAAGGAAGGACTTTCGGTTTTGTTTTTAGAACTGATAAGGTATATTTTACAATCTTTTTAAAAGGGACTGCGGATATTCTGGATAATAGCAGTGTTAGTAACATTTTAGATATTTCTAAATACGTTCTATATTTCGTCATCCACCCGAATCTCATTGTTTTATTTTTATACTTTTGTATGCTTAATTAAAAAAAAAAAGGCAAGAACTGACATCAGGATTTTTTCCCCCTGGATTTTGTTTAAACCGATACATGGCTTGTATTTTACCGATTGCTAGCATAATTTGAACAGAATAAAAAAAAAGGAGGCGATATATGTTTCAATAATGTAGTACTTAATATAGCGTAGTCAAAAGTACTCATAATGTGGTTGAGAGGAAAATTCTAAGCAATGATTGAATGCCTGGGGGAAATAGATTAATTATTAGTAGGTTTTGACAGTTCTGAAAACATGACTACAGAATTTCTGAGATTCTAAGTAAACTGATTTTCATTTTAAATCATGAACGGAACAGAGTTTTTGAGATAAGGGCACGGTACAGAGTGAAGTCATGATGACTGCAGTGAGTACAAAATGCCAATTTTTGACTCAAGGGATACACAAAGAACTAAAAAAGCAAAATCCCACTGGTAAAACAATCCAACAAGCCAGTTATCTTAAATACATCTGCTAACAGATGGGCCCAATTCCTTATTTTTCCGCATAATTTTACGAAGTATTGCAAGCAGTATGCATATAAAAACTAACACAAGCTACAAAAAATAAAGGAATAGCAAGAAAAATAAATAAAAAGTACAGTGAAGAAAAAAGAACATAAAAGAATAGAGAAGGGAAATATTTTTTTTAAAAAAAGCATCCCTCTTTATATCAAGTATAAACAATTTTAGCTTATCACTTTCTCTTAAAATACATCAATCTCTTCATCCCACATCACACCCTTTATCTACAAACAAATCTTTAAATCCAAGTCGTTCAATTCTGGTCAGCAAAAGTCCATTAAGGGTTAACAGACATAACATCGCCTGTTTCAACCCTGATCAAATAAACCAATTTTATATTCCTACCCACTACTTTTAACAATCAAATCTTTTCTCGTGGCTAAAACAGGGTCTTTGTGCAACTGCAAGTTGCGGTCTGCTTTCCTGGACCAACAAGCCACACCCGCAGTCATCCACGCCCTAATCGCTTTCCATCTTGATTACTGCAAGGTGCTCTTTATGGGGCTGCCTTTTAAATATCCAAAAGCTTGAATCGGTTGAATATGCGGCAGACCGCATGGTTTTTTGCAAGTCTACATTTGCACGCGTCACTTCTCTTGCAGGGAGCTGCTTTGTCTGCCATTTTGCTTCTGAGTTAGTTAAAAGTGCTGTAAACCTTTAAAGCCTTACATGATTTAAGATCAGGTTTATCTGAAGGACTGTCTTTTCCCAGTTATTCCAGCTGACCCACCACAGCGGGGAGACAAGTTATGGGTCCCCTCTCTTAAGGAGGCCTATTTAGTGGGACCAAGAAGAAGGGCCTTCTCCGTGGTGGCTCCCTCCCTGTGGAATATCATCCCTGCAGAGCTAAGATTGGCCCCCACCTTGGTACTCTTTCTAAAGGCCCCGAAGACATAGTTTTTGCCAGCAGGCGATATGGAGCCCATCAAGTGATTGGTTTGATTGCTGTCACTTGCAGGGAGGGTGGGGTTATTGGGTTTGGGGTTTTACTTCTGTAAGTTGCCTGGAGTCACTGTGAGTTGGGTGGCCACATCAATCTTCCTAAATAATAAATAAATGAATCTTTAATCCCTTCAAATAATGTCCTAGAACTTGATTTCCTTCCTTCCTTCCTTCCTTCCTTCCTTCCTTCCTTCTTTCTTTCCTTCCTTAATTTTTCTTTCCTTCCCTCCCTTCCTCCTTCCTTTCCTTTCTTAATTCTTTCTTTCCTTCCCTCCCTCCTTCCTTCCTTTCCTTCCTTAATTCTTTCTTTCTTTCTTTCTTCCTTCCTTCCTTCCTTTCCTTCCTTA
>BFFQ01000970.1:56660-78586 GCA_003402635.1 Protobothrops flavoviridis
AATCTAACCATCTGCTAATGTACAAATATGTTGTTGGTTTTGTTTTGTTTTTTAAAAAAAGAAAATATTCTTGCGTGCTGCTTTTCTCCCAAAACAAGCCGGAGCCCCAGCATTTAAAATTGCAAAGCAAAAAGGAGGGGAAAAAAACAACAACCAACAACTTACATTTTGGTATTATCTAATGGAGCTTCAATTATTGATTTAAAGAAAAAAAAACTTGCCATACAAGGTAGCCAGGAAACCTCCAGCCCATCTGAGCCAAGCGGCATATAACGGTGCAACCCTTGGTTTCTCATTTCATTTACCAATCCCTGCTTACTCTGGAAAGTCTTATTTATTTCTTCATTTGATTTATAAAGCTTCCCAACTCATACATGTGATTTGGGGGAGGGGGGGGCAATTAAAAATTAGCAATAGCAAGAGCAATAGCCCTTAGACTTATATACCGCTTCACAGTGTTTTGCAGCCCTCTCTAAGCGGTTTACAGAGTCAGCCTGTTGCCCCCAACAATCTGGGTCCTCATTTTACTGACCTTGGAAGGATGGATGGCTGAGTCAAACTTCAGCCGGTCAGGATCGAACTCCTGGCACTGGGCAGAGTTTGCTTGCAGTACTGCATTCTCACCACTACGCCACCATGGCCCTTCCTTCCTTCCTTCCTTCCTTCCTTCCTTCCTTCCTTCCTTCTTAGCAATAGCATTTAGACTTATATACCGCTTCTCACTGCTTTACAGCCCCCTCTAAGCGGTTTACAGTTTATTGCCCCCCAACAATCTGAGTCCTCATTTTTACCGACCGCGGAAGGATGCAAGGCTGAGTCGACCTTGCGTCCCCTCAGGATTGAACTGCTGGCGGCGGGCAGAGTCAGCCTGCAATACTGCATTCTAACCACTGCGCCACCAAACAGCTCTTAAAATTAAAACATAAACAATATTTTAAAAAAACCAATAACCGCAGAAGTATTAAAAACAATGAAAAAAAACCCCATAAAGGTAATCCTCGACTTACGACCGGTTGCTTAGCAACCGTTCAAAGTTATGATGGGCCTATTTTGGGGTGGTGCTACTGACGACCTGGATTCAAAGTTCCAGTGGCTGCAAACACCCCCCCCCATAGTTACAACAGCACTGAAAAAAGTGAGTTATGACCAGTTTCCACATTTATGACCGTTGCAGCGTTCCCCGTGGTCACATGATCCAAATTCAAATGCTTGGCAACTGACTCCTATTTATGACGGTTGCTGTGTCACCTTTTGCGACGTTCTGACAAGCCAAGTCAATGGGGAAGCCGGATTCACTTAACAACCGTGTTGCTAAGTTATCAACTGCAGTGATTCACTTAACCACTGTGGCAAGAAAGGTCGTAAAACGGGGCAAAATTCACTTGAGAACTTTCTCGCTTAGCAACGGAAATTTTGGGCTCAACTGTGGCCATAAATCGAGCATTACCTCTACATATAAAGGAGGGTTTTTGAGGGAGGTCTTTTTGTTTCTTAATAAATGTGATTTTAAATTAAATGTTAAAAGAAAAAGGGCTGATTTTCTTAGACAGCTGTTTAACAGCCGTAAGAACAGGAGATGATACTATAATATTGATAGTATTTACTTTATAAAGAACGGTTGCTGGAATTGGGTATGTCTCGTTTAATGAAGAGAAGGACAAGGGGGGGACATGATAGCAGTCTTCCAATATCTCAGGGGCTGCCCCAAAGAAGAAGCAGTCAAGCTATTCTCCAAAGCGCCTGAAGGCAGGACAAGAAGCAACGGATGGAAACTAACCAAAGAGAGAAGCAACCTGGAACTAAGGGGAAACTTCCTGACAGTTAGAACAATTAACCAGTGGAACAACCTGCCTCCAGAAGCGGTGAACGCTCCAACACTGGAAGTTTTTAAGAAGAGACTGGATAGCCATTTGTCTGAAATGGTATAGGGCAGGGGTAGGCAACCTTGGCTCTTTTATGACTCGTGGACTTCAACTCCCAGAGCCAGCATGGCTCAGCATGGAAACCTCTCCCTTTCCCCTCAGCATGGCTGGCTCAGGAATTCTGGGAGTTGAAGTCCATGAGTCATAAAAGAGCCAAGGTTGCTTACCCCTGGTATAGGGTTTCCTGCCTGAGCAGGGGGCTGGACTAGAAGACCTTAAAGGTCCATTCCAACTCTATTATTGTTATTGCTATTGATTTCATTTTTCCCCTTCTTTTTTTCTCTTTGCCAAATGTCACATAAGCTGTGGGATCTTTAGTGTAATACATACAATACTGTAATGGGACTCAAGGGGGACACCAGGTGAGGTCTCCCTCTGGGAAATAAATGGGGGAAGGAGTAACTACCAAGTAAGAAGGCTAAGGCTGTGTGCCAGGCCACAGCGTGTAATCTCCATTCCAGGAAAAGAGATGTGAGATTTTTCATTTTATAAGCTCAGCCCTGTCGCTACGGCATCTTAAAAATACCTCAAGTAGGAAAAGATACAGGAAAAGATAAAGGTTTCTGGACGATCACAAGATAGCGCTGGCTTACTCCGAGTTGTAAACAACTGTGAGGCAAGTTGCACAATGCAAATAAAAGGTTTGGTCAAAAATATTTCTAGCTAACCTGTTAGCAGTTCCAAAGAATTCGAGCGGGTCATTGCAACACGCACTCCCTGTTTGCTTCCTCTTGCATTTATTTTCCCAACTCTTACTACTACTACTACTACTACTAATAATAATAATAATAATAAAGTTGGAAGGGACCTTGGAGGTCATCTAGTCCAACCCCCTGATTATTACAATTTAAATCAGAACATCAGAAGAGTCAGGTTGCTATTCTCCTATTACCTGACCTCGATGTCCAATTTCTGGCTGCTTTTCAAACAGGATTTAAATATCTTCTATATAAATAAAAATGTAAATGTTCGTTTGTTCAAAATCTTAAATCTCTGAAAGTTCTTCACCGATTGCTTTGAAATTTTGACACAACGTTGCATTCGAATACGTGCGTGTTTTTATATACCTATATTATATAGATGTCACACCTGTGACAGGTAAAAACATGCTTTTTTTAAAAAAAACAGCGCCATCTGTTGACTGAGCCACAGCAACGCGTGGCCGGGTACAGCTAGTATATATATATATATATATATATATATATATATATTTATATTTCTTCTCCAGGGGAAAGGAGTAGGTTGGGCATAGGGGGAATCTGCTCATTGGATATTTATTTATTTATTTATTTATTTATCTATCTATCAAATTTATATCGCTGTCCATCTCACCAAAGATGATTCTGGGCGGCTCACAACAAATCTGGCACATTTGCCATGTGACACAACCCACACCATAGGCTTAGGCTTGAGTAGAGGCGTATTTTGCCTCTGCTAAACTGTTTCCAGTCTAGTTGTGAAAGCAGGTTGGCTTCACAACACTATAGGAGTCCTCAACTTATGACCACAATTGAGCCCAAAATTTCTGTTGTTAAACTAGACGAGGGGTGGGGCAACCTTGGCTCTTTTATGACTCGTGGACTTCAACTCCCAGAATTCCTGAGCCAGCCGTGCTGAGGGGAAAGGGAGAGGTTTCCAAGCTGAGCCAGGCTGGCTCAGGAATTCTGGGAGTTGAAGTCCAGGAGTCATAAAAGAGTCAAGGTTGACTACCCCTGGTCTAGGAGGCTCACCGCTTAGAACAGGAGGACTTAGGACAGGGGGAGGCAGCCTTGGCTCTTTTATGACTCCTGGACTTCAACTCCCAGAATTCCTGAGCCAGCATGGCTCAGCTTGGAAACTCTCCCTTTCCCCTCAGCATGGCTGGCTCAGGAATTCTGGGAGTTGAAGTCCACCAGTCATAAAAGAGCCAAGGTTGCCTACCCCTGGTCTAGTCTAATGGGAAAAAAAAGGACATGGGGTGATATGATAGCATCTTCTAATATTTGAGGGGCTGCCACAAAGAAGGGGGGGTCAACTTATTCTCCAAAACACCAGAAAGCAATGGACTGAAACTAACCAAAGAGAGAAGCAACCTAAAACTAAGGAGAAATTTCCTAATTGTGAGGACAATTAACTAGTGGAAGTGCTTGCCTTCAGAAATTGTGGGTGCTCCATCACTGGAGGCTTTTAAGAAGAGATTGGACAGCCATTTGTCTGAAATGGTATAAGCAGGGTTAGGCAGCCTTGGCTCTTTTATGACTCGTGGACTTCAACTCCCAGAATTCCTGAGCCAGCCATGCTGAGGGGAAAGGGAGAGGTTTCCAAGCTGAGCCATGCTGGCTCAGGAATTCTGTTTGTTTTTTTAAATTCAACCAATCTTTAGAAAATAAAGCGAATCAGATGGATCAGGAAGCTTCGCAGCTTTAAGGGCATACTAAAAGCCCTACACTGGGGACCCCCGTGTTGGCTACACAACAGGTATAGCATATATGGGCGGCTCTGACTGAATAAATGGGAATGGCACAAGAATCCTCAAAAGAGATTCCTTTAGATTAGACTCTGCTCACTCGTCTAACGGGAAACACGTGTATTCCTGAGATATAGAAAGATCACGATGCTTCAAATGTAATTAGATCCCTCAGATGTACGCAGGGCAAGAAGCAAGCTGATTACCAAATAACGCAGATTATTACAAAGGAAAATAAAGAGTCAGAACCTCAACCGCTCGCGAAAACCTTTTGGCCAAATCCTTCTGAAATAAACATTTTTTTTTAAGAAAATGATTTTAATGTACTGGTAGCCTTCAACCTACGGCCATAACTGAGCCCAAAATTTCTGTTGTTAAGTGAGACAGTTGCTAAGTCAGCTTTGCCCCATTTCACGGCCTTTCTTGCCACAGTTCTTAAGTGAATCACTGCAGTTGTTAAGTTAGGGACACGGCAGTTAAATGGGTCTGGCTTCCCCATTTGACTTTGCTTGTCAAAAGGTCCCAAAAGGGGATCACGTGACCCCCCCCGGGGACACCCCGACCGTCGTAAATGTGAACCAGTGGCCCAGCATCTGAACATCTGAATGTTGATCGCCTGACCGCGGGGGAGGCTGCCACGGTCGTAAGTCTGGGAAAACGGTCAAGTCACTGTTTTCAACGACGTTGTAACTTCAAATGGTCACTAAATGAACCGTTGTTAAGCCGAGGACTGCCCGTACCTTAAAGTACACAGAAGGGATACCTTTCCTTTTTTTTTTTTTAATTAATATCATTTGGTTTGTTTTCTTTCTGTCACGACAATAAAACCAGAATTAATATAATGGACAACTTTTTTTTTAAAAAAAAAAATCTGAATCCACTAACGCTAAATCCTACCTTGCCACATGAGTTATGTACAAATACATTAATTTTCTGTTCTTCTTACAAATACTCATTCCGAACAATTACACACTCGAAAAATGAATCACTGCCTCTTGTTCTCCTTACGGAAAATCAGCATCAAATGGCCTGGTTTAAAGGTAAACATTTCTTTCCAATCAATATTCTTAGAGTACGTTTCCTAGTAAGGACAATTCCAAAGACCTCAGATAAGATTCAGCAAGATATTCAAAGCAAGGCTTTATCTGTACAACTGAAAGAAGTGAGTAATGGTAAGCAGACTTCCCCCCCATCCCTTGGATGTCTCCGCTCTCATCATATATATTCATTTCATTCTAAAATTTAGCCGCTTGGTATTTCTGCAGAATTTTCCTCTGTCGGCTTCTCAAGCTTGCCCCCCCCCCTTTTTTCCCCATTTTGTGCATTTTTCCTGCTGCTTCATTCTGCTAGGTTCATGCATTCTGTATATAGCAGAATCACTTGTACAAAAGCAACGAGCCTCTGGCACTTGCAAATGGAATGCCAGAAGGATCCGAATACACAATTTGGCACTAAAAGTACGACGGGTGGCTTAGCGCAGGGCTTTTCAACCAGTGGTACGGGTACCACTTGTGGTACATTGGCACCTGGCAGGTGGTACGCGACCATCCTAAAAAAGTGGTAGCAGGGGAGGGGAATGAGCTGAACTGGTGGCAGCACCGCACAAGCCTGAGCGAGAGATGGCTGGAGCTGCAGGGCTGTCGGGGCTCAGCGGAAGCACCAGGATCAGTGCCGCTTTCCAGCTGATTGGCGCTTTGGGGCTGTCAGGGCTCAGTGGAAGCGCCAGGATCAGCGCCAGGCTCCAGCTGGAGCTCGGCGCTGATCCTGTTGCTTCTGCTGAGCCCTGAAGAAGCACCAATCAGCTGGAAAGCAGCACTGATCCTGGCGCTTCTGCTGAGCCCAGAAGAAGCGCCGATCAGCTTGAATGTTGCAGCATCTCCAGGGTCTTGTGATTTACATTCAGATGCTTGGCAACTGATTCATATTTACGACGGTCACAGTGTCCCAGGGTCACGTGAGGGGACCAAAACCTGCTGCAACCACCCAGCAGACGGGGGGAATAAAAACCAAACACCCCCCACCCCACCCCCGCTGCCAATCCTCAACAGAAATGCTCACAACAATGAAAACCTCGGACAGGAGGAAGAGCGCCGCCGGGTGGGCAGGCAGGTGTCTTGCTCGGCTGTGGCTTGGGGGGTACTTTTTTCAGTGCCATTGTAACTTCGAACAGTCACTAAGCCAGTGGTTCTCAACCTGTGGGTCAGGACCCCATTTGGGGTTGATCGACCATTTCATGGGGGTCGCCAAGCAAGGCTGTCCGCCATTTTCTTTGTCCGCCATTTTTTTTGTCCACTATTTTTTTCCCCTTTTCCGGCGGGTGCCTTACCTCCCTTGGGCTGGGCCAGCTGGTGGTCGGCCTGCTCCGTCTCTGCCGCTTGCCAGCTACGCCTCGGCCGGCGCAGGGGGCAGAACCACGCATGCGCGGCGCTCCCGGGCAGGGAAAGTCCTCGACTTACGACCGGTTGGGTAGTCCTCGACTTACGACCGGTTTAGTCCTCGACTTACGACCGGTTGGGGTCGCGGCATTAAAAAGGTTGAGAACCACTGCACTAAGCGAACTGTTGTAAGTCGAGGACTACCTGTACTTTATCACTTTTTTCCTTTTTTTTTGGTCATCAAGTTTTTGACACCTTGCTAGGTGACTGATGGTACTCGGATACTGCCATATCCTAAAAGTGGTACAATGGGTGAAAAGGTTGAAAAGCCCTGGCTTAGCGTAATGGCTGGCTCCACTGCAGTTGTAAGTCGAGGACTACTGCACTTTCCATCGGGCACCTACAAACGTAGGAATTGCCGCGTTCATCCAACTACCTCGGCAGAAAGGCCCCCAAGCCTTCAGCATGATCCTATCTGCCAGGGACTGTAACGGTCACTAAAGCTGATGGAATTAGCAGAGATGGCCAAATTGACTGTGCTGATAAAAGAAAAGACAATAAGTGCTTTTGTTGTTACTTGGAAACCGCTTCTGGACTTAGTGCTTGAGGTGGGAAAAAAAATGATATCATGATTTTTGGGTTTTACCGATTAAACCGATTTGCCGATACAGAAATGGCTAGTGCCATAATATAGAAACGTAAAACTACTATAGAAATGTAAAAAGTTGAGATTTGATTTTAAGGTCTGATTTTACCGCAACAGAGAGAGTCGGAGGTCAATGCCTTTTGTTCCCCCCCCCTTTCTTCACACTTTTTTTGTTTTCCCCCTTTTTTTTACTGTCGTCCCCAACTATTGGCTTTTGTATTTTCACATCTGATGTTATGAATCAGGGGTCTTCAAACTTGGCCCTTTTATGACTTGTGGACTTCAACTCCCAGAATTCCTCAGCCAGGCACGCGTGCCTGGCTGAGGAATTCTGGGAGTTGAAGTCCACAAGTCATAAAAGGGCCAAGTTTGAAGACCCCTGCATTTAATGAATAAAACTAATTTTTTAAAAAAAGATTTATTTTATTTAATTTTATAACCTCCCACTCTAGATGGCATCACGGCAAAGAGAGCAAAGAAAACCAGCAGCGTAAGTAAATGACAATGCTTTCAGCTAGCCTGCGATCATTATAAATGCCGTAAATTATGATCTACTGGATGAGAAATGTATCTATTAATTCTAATTTATCATCCAGCAAATTCATACTCATTAGATGCAAACTAGGTCGATTGCATGCATTTAAGTACAAAGTGTAGCTATGCCTTCCTGTTTCTGCCACGGCGAAACAAAACAGTTACTCCTGATCAAAAGCGAGCTCTACCGATATAGGAGTTCTTGTCTCATCAGAGAAAAGCAAAAGTCTGTTTCTTTGTAGTAACGCAGTAGATCACATATTTATATGAAATGGAAGTCAACTACCCTTTTTAAATATATATATATATTATGTTTTATCAATGGGAATAAAATACAACACAGAAAAGAAAAGGAAAAAATGTGTACAAAAAAAAGAAAAAAAGACCAATTTTCTTTTTCTTTTTTTCCTTCCTTTTTTGGAAATAAACTATACTATCCTGTATCTTAGGCACACGGATAAACTTGGATGTGATGTGATGCTGGCTTGAGGAAGCTAGCTTAGTTACTAGGAAAAGAAACTTATAAAATAGGGCAGCAACACCTGCTGGCCACAGTGAATATTAAAAGGATGAAAGTCTGAACGGCAATAATTTCTGAAAAACACAAACAAGGAAAGCAACATGTACCTCCTCAACATTTGTTAAAAGATATGCCTAGACCCAGAGAGTCATCAATGCACCCCAAACAATTGTCCCCACCCTAAAATATAGACCTTTAATTTTATGAAGACGTTATTACTAATACTTGTAACTACTATTACAACAAAAACAGTTAAAGCCAGATGATTTCTTTTTAGTATTCTGAAGCCAAAGGCTTCTCTGGTACAGCTAGTCCTTGACTTACGTCCACATCTGAGCCCAAAATTTCCATTGCTAAGCGAGACAGTCCTTAAGCCAGCTCCGCCCCAGTTTATGACCTTTCTTGCCACGGTTGTTAAGTGAATCGCTGCAGTTGTAAAGTTAGTCGCACGGTCGTTGAGCAAAACTGGCTTCCCAATTGACTTTGCTGATCAGAACGTTTCAAAAAGGGATCACATGACCCCGGGATACTGCAACTGTCATAAGTACATGCCAGTTGCCAAGCCTCTGAATTTTGATCCCGTGACCATGGGGATGCTGCAACGGTCGTAAAGAGGGAAAAACGGTCCTAAGTCACTTTTTTTCAGTACTGTTGTAACAGTCACTAAATGAACTGTTGTAAGTTGGGGACTACCTGTATCCAATAGGCAGATTTCTTTGACCCTGCATGAAACTTTCTCCTGGAGAACAGGAGAAGCGAGGTCAGTGAGGAGGTCACGGGAGGTGAGGCGCAATGTTCTGGGTCAGGAGAGCCAGTGAGGCTGGAGAGCCAGTGGAGCAAAGGTGGAGGCCCTTTGAACTGGAGGAAGTGGAGCAACATGGGCTTCCTGGAGGGTTGCAAGCAGTCCTGAAACACTGCCCCCTCCCAGGCTTTAGCGAGGGATGGCCCAGGGCAGGGGTAGGCAACCTTGGCTCTTTTATGACTCGTGGACTTCAACTCCCAGAATTCCTGAGCCAGCAGGGCTCAGCTTGGAAACCTCTCCCTTTCCCCTCAGCATGGCTGGCTCAGGAATTCTGGGAGTTGAAGTCCACCAGTCATAAAAGAGCCAAGGTTGCCTATCCCTGGCCCAGGCGATCTCGGTCTAGCCTTCGTCCTGCAAAGCCTCACAAACATCCAACACAAGATGTGGGACAGGGGTCTCCAAACTTTCTGTTTTGGCGGCCCGGTGGGAGAGGGAGGGGCAGGCACCTCACGCGCACATGAACGTGAATGTGGCCAGCCATGCACTCGCACATACATACAGGCTGCGAACATGTGCACCACGCAAATGGGACTGCAAGCATGCGCGCAAGGCTCTCAGCCATGGCGGCGTCTGTGTGAGGGTTGTGGCGCCAACGCCTCCAGGCTCATGGCGATGCTACCACCAGCGCAAGGATCATGCCGCGGCCCACAACAATGCCACTCCCGGCGTGAGGCTCACGCCGTGGCCCGCAGTGAGGCTGCCCCCGGCGCAAGGATCGCGCCACTGCCCGGTGCGAGGATCACGCTGCAGCCCACCTGCTGCTTGTAGCACTGCCGCCATCCGTGCAATACTAGTGGGGCTGGCGCTGCCTGCACACTTGCGGCAACGGTGGTATGAGGGGGGATGAGCACGGGCACACGCACGTGCGCTGCCCAGCTACTCACGTGGCCCATAGATTGGGGACCTCTGATTTACACCAATGTGGTATAATAAGACAACAGAACTACTTTGGTGAAAGGTAAGACTGTGTTTCCCTGAAAACAAGACCCAACGGGAAAATAAATCCTAGCGTGATTTTTCAGGATGTTCGTAATATAAGCCCCACCCCAAAAATAAGCCCCAGTTAAGATCAGCAGCCAGACGGACCCATTCGGTACCGTATTTCCCCGAATATAAGCCCTAACCGGAAAATAAGCCCTAATGCGTCTTTTGGAGCAAAATTTAATATAAGACCCGGTCTTATTTTGGGGGAAACACTGCAGCAGGAATCACACTCCACATCTGTGCATAATTGCAACACCTACAGTTAGTCTTCGACTTAGAGTTTGCTTAGTGACCGTTCGAAGTTACGACGGCACTGGAAAAAAATGACTTCTAACCATTTTCCACACTTAAGACCGTTGCAGCATCCCCGGGGTAACTTGATTTACATTCGGATGCTTGACAACTCACACTTATGACGGTTGCAGCGTCCTGGGATCACGCGATCCCCTTTTTGCGACCTTCTGTCAAGCAAAGTCAATGAGGGAAGCCGGATTCATTTATCAACTGTCTTACTACTTTAACACGGGGAGTGATTCCCTTAACAAACGGGGCAAGAAAAGTCGTAAAACGGGGCCAAAACTCACTTAACGAATTTCTCACTTGGCAAGATACATTTTGGGCTCAACTGTAGACGTAAGTCGAGGACCACCTGCAATTCCTCGCTGGAAAACGGCGTGGGAAACCTTCCACCATCTTGATGCTCTCAGACATTCACGAGCAACATCCATCATTCCAAGCCAGAAAACCGCGTCAGGAAGTCAGAGACTGTCACAGGAGAGAGCCTGCCAAGTCTTAAACGTAAAACTGACATCTTAGGCCACAACAACTAAAGCACAAGTAGAGAAACAAAGACCTCACCTTCTTGAGACGAGACGAGAGGTGGCATGTAATCAGGAATATATTCCTTCCTCTCCTCTGCATCTTTGCTCCCGGGCTGAGGAAACTGTAGTACGTTGTTTTTACTCACAGGGAAGGAAGGGATCTGGTGTGCAAAAGTAACCGGCTCAATGTTGAGTATGTAATCTTCCAGTTCGTGTAGGTTGACCCCCATGAGCTTAAAGGCTTCACCCACATCCTCCAAAATTGGGTCTGTCCGGCCATCTGGAACAGAAATAAAATGTTAATGGCAACAAAAAGTAAAAAAAATCCACCAAACATTTTAAAAAGTTAACATGTCCACCCGCCGTATAGAAGCGGCTTTTTTAAAAAGCAGCAAATAAGTTGGCCGTTCAAAACTTCATTCGCGAGGACGGGGAATGCAAACACATATATTTTTTTTCCCTTCCGCTTCCACAAGGCTGTATTTACTCAATGACCTATTATCAGGATTTGATTTTCGCTGCCTAGCTCAGGTACTGAAATGACAAGCAAATTGCAATTTAGCAAGTGCTCACTAGAGCGGAAAAGTAGGATATAAAATAAATAGAGTTTACTCGGAAGGCGACTGAAATAGTAATGTCAGCAGAATTTCTACCCGTGTCGGTCGAGAAGTCACAACCTCGGGTGCCAAGAATCACCAAAGCAAGTAAACAGGTGTCAGCAAATATATACCGTTTGACCTACTCCCATTTGCCCTTGTCAACCATATACAGGTAGTCCTCGGCTTACAAGAGTTCATTTAGTGGCCGTCCAAAGTTACAACGGCACTGAAAAAAGGGACTTACGACCTTTTTTCACACGACCGTTTCAGCTTTGCTGGCTGAGGAATTCTGGGAGTTGAAGTTCACAAGTCTGAAAGTTGCCAAGCTTGAGGACCGCTGCTTTAGTCAGTCTCCCATTGAGAACAGAGGAAGGTAAAATATCAAGCCAGAGTCTGAAAAATGTTTTTTTTTGGGGGGGGGGGAGAGGAGAGGGAAAAGCGGTCAGCCATATGCTAAGTTCCCATCTCGAGTCAGGTGTGAACTGGAATATGGCTGACCTCATTGTGGAACGCTTGCCCCATCGGGTCTTTTCTCTAAAGGATCTTTTGGTTGGAGAATATTCCAAAGCAGCAAGACCGAGTGGCTCACTTTCTCCAGAACCGCTTCCAACCATGGAGGTTTAAATCAGTCTGTCAGGATTCAAGGAATCAGTCCTGATAGGGAAAGTGGCATTTGAGAAAACAGGCGAATATTAGCAGCCGTTTTCTCACTACATTTTGTTGCCCTGTTTTTTTTCTGAGCATCGTGCTAGATGACCCACTAAGGCAGGGGTGTCAAATTGCCGGCCCACGGGCCGGACGTGTCATGTGGAAGCTGTGCCCACCCCATTGCCGGCAATGCCAAAACTGTCCTGATACGTTGCGCGACGTCACATGGCGTCGTGAGTTTGACATGTCTGCTCTAAGGCACTTGAAACAAGGTTCACAAACTCTCTCATCCATCCCTCACTCCATCCTTCTACTCCATATCTGTCTGTCTGTCTGTCTGTCTGTCTGTCTGTCTGTCTGTCTGTCTGTCTGTCTGTCTATCTATCTATCTATCTATCTATCATTTAGGCAAGAAAAACCAAATGCACAGGTATAGTATAGGTGGTACCTAGCTCAATAGTAGCAACTGTGAGAGGGATCTTGGAGTCCTAGTGGACAATCACCTAAATAGGAGCCAGCCGTGTGCTGCAGCTGCCAAAAAAGCCAACTCAGTGCTGGGCTGCATTAACAGAGGGATAGAATCAAGATCACGTGAAGTATTAATACCACTTTACAAGGCCTTGGTAAGGCCACACTTGGAATACTGCATCCAGTTTTGGTCACCACGATGTAAAAAAGATGCTGAGACTCTAGAAAGACTACAGAGAAGAGCAACAAAGATGATTAGGGGACTGGAGGCTAAAACATATGAGGAACGGTTGCTGGAATTGGGTATGTCTAGTTTAATTAAGAGAAGGACGAGGGGGGACATGATAGCAGTGTTCCAACATCTGAGGGGCTGCTCCAAAGAAGAGGAAGTCAAGCTGTTCTCCAAAGCGCCTGAAGGCAGGACAAGAAGCAACGGATGGAAACTCATCAAGGAGAGAAGCAACCTAGAACTAAGGAGAAACTTCCTGACAGTTAGAACAATTAACCAATGGAACAACCTGCCTCCAGAAGCTGTGAATGCTCCAACACTGGAAGTTTTTAAGAAGAGACTGGACAGCCATTTGTCTGGAATGGTATAGAGTTTCCTGCCTGAGCAGGGGGTTGGACTAGATGACCTCCAAGGTCCCTTCCAACTTTACTATTATTATTATTATAACATTAACAACACCTATAGACTATAAGAAAGGCTGAGCACCAAAGAACTGAGGCCTTTGAACTATGGTGCTGGAGAAGACTCCTGCGAGTCCCCTGGACTGCAAGGCGATCAAATCAGTCAGTCCTAGAGGAGATCAACCCTGACTGCTCTTTAGAAGGCCAGATCCTGAAGTTGAAACTCAAATACTTTGGCCACCTAATGAGAAGGAAGGACTCACTGGAGAAGAGCCTGATGCTGGGAAAGATGGAGGGCAAGAGAAGAAGGGGACGACAGAGAATGATGAGGTGGCTGAATGGAGTCCCTGAAGCAGTAGGCGTGAGCTTGAAGGGACTCCGGAAGATGGTAGACGACAGGAAGGCCTGGAGGAACGTTGTCCATGGGGTCGCCATCGGTCGGGCACGACTTCGCAACTAACAACAACATAGACTATGCAAAAGAGACAATCAATCAGCCCCAAAGAGAAAAAGACTCCAGCACCTCTCCACCAGTAATCAGCACCCAGTTCAGCATAGATTAACTCCAAGGTCAACTTCAGACCAACAATCAAGTAAGCAACACTGCCAAAGAGCCACTAGTAAACAGCCCAATCAAAGAATCCCTAAGACCGTCCCCACTCACACAGAGAGGCAAGACACCTGAATATAAACCGACAGCAAACCTCACTCCCTTCTAGCACTGATGATGTTACCTAGTTGGGTCATGAAACGTCTGCCAGAAAACCAGCAAGCTCAAAGAGCACCACCTCATGTCATCCCTGAGCTACAAACATTCTTCATTAGATTTGAACCCATTTAGAGCAGAGAGATGTTATCTTACATTTTCTTGCCTATTTGGACCTCTTCTATATCGTAAGCTGTTGCTTTTAATAGGCTGGCCCAGTGTTTCTGCACCTCGGCCCCTTTAAGAGGGGTGGACTTCAACTCCCAGCATTCCCCAGCCAGCATAGCTGGCTGGGGAATGCTGGGAGTTGAAGTCCACCCCTCTTAAAGGGGCCGAGGTGCAGAAACATTGCGTTGGGCTATTTTGTTTCTTCTTTGGGGGGCGGTTCCCTCGCTTGCCCTCGGTCGCCACGGCAACGCCTCTCCTTCCGCCTTGCTCCGTCTCCATGGCAACCCGCGAGCACCAACCCCGCCCCCCGCTTACAGGCCCCAAGCCCTTCACTCACAGAGCTCGCAGTAGCGCCGGCAGCCCCGGCCCAGGGAGTGGAGGTAGCGCTGGAGCACATCTGTGAGGAGGTCGCAGGCGGAAAGCTGCACCGAGTCCCATCCCAGCGCCTGGCACACCTGCGCCACCGACACGCGCAGCAGCCACCGCGAGTAGCTCTCGGACATCTTCGCCTCACTGCGGGCCCGGGCCCGGCCAGGCCCAGAGCGCCGCCATGGCCCCCGAGCGGAAGCAAGCGTCCCCCTCACGCCGCCGCCGTTACTGCCGTTGCAGCGGCCGCCATCTTGGAGTCACCTGGCGGCCTCGCAGGCCACGGCAGCCGAGCGCGGAGCACATCGATCGCGCGCATGCGCCGTGGCGATCGTGGCCCATCGATCGCTCGGGCATCGATTCCTTGCTTTGCCTTGCTGCGGCTGAGCGGTTTGAACACGGGTTCGAAGAAGGTCGTGTGAATGGGCCGCTCTGTTTTTGTTTTGTTTTGTTTTTTGCGGCCCTTCTTTCTGGAGTTTGGAGAGCCAAAATTATCTGGGTAGCCTTACCTAGATGTTTGGGGGGCTAAGCTTTTTCAGGGAAGATGTCAGCGCACTTCTGTCTATTGGAGTTTGTCTGGAAGCTTCCGACGACAGATGGTCCTCGACTCGTTTAGTGACCGCTCGACGTGACCAAGGCACTGAAAAAAGACTTTAGCAGCCCCTTGGATGGAAGGTATGAAAAAGGATATAATGAGAAGTAAAGAAATAAAGAACAGGATGAAATAAAATAAATATCGGTTGCAACTTCGGTCTTGTATGTTAGTTTATTTCTAAAATAAATACAAGACCGAAGTTGCAGCTGATATTTATTTTATTTCATCCTGTTCTTTATTTCTTTAGTTTTCGTTATATCCCTTGTCATATCTTCTATCTAATTTAATTGTGAACCACCTAGAGTTAGCCTGGAGTCCAGTGGTGCCTAAATTGAATGAATGAATGAATAAATAATTTAGGGCAGAGGAAAATCATCTGGAAGTTTATGGTGCCTAAATTGATGGATTGAATGAATGAATAATTTAGGACAGGAAAAACATCCAGAGGTTTATATGTTCGGAGGTGTCTTTCTATCTATATCTATCTATCTATCTATCTATCTATCTATCTATCTATCTATCTATCTATCTATCTATCTATCTATCTATCTATCTATCTATCTAATCTATATCTGTCTGTCTGTCTGTCTGTCTGTCTATCTATCTATCTATCTATCTATCTATCTATCTATCTCTGTATTTCTATCTGTCTGTCTGTCTGTCTGTCTATCTATCATCTATCTATCTATCTAGGAAGCGAATTTGGAATTACACTTTAACTAAAGTCAGCCAATGTGTGACTGCTGCAAAAATGAAACTCCATATTTGAAATCCTTACGAATCTTTGACTTGGGGTTTTGCTGATTCGATAAGTTTGGTGTCATAGAAATGGCTGGTATATATTATTATACAAAAATAAAAATTTGACGTTTCATTGCCTTATTCTACTGCACCAAAAGGAGTCAGAAGTCAATGCTTTTTCCCCCCTCTACCTACACTTTTCTCTCTTCCTCTTTTCCTCTCCTATTTTACCTTTATTTACCATTTTTCTTTATAGTTTTGTAGTTTATGCTTCAATAATAAAGTAATACAAATTTTGAACCTGAAATCCTTAGTGATAGCTTTATATACACCCATCCATCGAGAGACACACTTTGAATTTGGGTCCAAAAAAGATATAGCCTTTGGAAAAAGTTGCTTTTACAAAAAGGATATCCCAAACTATTAGGTGAATAGAACATCTACTGGTTGAGGAAATAGTACACTATCAGTGCCTTTTAGCTTGTTAGAGACTTATCACGAGAGGCAGAATCGCCTTTGATTCAGTGGCCATCGAATTACACGGATAAGAAGCTGTCACAGTTCAATCGATGCTGCTTAGCTTCCAGGATTTATCTGATTGGCCACTGTGTGACACACAATATTGACTTAAATGGCTCTTGGCCAGATCCAGCCTCAAGATTCTTTTCTACTTTAGACTTAAAAGCCTCCTCTGTGACACAACGGAGTGATTCTTTCTTTCCTTTCCTAGAATTTACCAGGGGCATTAAAAACGATCGGATTTAGATTCAGGATAGGCATCTACCAGGTTAGAGGCAGTTTGTCCTGGAGAAAAATCTATCGCTGTGGTTGCTAGGAGTCGAAAATGACTTGACACGTAATCGATCTGTTGAAATTCCCAGGTTTATCACAAGTTGAAAAGTAAATAAATTACTGTTTTGTTTTGTTTTGAGCAGCGGTGACCATTTATTGCTGCCTCGTATTTCTTTAATGAAGAGAAGGACGAGGGGGGACATGATAGCAGTGTTCCAGTATCTCAGGGGCTGCCCCAAAAAGAGGGGGTCAAGCTATTCTCCAAAGCACTTGAAAGCAGGACAAGAAGCAACGGATGGAAACTAACCAAGGAGAGAAGCAACCTAGAACTAAGGAGAAATTTCCTGACAATGAGAACAATTAATCAGTGGAACGACTTGCCTCCAGAAGTTGTGAATGCTGCACTTTCTTGTTTTTCTTTGAAGACATTTCACTTCTCATCCAAGAAGCTTCTTTAGCTCTGACTGAAGGATGGAGAGTGGAAGGATTTATCCTCCTTGCAGACAGCTGGTCATTTGCATTCTTTTAGAGTCGTTGAGGCCACCAGGTTTACCTGTGTCCCCAGGGTCATCTGAGTGGTGCAAATGTGTATGGAGCCTTCTTGGCTGCATAGATCAGAAAACATAGTGGGGACACATATAAAGTTCCAAGTGGCCTCAACTACTCTCTAAAAGAATGCAAATGACCAGCTGTCTGCAAGGAGGATAAATCCTTCCATTTCCCCCACCATCCAGTCAAGAGCTGAAGAAGCTTCTTGGATGAGAAGCGAAACATCTTCAAAGAAAAACAAGAAAGTCCAGTCGTCTCTTGAAAAAAGCACCTTTGGGATCTACTAAAGCAGTTTTAATTTGTGATTTTTTTTAAAAAATACGTGTCAGTGCTAGGGAACAGTTGCCTTTGTGGGGTCCTGGGTGCTCTCTGAGCTTGGTGGTTTTCTTGAAGATGTTTCATTACCCAACTAGGTAACATCATCAATGATTTTGGGTCCGCGATTCAATTTTCTTTGTAGCAGGCCAGTTAAAAAAAAGCTTGTCCCATTTTAAAGGATGCCCATATTGGAGCAAGCCACTTAAAATTTCTACAAGATTGAGAGAATGTTTTGAATGCAGATCATCTTCAAATTAAAACCATTGATTTAGTGACAGTTCAAAGTTACAACAGCACTGAAAAAAAGGGGACTTACGACCACTTTTAACAACTGTCTTCCTTAGCAGTGGAAATGTCAAGACTCAATCGTGGTCATAAGTTGAGGACTACCTGTATCTAATTGCACAAACTGCGGCACTATGAACATCCTGTTATGCAGCTGTCCCTGTTCATCACCTTTCACGCCCAGTTTTCCTGACAATCACATAACGGAGAAAACTTTCATGTAGGACTTTATTTGCAATACAAATTTCAAACAGACGGGGGATTCTCTGCCTGAGAATTCTCCATAGAACGACAGATTAATAATCTTCTCCCTTGAGAAAGGAACTGCTTGCTGGAAGACTCTCCTTTATCTATAAACAGAAACGACGCATTAAAAAGAGCTTGAACTCAAATTCATAACTTAATTGAATGTTTCATTTACCGATCCTCCAGTTCCGTCAAACGGTGAACCGCTTCTACGTTCCTCCTCCCCCCCCACTTGCTGTCTTGGCCTCAGCCTCTAAAAAACTCGTTGTAGTGGATTTGTTAATTAAATAGTTAAAATTGAGCTGGGTGCTCCGGTCGTAACAACCGGTGTGATTTAATTGAGACTCTAGAAAGAGTACAGAGAAGAGCAACAAAGATATTAGGGGAGTGGAGGCTAAAACATATAAGGAATGGTTGCTGGAATTGGGTATGTCTAGTTTAACGAAGAAAAGGAAGGACGAGGGGGGACATGATAGCAGTGTTCCAATATCTCAGGGCTGCCCCAAAGAAGAGGGAGTCAAGCTATTCTCCAAAGCGCCTGAAGGCAGGACAAGAAGCAACAGATGGAAAGTCATCAAGGAGAGAAGCAACCTAGAACTAAGGAGAAACTTCCTGACAGTGAGAACAATTAACCAGTGGAACAACCTGCCCCCAGAAGTTATGAATGCTCCAACACTGGAAGTTTTTAAGAAGAAACTGGACAGCCATTTGTCCGAAATGGTATAGGGTTTCCTGCCTGAGCAGGGGGTTGGACTAGATGACCTCCAAGGTCCCTTCCAACTTTATTATTATTATTATTATTATTATTATTATTATTATTATTATTATTATTATTATTATTATTATTATTATTATTATTATTTCCGTAAGACGGATCCTTTTTTAGTTCACACCGACTTATCTTGCAGCTCACAGTGGGGATTTTTAACTGCTCATTTTTGAAGGGCTTGCAATAGCTTCCCAAACGGATCTCAAATAATACTTTAAAATTACAGCTCATTATAATACAGGCGGAAACATTACAGATAATAAACACTATCTTAGGAGAAATATTCTCCCTTGTAAGGCTTTTTCTAAGGTGGTCTGTTGAAACCAATGCCGGAATCAGTAACAGATTGAAATGGAATTAAGGCAAACTTCTACGGCAGGGGTCCTCAACCTTGGCAACATTAAGACTTTTGTGGACTTCTACTCCCAGCCTTGCTGGCTGAAGAATTCTGGGAGTTGAAGTCCACAAGTCTTAAAAGTTGCCAAGTTTGAAGACCCCTGTTCTAAGGCAATATTTCTCAAACTTGGCAACTTTAAGATACAGGGACTTCAATTTCCTCATGCTGGCTAGAGAATTCTGGGAGTTGAAGTCCACACGTCTCTAAATGGCAAAGTCTGAGAAACACTGGTCTAATCCAAACAAGAGGAAAATCTCTAACTCGCTCCTGCTCGTGTTTGTGCATTAGGTGGCTGCTTTAAGTGGAATTCGTGAAAGTTAGTACAAGCTTACAAACTTCAATATAGTTTTTGAGAGCCAGTTTGGTGTAGCGGTTAAGGCGCTGGCTTAAAAACCAGGAGATGGTCCCGCCTTAGGCATGAAAAACTGGCTGGGTAATTTTAGGGCAATCATCAGGAGACTGTGAGTTCTAGTCCCACTTTAAGCCTGAAAGCCAACTGGGTGACTTTGGGCCAGTTACTTTCTCTCAGCCCAACCCACTTCACAAGGCTGTTGTTGGGAGGAAAAGAGGAGGAGAAAGAAGTATGGTGTTTGTTTGCTACCTCGAGTTACTTATAAAATAATAAAAAGGTGGTATAAAAATTGGATGGATGGAGACAGACGACAGACATGATAGACAGATAGATAGATGACAGATAGGATAGATAGATAGATAGATAGATAGATAGATAGATAGATAGATAGATAGATAGATAGATAGATAGATAGATAGATAGATAGATAGACAAGATAGATAGATAATGATAGCTAGCTAGCTAAATAGATCAGATAGATGATAGCTAGGATAGATAATGATAGATGATAGGATGATAGCTAGATGATAGTTAGATAGCTAGCTAGCTAGATGGATGATATAGGATAGATAATGACAGATAAATGATGGATAATGATATAGAGTAGACACAGACAGATATAATAGCTAGTTAGCTAGTTAGCTAGATTAGATAGATAATGATAATAATAGATAGATTGAGATATATGAGATATACAGTAGATAGATGAATAAGATATAGAGACATATGAGATAGATAGATAGATAGATAGATAGATAGATAGATAGATAGATAGATAGATAGATAGATAGATAGATAGATAGATAGATAGATAGATAGATAGATATACAGGCATACACGACAGAGATGATATAGTCAGATGATAGACCTCAATGTGGAATGTCTTTTACTACATTTAGTTGGTTTCTCAGCTACAGTTTCTGTTATCAAAACAGTTTATCTGCAATGGTTTACTTTCAATTAACCTCTGATCTGGATGACAGCCATGCTGCTTTTGAAGAAGACCCATGTTTCAACTGAGAGAACGCCAACGCCAGTTAAATCTTCGGCCTCGCTGATCTACTCTATACCCCCCCCCAGTATCCATCAATAAGAAGCATAGTTTCACAGTATTTTAATACATCGACATCCATAATAATGAAAATACCCTGGCTGATTAACATCCATCTTGCACATATATTACAGGCATGGAATTGATTTTTTTAGTAAAAATGCTGGCAGCCGTGATTGGTGCAATTGTCAATCATTTGCAAGCGAGCATCTGAACCAAAGCAGAAAGTCAGCTAAACATTTCCCATGGTCTCCTTTTTTTTTTTTTTGGCTTGGCTTGGCTTATAATTTATGATCCCGTTTTACCTGTTGATTCTGGATGAAATTCACTTTCGGATTAGCCCTTAGTTTCTTGATTGTGGAGTTGTTTTTTTTAAAAAAGAAGACACACAAAAAAAACATGCAGTGAAGCATCAAGCAATGCAGATTAAGGCAGAGAAATCGCTGCAAACACACAAGGTAGAATCAACATGCGTTAATGAACTGTGCCGGTTTAAAATTAAATTGCAACCTCAAACGAGGTAATAAGACGGGCCGATTAGCGGATGGATTAAAAAAAAGGCAATCATTTTCCATTCTACGCCGCATTAGATTCCTTCCCCCCTCCATTTAACAGTATTATGGCAGACAAATATTAAAGAATCGGTTTTTGCCTCCTATGAACGTCTCTGTAAAAAAAAAATTAGGCAGAATCTGAGCTTTGCGGGAAACGGCGTGGCAGAAGATTGGGTGGCAGCTGCTGCTGACCTGGCTATCAATGGGGATTAGTAACCGTGTGTCAACTGAAAACTCCCCACAAATTGTCCCCGAAACAAGTGACTTTTAGGGAAAGTTCACCCTGTCTTTCATTGCAGCTTGCCAAAACCTTTTCGAGGTTCCACTTTAAGACCTCCCCCTAAGAAGCCAACCTGGACCCCTCGTGGTGGCGGGTCAGACCCGCTATGAAGTAAAGCGTATTCTTGATTCTAGAATTTTTAAAGGGAAACTGCAGTACTTAGTGCAACGGAAGGGATATTCGCTGTCTGAAGCCACTTGGGTGAAGCCTAGCGATGTGAAAGCTGACAGACTCGTCAAAAGGTTGTATAGGACAGGGCTTTTCAACCTTTTCACCCATTGTACCATTTTTAGGATATGGCAATATCCGAGGACCACCAGTCGCCTATCAAGGTGTCAAAAACTTGATGACCCAAAAAAAAA